>JAIPUX010001880.1:54236358-54250284 GCA_020142125.1 Phrynosoma platyrhinos | reverse complement strand
CAGTGCTTTGATCTGGTGTAATCAACTTGCTGTGTTCTTTCTCCTCCTATGTTCAGCAGTTCTTCATCATAAAATCTCTGTGGAGACATTGAACACATTTAGTTTCTTGTACAGAATAAATGATGAAACTGCCACTGCAATCTCTCTTCCCTATCCTTCATCTGCCTATTATTCTAAGCATAACTTGAGTGACAAGGGCTTGTGGTATGTGTAGATGAAGATAGTTCCACAGTCTGCTCAAATGAAATATGTGGCTGGCATCCTGTATTGGGAGACGTACTGTAAAGTTCTGCCATGGTGAATGCACAAAACATCTCATTTCCTCAAGTCTCACTTTCCTCCTGCCCCCTATATAGCAAAGTACTGGTTGGGGGACAGTGAGGGATATCAGAGAAGCATCTGACCATGTGACTGTAGCCAGATGCACAGTGATGGAAAACATCTTGGATTCCTTCAGAGACAAGGGAAAATGACACTGTTGTGCATCCAGCTACACTCACATCTCCTGCTCTCCACTGGCTAACAGGTGTATTTGTGTGTGATCTCAGCATATTGGTTACTGCATGGAGGAAGAAAATTATTCCAAGCTCTGTATGTAGGGAGGGGTGGGGGGGAGGGAAACATATTCAGGCATAGCTTGGGCTTACATCTCCATAGGTCACTAACAGAATGCCAGCCCTATCTATCTGTCTGTTTATCTATCTGCCTGGATCAATCTAGTTATCTCTCTCCACAGACAGCTAGTAATATATTTGGGTCACCCATTATGTTGGCTGAGATTGGTGGAAAAACATAACATAACATAACATAACATAACATAACATAACATAACATAACATAACATAACATAACATAACATAACATAACATAACAAAAAAGAAGACAAACAAGCAAACCAAAACAAAATTTCATGACAAATTCCAATGCCAAAATAGCATATATGAAAAAAATCCTGATAGAGATATGATAAAAAGAACTATTAATTTTGGAGGAATTAAGAAGCAATACAGATTAATTTGGAAAAGCAAGGACTACATCCATCTTCTTCGCTTACTGTCTTTTTTTGCCAGTCTAAACAACTCTGTAGGTGTGTGTGTGTGTGTGTGTGTGTGTGTGTGAGTGTCTGATCTCAGGATAGTTGCTGAAAAAAACTGTTCTCTCAAATATCATCATTTCTTTGGTAAGAAAAAAAGGATGGAAAGATGCGTTTTTAAAGTGAAAATCAGCTACATGAGTTAAAAAAAATCAAGGCTACACTTACATTACTGTGATCAACAGAATGCAATCGGAAACCTGTTGGAAAATTTATATTTGCATTCTCCTGTCTCTCCTTATATATAGAGAGAATTCCCTCTCTCTTTCTCATTCTTTCTATCATGTGAACTCCTGTCACTCTTGGAAACAGTTTAACAGCTCTCTCTGAAGATTCTAAACTACTAGTAACAGCAGGCAGTACTTGTAGTTTCTTCCTTCTATATAAAAGATGATAAGATTTGTTTCTCTTTACCCAAACCATCACCAGTTAGATTAGGTTTTAGTTAATTTATGTAAATATTTATTAAAGCCATTATTGTTTGTTTTTTACAAATTATATGTTTGTTGTCTTTCTGAGTCAGTCTTTATTCTTTAGGAAAGCAGTTAGGCAAAATCACATTTCTGCTGTTCTGCTAATGAAAGACAAATTCTAACAGGTTCAGCTTTCATATTTGTATATTTTTGTTTCCTTTAAAGGGTTAAACCCCTAGGAAACTTAAATTACTCCACATTTTGGGGTTATGAGCCCAGTCAGGTCATAATTTATTTTATTTTTAAACTGTTTCTCCTGAAGATTCTGACTTCAAGAAAGATTTTTCTACTCAAACAATAGAAAATGGCTTCTGCTAATCCTAATCCATCAATGATTACTGAAAATTTAACTGGAACAAATTACAAAATGTGGTAATGGAAAATGCAAATAGACCACAATGGGACTATTTAAAACAATAAATGGGCAGAGACCCAGAGAAGCAGGAAAACATCAATAACAGTTTGATGAGAGAAAGCAGCAGCTTATATTTGCTTGTCTATAGATCCCAGAGTTGCATACCATATTCAAGGTTTAACTTGATGCAAAACAAATATGAGACAAACTACAGAAAGTATTTAATTCTCCAAGTACTTCTAATCAAACAACTCTCATGACAAAACTTGTTAACAAAAAGTTGCATCATCTTTAATTTTTAAATCAACATATTAATCGCTTTATGACAACTTTGTCTGGAGTGACAGCACCTGAAGAATCTTTTCCAGAACATGGTAAATTTGGACTGTTTTTGGCTAGTCTTACAAAATATTGCTCTCAAATAATTAATACTTTACAATTTAAAGGAGATGTTTCTTTACAAGATGCAATTACTCAAGTTCTTGAATTTCAAAATAGACAAAACTTGATGGAAAACAGCATCAAAAAGCAAATCTGCATTGGATTTCATGGTAAACATTTGTTTTTTAAAGCAGAATTAGGATCTCATGGTTGTTAGCAGATGCAGATTTTGCATTCATCTGCAAACAGTGTGACACAATGTAATCACAAAGACTGTTCAACTTTATGGTATTGCAGATTTGCTCATCAGAGTATAGAAAATATTAAGAGACTGGCAAATCAACAGTTTGCAAGAGACTTTCAGCATGCTGCAACAATGAAAAATCTGTGGAATGTTGGAAAGCAAAGGCCACAAGAGCTCCACACCCTCCAGTTTCTGAGAGACAATCCAACAAGGCATTGGATCTTTTACATGCTGATCTTTCTGGATGAATGAATCAAATGTCAGCAGCAGGTAACTCTTATTTTATGACAATTATTGATTATTTCAGCAGATACACATACACTTATTTTCTCAGAGAGAAGAGTCAAGCATTTCAAAAATTCAAAGAGTACTTTGAGTCTCTAACAAATTTGGCTATAAACCAAAGAGCCTGTGCAAAGACAATGGAACTGATTTTTTTCAATGCTGAATCTGATGAATTTTTAAAGGAACATGACATTAAGCATCAGACAACACAGGCTTATTCTCCAGGATGAAATGGTGTGGCAGAGAGAATGAACAGAAGTCTCAAGGAGACGGCAGTCACTATACTATTGGAAGCTAAAATGCCTAAATACTACTGCTCTGAAATCATCATGATTGCTACATACCTGTGTAACCAATTGCCAACTAACTCTAAAGATGTAACCCCATTCCAATTATGGTATGGAGTTAAGCCTAAATTAAACCATCTGAAGGTTTTTGGAAATAAAGCATTTGCCTATATTCCCAACCAGAAAAGAGGCAAATGTGACTACAGAAGTGAAGAGGGAATTTTTGTTGAGTATGCTGGAAAAGATTATAGAATTCTAAATCCAGAAGGATGCACAATAAAATAAACAAGTGCTATTTATATTGATGAAAAACCACAGCCCAAATCTAATCAAAACCAAGATGTCTATTGAAATTTATTTGCAGTAGAAGAAGATGTCCACCAGGAACAAGAGCACATGGAGTTCTTTCATCCTCCAGAGGTCTTGTATCCAGAAGGGACTACACCTGCAGTGGACCAGCCTAACAATGAGGAACCAGATGGCACACAAGAAGTGGAGTCAGGTATCCAAATCCAGGTGAGAAAGTCAGAACACTCCAGTAAAGGTATGCCACCTGACAGAGTCTCTTATCAAGCCACACAAGAAAGAATACCAAAACCCCCTGATTGGAAAATGATAAAGGGACTGCCAAAGACAGATTCTGAGAAGTGGCTGCAAACTGCTAGTGAGGAAATGCAATCTTTATATAATAGCAAGATATGGACTTTGTCAGAATTGCCAGAAGGAAAAAGGAAAATTGGCTGTATATGGGTCTTTACCATAAAGCTAGATGCAGAAGGGGCATTTATGGTTTAAAGCAAGCCGCCAGAGCATGAAATGAGAAACTGAACCAGCTGCTTATTAAAGAGGGATTCACTCCAGGCACTGTTGACAAATGTGTATACAAGAGATTCAGAAATAATAAATGGACTTACATCACAAGTTATGTGGATGATCTGATCCTTTGCACTGAGGATAAATCAGATAGTGAAGAGATAATCCAGAATCTCAAGAAAGAGATTTATATTATGAATTTGGGAGACATCTCACACCACCTTGGAATGCAAATACAAAGAAGAAGTGATGGAAGTTTCTTTCTGAATCAGAAGCAGAAGATAATGGATGTTCTAGACTGTCTTGGCCTTAAAGATGCAAATGCAATGCAAACTCCAATGGAAGTAGGATTCTTAAAGAACATTAAGAAATCTGAACTTTTGCAAAATGGACACAAGTATAGGACTGCAGTTGGCAAACTCCTATACATTGCCAACTTCACCAGACCTGACATAGAAAATGCTGTTGGCATCTTATGCAGAATGGTCAACTCTCCTACTGAAAGAGATTTCATTGCAGTAAAGAGAGTTGCCAGATATTTAAAAGGAACAGCAGATTACAAACTGATGCTGCCAGCCTGTCACCAACCACATCTGATTGCTTATGCAGATGCAGACTGGGCTGCAGATCTGGCAGACAGAAAGTCAACCACCAGAAACCTGATCTTCTATGGTGGAGGAGCTGTAAGTTGAACAAGTAAGAAGCAATCAATGATTATTGATTCTTCTACAGGTGCTGAGTGTGTTTCAGTAAAAGCAACATGTGATGAAATCAAATGGCTGCAAAATTTACTTCTGGTCTTGGAATAACAGAGCCCAAACCAACCATTTTGATGCAAGATAATCAAAGCTGCATCAAGTGAAAAGCCACTTAAGAAAATCATTGACATCACCTTCCACAAAGTGCAAGAAAGGACTTGGAGTATTGCAACACAGAAGTAATGATTGCAGACATTCTCACTAAACCTCTATCAAAAGATCAATTCCAGAGACTACATGATGGGATGAAAATCCTTGATGTCAGTTCAAGAGAATAATAATAATAATAATAATAATAATAATAATAATAATAATAATAATAATAATAATAATAATAATAATCATAATACATTTATATCCTGCCCCTCTGCAGAGCAATCAGGGTGGCTTACAGCATTAAAATTACCATAAAATACAATCTTAACCATACCCTGAAGAACCCCAAAACCCACCCACCCTTAAAAAGTTATTAAACAACATCACAATTTAAAACATTCTTAAAATAAAAGTTCACACACAAAAAATGACAATAACCCTAGCTGCAGCATAAAGTAGGGGAAGAGAAGGATAGACTGACTCTTAAGGCTGGGAAATCTAATCAGGAAAGGGATTCCAGCAAGAAGGGGATTGTTGGAAAATGTATGTTTGCATTCTCCTGTCACTCCTTATATAGTTAGAGAATTCCATCTCTTTCTCATTCTTTCTATCATGTGAACTCCTGTCACTCTTGGAGACAGTTCTATCTACCATGTGACTTCTGTCACTCTTGGAGGCAGTTTAACAGCTTTCTCTGAACATTCTAAACTGCTAGTAACAGCAGTCAGTAAAACTTTTGCTATTTTTCTAGGCCAGGTGAAGGGATAACAAGAAATGTTTCTTTGGAGGGGCACCTAATAACTTTTGCCAAGCATCTGGAGTCCACTCTATCTTGGAAAAGGGGGCACAGAGATCATTTGGTAAAGTAGAGATATGCGCATTTGCAGATATGGAAATTAGTACTATCCAATAAAGACACAACTGGCTTGGAACAAGGTGATCCAGAGTACTAATGGAGGTAGAGTATTCTGTCTGGGTTTGTAGGGCATTCAGAATCAGTGTTATATGTAAGGGGTGGCCTATTACAAAGATACTGTCAAGTCACTCCACAAATATTGCCTTGACATCCTTGCATATTGCCTTGGCTATATGTAAAGGGGTGGCTGGACAAACTGCCAAAAAGGTACTGGTGATTTCCCAATCCACATAGTGCCTTGGCACCAAATATGGCATATTATAGCAAGTTATATAATGCTTAACTTGGTTCCCCAGAGACCATCCATATAGTCTTACTATAGGACTTATGGCATAACTGAAGAGATTATCAACCTTTGCAGTGCTAGGGAATCATGGGAACTGTAATTTATGGTGGCACCAGAGCTCTCTGACAGAGAAGGCTCAATGTCTCAGAAAAAAATACAATTCCAATGACTCCCTAGCACTAAGCCAGGGCAGTGCTTCAATTTAATGTGCACTATTTCTGGCAGTCTGCAAAGGCCCAAGGATTTCAAATGTTGGACTCACATACTACCCTCCACTTGTCTATCAGTATTAGAACAGACCCTACACATTTTAAAGGGTTTCAGGATTTATGTTCTCTTTCTGACTTTCTAACAAAGGAGGGAAGATCAGGTATTATGACCAAGGGGCACAATGATTATCTGCTTGTCCATGCATGCATATCCCTGGACATATTCATACCTATTTGATATTAGCATGATGGAAGAAAATCTACCTATTGTCACCCTGCTGCATGAAGAAGCTCTTTGTTCACAGACTTATCTTTCAGTAACAAGATGCAATATTATACTCATATAGTCAGCAGGTCACCAGAAACAAACATAAGACTAAGATGAACAATTTCAAAATGCTAGCTTTTAGAAGCACTTGGCAACACAAAGAAGGGAATGAACAAAATGGAATACAAGATTTTTTTATTATTTGTTAAACCATCAACTTTATGAGAGGTATGAATCTAATACATTTTTGTTGTCAGGACCACATATTCACTAATGTTCTTTTAAAAGGATGGTCATGTTTGGCACATGACATGTTTTTATTTATAATATAAAAACAGAAATGCCCAAAGAACTTCCCAAACACTTTGGCATGCCCATTTTGTCCATATAAAATGTGGCCTTCAAGTCCTTCTAAGTTCCTGGATGCTTGGGAATGGTCTGCTGGGATAGAGAGAAAACAGTGATTTAGCCTCTGAATCCCTTTCTCGTTCCTTTCTTGTTCCTCTCTCCTGCATAATTCTTTACAGCATATGACAGGAACACCTTGTTCTGTTGAGACGCCTCCAGATCTAACAACTTCAAAGCTGGTGCCAAATTTATGTTCAGCTTCTAAGCACTGAATGGAGGAGTCAGTGGCAGGTCTGTTCAGGCCTCCTCTGTAAAACGTGAACGATACAAATAGACTATTGCACCTTGGTATTTCCTACCTTTTCAAGGCACATGAATAAATAAGCTGGGATTGTGAACTTCTGTTATTCTGAAAGATTAATAAAGATACTGATGTTTTGGGGATGGGGTTTGCTAATTTTTTTTTTACGTTGTCATTTTTGGGTGGCCATGGGATTCTCTGGCCTCTTCCCCATGTCCATATTTGTCTTCATTTATTCTTTTCAGCTCATTTCACTGGGGAGAACATTGATTGGGTTGATACATCCTTCTATATTTCTGGAAGTATACCCTTTGTGTCTTAATTTGCCTTTTTATAGCATCAGCTTTCCTCAACCATTGCTGTTCCTGAGCAGCAAAAGCACATTTTTCATGGTAGCATTAAGTTATTTAATGATAAGGCCAGTTTAGGATCAATACCTTATCCACTGATGCTTTAACATATTTAATCTTGGATTAAATGAAAACTTTCCATTATTAAGTGTTCCATAAATGAATCTGCTACATTGATCTTGGCAAAGATGTTGACATTCCCCTGTGGTAGCTGTTATGGTAGATTATTCACACAGCCTCCTCTAAACTGGCCTTATCTTTGGACTCTCTGTTACTTTATTCATCAAAAGAAGAAGAGAGCTGTACACATGTGGGGATAAAAATATAAATTGTGAAGGCTTTTTTAAAAAATTACTCAGTGCTTATATGTTTATATGACATATTCACTGTTTTGTATTAAAATTACAATAGAGTATTAACTTTTTTGGCTGGCTTAAGAGCCCACGGTAGCTTTACTTGTTTCTTTTTATGAGCATTACCTCCCTCCACTCCGATGACTAGGCTGTAACCTGTGGCTCACCAGAGAGTTACTTATGAGTTAATATCAGTGACAGAGAATCTCTAAAATGTAAAAAAGAAGTCCTAAAGATCTGATCTGACTGATGTCATAGGTCAGTGGTGGTGAACCTATGGCACACATGCCAGATGGGGCTCCCAAACCATTGCCCCAGAACAGAGTTTTCCAGAATTTGTTACTAGAAAGCCAGAGGGACGCAGCAATTTGTGATAAATAAGTGGGTTGCAGTTTGGGCACTCGGTCACTAAAAGGTTGCTATGTCTTTCTACCATACTCCTGATCTGAGCAGAGTATGCTTCTTTTCTTGAAATGTGATATGCCTACATAGAATTTTTGTCTGGTTAACAGGGATGAATGAGTAGCATGTTCATTTCCCAGTGACTGCTATATCAATGTCTGAAATACCAAATCTGAAATGAATTAAAGACCAAAGATTAAACCTTCCCATGACTTCACTGGAAATCAGTCAGTCCATCTGGTCTGCTACCACTCACTGAGTACTAAGGTATGATATTATGTAAAAACAGGCATGACATACCTATAAACACCTTATGACTGCCCCTAACATTAGGTAAAGTGAGGAAGCTGGCTCAGGAAGCAGGAGAGAAAGGTGGTGAAAAATGACATTGAAGTGGTAGATGACAGGACAGTGTCCTCCAACACCTCAACATTTCCCAATTCTGGGATACAGTTCAAACAAATAAGAACCAGACAGTCTGCCTTATAGTCTCTTAAACAAAATTATAACGCTCATAAAGAGAAATAAACAAAGCCACTTTGAAGCACTTGCCCCTCACTGAAATCAATGAAATTCCTCTGCACATTATAGAAGGAGGTATCATCTTGCCCTTTGTTTCACCCTGTAAAATGTCTTGGGACAGTCCTGAACATTGCACATTTCGCAGTTTGCCTAGCCATTACATGGAATGTAATCCTTGTATTTATGTGTAGCCAATCACAGCATGAATAACTAAGTATATGGTGCAAGGAAATCAGATTGCTCTTTGAGGGGGTACATTAGGGTGAATAATCACAAGTGATAGATGGGTGAAGTGTAGTGTAGTGCTTAGTGGAGGGCTAGCAGGGCAGGAAGGGGGTTCCACTGAAGTCCACTGAACTTTTCATATACTGTAGGCAGCTGAAAAGATGGAGAAAGAATGGAACTCCCCCTCCTCCAATTTGATCCCACATGATACTACAGTTGGCCCTCTGTATCCACAGATTCTGCATCCATGGATTCAATCATCTACAACTTGAAAACATTTTTTCTTTAAAAAAATCCAATTAAAAGCAAACTTTGATTTTGCCATTTTATATAAGGGACACCTTATATAAAATTTTAGTACACCATTGTATATAATGGGAGTTAAGTATCCATGGATTTTGGTATCCAGGGGGAGTCTTGGAACCAAACCCCAGTGGATACCAAGGGCTCACTGTACTTGTTCCATGTAGCCTATGTAGCTCCCTCTTTCGCTGTCTTTTTAAAATAGATTATCCTAAGATTTTGTTTTTAATCTTCTCTGCTCATCTCTAGTGTATTTTACTTTCTGTTTTTTTTAAATTATGAAACAGCAATTTTAAGTGTTGCAAGCCACTCTGACTCACGCATACATATAATAACAGGTAAAAATTCCTAAATCTATGACAAAAAACCCCCCAACTGTGCTAAGTGAGGAATAAGGTATTCCTTCAGTGGGAATGATTGCTCCTTCTGTAGAAAAATACCGATGAAGAAGAGAAACTGATGCAAAAAATGTTATGCTTGAAATCTCAGCATATATGTCTCCCCTGCTCCCCTTTCAAGGACATTCTCTGAACACTATATGCCTGTACTTTCATGTTTATAGATAATTGCTGTAAAATCAGTGAAGAAGGTTTTTGCATTCTGATTTTTCATGCAGATTTACTTCTGTGTGAACAGAAGGTATTGCTGAAGATGGACCAGAGTTTTTGCAGTGGATTAAAGAAATAAAATAGTGAAGCCCTGTGATGTAAAAGCCCTGTGTGTTACACTGCTTCTGGAAAGTACAGTCCATGAGTAATGGGTATTTGCAAAATGTATAAAATGCAAAGCACTTTATATGTGTGAAATATTATTAAAGCCTTGAGAAACACAATAGAAATCCAAATGTGGGAGATATTCAACCCTCAGGCCTTCATATTAGTAATGAATTCTATTTGACCACAGTAGAGTACTATCAACAACAGTAAAATGGAAATATGGTATATTTTCAGTTTCAGGCTTATTTAAAATGATGACAATCAAGATGTTCTGAAATATTTTTCAAAAATAAACTTCATAAGGAAGATGTTGCTGCTTGCTTAGACTGCCCAGAGACATGCACATATATTATTTTCCTTTCATATGTAATTTTCAGTGTCAAATTGAATGGGGGGGGGGGGGAGAGAAACAATTTTGAATTTTTTTTTATTATTACTATGCTCAGAATCCTTGGCCAATATGGCTGAAAGCCATTCTTGCTGGGCATTTCTAGGAGTTGTAGGCTGCCATCCTGTTAGCTAGTAACAATGCCACAAGCTTACTTACAACCTTTCAACTGTTTTATATTCACATTTATGATTATGACACCATTATGAAGGAGTGCTGCACCTCTTGTGAATGGGGTGCCAAAGGATGAAGTGTCCAGGCCCCTTTCACCTGGATACCTCAACCTTTGGTATCTAATTCACATGAGCCGAATCCATTCTTCCATTCAATTCTTGCTCTGCTTTGAAAATCCTGGAGGTCACAAGCAGATTAGAACAACAAGCCAACCAACTAAGAAACTTGTGATGTATTTCCTCCAATCCTGGTCCCCTTTCCTGAGGTCCTACTGTTTTATTGTACCTGATGTAACATGACCAATCTTTTGAAGTGTATGAATAACAGCAGGGTCAGTCATTCAATCTGCTAAAATACAATGTGAAGTTGAAGGTTTTTTGTGGGTTTTTCAGCTATGAGGCCATGTTCTAGAAGAATTTATTTCCAATGTTTCGCCTGCATCTGTGGCTGGTATCTTCAGAGAATGGTGGTATGGAGGTGTGTGGGGTGTATATATAGAATGTGACCCTGGTTGGAGTTATTTACATGTTAATCTAAGTTTTGTTGTGTGTTGAATGGCAAGGCCTCAGGGTGGGAAGATATGTGAGGAGGATTAGTATCTATTTAATTAGTGATCCATTGTTTGCTGGGAAACCCCCTGACCCTGGGTGAAGTTCATTTGCATGTGCTGAGTCTTGATTTTGGTGTTTTTCAGGACTGGTAGCCAGACTTTGTTTACTTTCAGGGTTTCTTCTTTCTTGTTGAAGTTGTCCAGGTGTTTGTGGATTTCAATGGCCTCCCTGTGTATTCTGCCCTGATAGTTGCTGGCATGGTCCAGCATTTCAGTGTTTTCAAATAATATTTTATGCCCAGGTTGGAATTTTAAATGGTGAATACCGACAAGGTCTTAGACAAAATTGGTCTGCTGAGAAGCTAGAAGGGGTAGCAAGATATTTGGAAGAGTCCCAAGATTTGAGGAATGCCAAAATTATTTAAAGGGAAAAGAACTTAAGAAGAAAATCCCTAAATAAGCCTAGTGAAGTCTAAGCATGCATAAGTAGGAAAATAACAGAAAATGGAATGGAGTGTCTATGAAAAGGGCATCACTGTCCAGATAGTGGCTCCCTAAACCGGTTGCAGATTCCATCTGTCTATTGAAAGCCTTGGCTGCTGATTAAGCTATTCTACAATCAGTCTTGACTTTGTAAAAATAGCAATGATGATGATGATGATGTAAAAGTAAGCCAGAGTATTTGTTCTTCTGGGGTAGGTGTGGGAACACAAGACAATGTATCACATAAATGTGACAGAGTTCCTTCTTGGTAAAGGTAAGGTTATTACATGTAGTACATATTATTGGGTGTCTGTAACACCTTGTTATGAATCAGAATAAATTGATCATACAGAAAAAAGTTATGGTGACACAGAAGAAACTGACAGAGAGGATGGGGAGATGATGCCCATTAGCAGATTAGATCAGATGTACACATAATTATTTTAAGAAGATGAATCATGGGATTTGGGTCCCATTTTTATGCAATGCCATTAGTGTGATTTATTCTTCAGAGTCTGACAATGCATAGATAATTTCTAAATGTGGTAATCATAGTTGTGTCCTGACTGGTAAGTGCATTTCACCTAATTTCCTTCACCCAATGATTTCCTTCACCCAATGAGATTGTTGTGCATCTCATTGGGGGAGGTTGGTCCATGAGATGTTACTTAGGCATTGTCCACACTGGCCCAAAGGCCCAGGTTCTCTCCACTCCCCAGGCCCAGGCTTCATGTCATCTTGTTCAGACAATGCAGGCAAAAACCCCAGGAGACCTAATTGGGCCCTATGCTGCTAGACCAGACAAATATCCTGGGGATCTGACCTGACTCTGGGGGAAAAAAGCTGACATCCTGGGTAATTTAACTGTGGGTTTAGATGGCATTTTACTGGAAACCCCATGGCAAACCTGGTGCTCCTTAACTTATTTTTATTCATATACTACATTGAGTGGAGTGTGTGTGGCATCCTCATGTAGATGTAAGGGAGTCCCAAGGGTAAAATACTTGAGTATCATTGTCATAAGTCAAAGCTAACTTGAAAGAACATGACAACAAAGGGGACAACAGGGGAACAGTTAACTATTCTGGAAGTAATTATACTATATTTAATTACAGGTAGATGTAAGCATGTTGATTATAAAGATAGACTGTTTCCATTGAAAAAAATTATATTCCAGAAAAAATATCATTTCCCATCATTTTTCAAGGCTGCACAACTGGTAACAGCCAATGTAGGAAGAGGATTGGAGTGCTGGATCCCTTCTAGATTCTGGAACTTTTAAAATAAAAAAAAAGTGACATTAGGCTCCTTGGATTTTTTTTTTAAAAATGTGTAGTCCAAGGAAATCTAAAACAACACATATATTTTCATATATTGTTGTGTGTTTTCAAGTAATTTCTGACTTATGGCAACCCTAAGATGACTCTTTCATGAGGGGTTCCTGGCAAGATTTATCCAGAGAGGGGTTTGCTTTTGCCTGTCTCTGAGGCTGAGTGAATGTGACTTACCTAAAATCACCCAGTGGGTTTCCATGGCTGAGCTGGGATATTTTACCCTGGTCTCCTAGAGTTCTAGTTCAACACCCAAACCGTTACACCATGCTGGCTCTCTTTTTTTTATTTAGCAGCACAGTAAAAAGATATACCTAAATTCTATTGTTATCCTCAATTACAGTAGCCCCATTGAATCAATGGCATTTAGGTACGGTTGAGTTACTATTCAGCAATTGGACATACCAATAGGATTCAGGCCATTAATCTTTATTTTTATAGGTGTTTCAGCAAAGACTACAGGAGAAGGGTTATCATTTGTCCCCCCAAAATGGGACAGTCCCAGTTTAAAGGGCTGTGGAACTGTCCTGGCTCAATTTCAGCTGCATGTCCTGGTTTAGCACCACCTTTGCCTCTTTCACTCCTTCCTTCCTTCCTTCCTTCCAGGCTGCCCTCAGCCAGGAGGAGCCAGGCCCTGGGCCACCCCCTTCATGCTCTCCTTTCCCAGCTGCGGCCACGAGGAGTGGCTGGGGAACCGCCAGGGCCTTCTGGGTGAGGAGGCTTCCCTTTCTTTCCAGCCTCTCCCTGGGAAGGAGGGCTGGGGTTGGGATCAGGCTGGGTCCTCCTCCTCCTCCTCTCAGGGACTAAAGGTCCTCCTCACCACAAAGGAGGATAACATACTACAAAATGGAGGGAATCCAAGGAAAAATAAATGGAGAGCATTATACAAAATGAAAGGTAAAAACACTCATGTAAATGTAAATGCATGCTTCTTAGTCAGGCTCAAAATGAAGGATGTTTGGGATTCCTCCTGAACTGAAAAGAATAATAATAATAATAATAATAATAATAATAAT
>JAIPUX010001880.1:54137023-54148938 GCA_020142125.1 Phrynosoma platyrhinos | reverse complement strand
ACTAAAATGGATTTACCAGCAAGTGCCTGATCTGGAATGATGTTGGCCAGCTTTGATTTGACATGCTCTGGGGCTACTTTACTAAATATGTTGTATCTAGCATAATGAATGATACTTACAGAACCTCATTCAAAGGCTATTTGATGTACTCTGCTGGGCTTAAGTGCTTCTTAAATCATTAGCAATGAGATCTAACCAAAATCACTGTTTGCTTGAGCCCAACATACATTCCCGTTTCCAGGATATTCCACCATTCAGTGGAAACTTTTTAATAATGAGCCTCATTGCATGAGACATGAATGCCGAAATGGAGTGGGAAAGTAGCAGTTTTCTCCATGCCTTTCCTCATACTGTCATAGCACTTCCTGAGGAAGATGGTTGCAGAAGCATGCCTTTAACCAAACAGATTTTTCCAGTGTGACAAAGACATGCTTTTACAACTGCCTTCCTTGAACAGAAGTGCTTTGATGGCATATGGAAGGGCATGGAGAAAGCCACTACCCTCCTGCTCCATTTCTTTTCTCATAGGATAAGGCTCAGTGTTGACATTACCATTGTCATTTGTCATGCTGACTATTTCATTACGCAGGTGAGAAATTATTTGTTGCATTAAACTCCATGTCCCATGCTGATGAGGCTGTGTGACATTATAGACTTGCCTTTCTTCTAGGTTCTGATGTGATCATCTTGGGCATCTATTCTTCTCTCTCACTACGATCATAGTCCCCAAGTTATGAATACAGTGCATGGGTGAAGCCTTGTCTTTTACTGATTATAGGCAGTCTAGTTGTAGCTCACTCAGACTGAATATTTGGGTTCCCCCCCTACTGTTATCATCCTGGTGACCTTGATGATATATTTGTGATTGCATCCTCATTATATATCCCTTGTAAGCTACAACTTGCTCATCTGATTAATTACTGCTCATCATTTCCCTACAACTTTCATTTGTTTCAAGGATGAACAGGTTGGTCTTTGTTCACAGTAGCATTTTTTTAATTCACCCTCCACAATTCTCTGCATTAGGCCCCACTGAAATAAAATCCTGAAATGGGGGCATAGAGTTCATCCCATGAGGCTCAGGCCTCTGAACTTGCAATTTCACTTTTGCACAGTAGACCAACATGCTATTGATAGAGACAGATTAATAGATTATAAATAGTTGGGTAGAAACACTAGATAGATGAGTGCTTGGAGAGTAACAGTTCCAACACTCAAACCACTACACCATGCTGACTGTTAAAATACTACACATTTTGAGACTCCTTGCTACTGCATGCAAAATATCTGCTCTACCACCAACCTTTGCAGAGCTCACTTCTTGATTTGGAGGCAGAAAGGATGCAGTGACTGAGTTATGTGGAAAATTATTCTAAATTATTCTGTATGTGCTTAGAGACTCACAAAAATTTCAAATTAAAAATGACTATTCTTAAACCACTGACTGATCTTTGTAGGTATTCACTTTTATCTCAAGTAAATCAGTCCTTATTAATCTTTAACAATCAAGGTATTTGGTGAGTGAATGAAGTGTACATGGGTGAGGATGGAATGAAAAGAGATGTAGATAATTTGCAAACTGAATAGAAGCAGTTGTAAGATGAGATTGCATGCTTTGTGATAGCCTCTCCTGATCTGACAGTTCCCAGATGTGCTGGGCCCTCTCTTTCATGAGTTTTACAGTTCTTATGGGAGAACATTTTAGTTTAGAGGAAAGCAACTTTAAAAGGAGAACCCCCCAAAACCCTTTAAAAGAACAAATAACAAAATAAGGTCCACTAAGGTCAACAGTGACAACCTCTCTCCCATTCTCTGTAAATCCTGTGGCCCAGTCAATAATGCTTTAACCACCAAATTAATAATAATGCCCCAATTAACCATTACAATTGTTAGTGTTTGTGCTAGTGAATTAATTTTGAAATAATTAATACTATACAACTATTTTCTAAACCTAACATTCCAGGTTCTGAAATAGATCATAGAAAGATATGCATTGTTTTTGAAAGTCTTTATCTTATGATAAAAAGTTCAAGAAAATCCAGCAAAATCTGATATATTCCAACAGGAGGAAAAAAAATACTGAATGGTTGAAGATCACTGTCATTCTGTTTTATTATGCCGAGTAAACAGAAAAATAGAAATGCTAAACTATAAGGCTTTTTGTACATGGAAATCTAGAGCTAGTGTGGTATAGAGTTTGAACATTGCACTCTGACTCTGTTTGAATCTTCCTCAGCTATGGAGACCCAGTGGGTCACCTTGGGCAAGTCACATACTCTCAGCCCCAGAGGAAGGCAAACTCCCTCTGAACAAATCTTGCCAAGGAAACCCCATTATAGGTTTGTCTTAGGGTCAACATAAATCAGAAATGACTTGAAGGCACACATGATAACATGGAATTCTCTCTAGTATATAATGGGCATTGTAGTGCAGCGGTGGGGAAGTAGGTTGATCCCTATAGTCTCATTTGCCCCTCCTGGAATGATTCTAACAGTTTGGATAATGCAAGGGGGATGGACATTAGATCCACAGCTTTGTTATAAAGTCCTTTCCCTAGTTTACCTTTCTCTAAGCAAGGAGAGGCACAGATTTCAGGAAAAGATACATGGCAGGTGTAAAGGTATCTATGCATTATCTGAGCTTTACCTAGGGAACCCCCATTGTTATCTCCTTATACTGGAATGAAGGGGGAAAGTGAAACCATTCTGTAACATTTAAAAACACTATTAAAAAGCATAACATGACTGGTAAAGAATTTTATATGTGTTGAGCTTATTTGTTACATGGTCCAGTTAACCAATTTCTGCCTTTGGATAGTACTTTCCAAGCAACTGTACATAATACCTACAACTATGAATTCTACTGTTCTAAATATAGTTAAAACCCTGTTAAAATCCAACAGGACATTTCAGCTGAACAGTTATTAAATGACTGAAAGGAGAAAGGATTGCTAAACACAGAGGACAGAGGATCAAGGAGTTATTATAATGCCAATAATGCAGATAAATCTTATCTATTGCCTGTCTCCTGTTTGTCTGCTTTGGTCTTGGATCTGAATCTTTGGTCTGTGCTCAGCTCTAATAATAATAATAATAATACGGTTTATTTATATACCGCCTCTCTGGCGAGCCAATCGAGGTGGTGTACAGCAAAATATCACAACAAATTAACAATTACATCAAATTAACAAAATAAACAATATCAACTATATATTACAGCACATTTTACAAATTAAACAAATACATTGCAGAATTACAATCAATAAAATGATAACAATACAATCCATAACAGTAAAAATGTATACATTAAAATATATAATTTCAACAGGCATTCCCCAACACTTGAGTCCTGCGCTGGTCACAAAAAGCGCCCCCCCAGTGCACCGATGCTCCAAGGCTGGGAAGGGCCGGCGTTTCAAGGGCCGCGCTGGCCGCGGAGAGAAAGGCTCAGAGGGGCCGTTAAATAGGGCCCAGGTGGTCCCGCCTCTCTCGTCCGCGCCGCGCCGCACCTCCGGAGCCGGGTGGAAGGGCGTTGGCCCTGAGCAGGGCAGATGGCAGTCTCTTCCCCGCGCTGGCCGCGGAGAGAAAGGCTCAAAGGGGCCATTAAATAGGGCCCAGGTGGTCCCGCCTCTCTCCTCCGCGCCGCGCCGCGCCTCCGGAGCCGGGTGGAAGGGCGTTGGCCCTGAGCAGGGCAGATGGCAGTCTCTTCCTCGCGCTAACTCCATTTCCCAGAATTCCAAAGCATGGAGCCATGGCAGTTAAAGCGGCGTCAAACTGCATTATTTTTGCAGTGTGGTTGCAGCCTAGGTATCATTGTCAAGCACCATGAGGCATCCTCTGGATGAGGGAGGTTTTTCCAGTCATCTTTTCTCAGCCACCAATTGAGATGAGCTATGGAAATGGCAGCTACTCCTGCATGCCCCCCTCCCCTTCTCTGCATCTCACCTATCAGTTACCAATACCCGCTTTCTACAAATGCTTTAGAGAGCAATGCAATATTATAAAGTCTGCCCACTCTGCCCAACTGCTTTGAAACACTGACCTAAAAGATGCATGGCCATAGTGAAGGTTGTACATCTGTATGTAGGAAACTCTATGCTCAAAGAAATGGTGGGGGATATATATGCTCTTTAGAAACTCTGTCCACAGATCATATCAAGGAGCAGAATGGTATAGAATAAAGAGACTGGTGGTACCGAAATAAAATTCTGCAGTGCAAGCAGATGAATATATTTTGCTTCTTCAAGAATTGTAATAAAAGGGGGTTGGGGAAGACACCAGGGGTGGCTCTTTTTGTGACATCC
This sequence comes from Phrynosoma platyrhinos, assembly GCA_020142125.1. NCBI lineage: Eukaryota > Metazoa > Chordata > Lepidosauria > Squamata > Phrynosomatidae > Phrynosoma > Phrynosoma platyrhinos. The sequence continues at coordinate 54,144,635 of JAIPUX010001880.1, read as the reverse complement.
ATTGTTCAACAGTTACACTGTGCATGGTATTACCAGTGAAACAAATTAGTTCATCTCTTTTAATTATAGTATTAAACTGGTAAGATATTATGAGACACTAACTGGGACTGTCAAAATGTGAGTGTGGCCTGGTACCCAGGTAAGAAGTCTTGAATAATGAGAGGGGAGAATTTTGTTTGGTCTTAATTTCAAAATGAACCAACAAAATTGGCACTTTTTGGACTAATATGCAGATCAAAACTCAGTTATTCTTTTGATTACACACTTTAAATTTTGAGAATCAGTTCCTGGCTCAAAAACCAAAAGCAAAATACATCTAAAAATACATGTGAAGCTTCACTTTTTTAAAAAATAAAAAATGGCAGACTGATGAAAAAGTAGAACAAAATGACTGAATATGAGCAAAACTGACTTGGACTAGAAATAGACTGATTTCTCTATTGCATTGATAATGGTGAACTTGCTCAATCATTATTCTGAAAGATACAAGTGATCCATGAAAGAGAAGGGCTGTTTTATCACCCTAGATCTAACAGGAGACATTCCTGTGAGGACCAGAAGTAGATCATGCAATGAAAAGAAACCATTGTTGATGTTGTTGCCAGAGGGGTGCAGAGTCACAAACTCATAAGATTAAATAGTATGTCCAAAGTGGTTAGGTCACTGACTTTCAGCTCAGACTACCTCACATGGTCACCATGAGGATAAATGAGATAAGATGTGCATTTGCTTGCTCCAAGCACTGGGAATAGAGAGAAAAGGGCTTTTCTTAAAAGAGAAGATACTATATTTTCGTATTTTGTGGCAACAGGGGGGATATTGTTGCTTCTTTACATTTGAAATAAAAATATTTTATAGTGAAATTTGATTGTCTATATAATAGTTTAAAAATCCAGAAACAGTAATAATTAGAAATTAGAAATAATTTGAAAAACAAAAATAGAAAATAAAAAACAAGGAAGAAAATTAAAGAGAGATATATCTCATGCTGGAAGGTGATAAACCAGTAAAAACACCAGAATGAGGTCTTAACATAAAACATATGTTAAGAAGCAACTACAAGACAAAGCAATTATTATATACAGGGGGAAAGAATTACTTTGTATAAAGAATTACTAGGTTTGAAGTTATCAGTGTCCCGGTAGAGACTACACTACATTTGATAGTCCTGATGAGGATTCTGTATTTAGGACAAGAGGCTATGCTTAGAACAGAATATGGAGAAAAAGAATGGTTCCCACACTTCCCAATTGGCAAAGGGATCAAGCAAGGCTGCATCCTATCTTCTGTCTGCTCAACTTGTATGCAGAAAATATCATATGTAGAGCAAGTTTAGTTAGATACCGAAAAATGAAGAGTTAAGATAGGAAGAAGGAACATCAACAGTCTAAGATATGCAGGTGACACCATCACAGACTTGGAACAATCAGTAAAGAAAATAAAAGAAGAAAGAGCAAATGCAGGCCAAATGTTAAACATAAAGAAAACAAAAATAATGACCATGGAGCATTTACATAAATTTAACCTTGATAATGAGGAAATTGAAATAATTAAAAATTTCCCATACCTTGGATTAAACATTCATCAGAATGGAGACTGCAGTCAAGAAATCAGAAGACTAGAAATGGGAAGGGCAGCTTTGAAATAAGTAGACAAAATTCTAAAGTGTAAAGTTATACAGCTGAATATTGAAGTTAGAATAGTCTAAGCCATTGTATTCCCTTACCATGTATAGATGTGAGTGCTGGACAGGGGGGAAAAGCAGCTAGGAAGAAAATTAATTCATTTGGGATGTGGTGCTGGAGAAGAGTGCTGAGGATACTGCAGATAAACAATTGGGTCTTAGAACAAATCAAGCCTGAATTATATCTGGAAGCCAATATGACAAAATTTAGGCTGTCGTACTTTGGCCACATCATGAGAAGGCACAACTCATTAGAAAAGACAATGATGTGGGAATGTAGGCAGCAGTAGAAAGAGAGGAAGACCACAAGCCAGATGGATAGATTCAATCAGGGAGACCATGGGCCTGAACCTATGGGACCTGTGCAGAGAGGTAGAGGATAGGAGGGCTTGGAGACATCTCATTCACAGGGCTGCCATTAGTTGAGGTCAAATCTAAGGCAGCTACCAACAACAGTAGTATCAAATTATAATGGATCAATTTTACCCTTATTAATATTGGTGTAATCAAAATATCTTCAATTTTACCAAGGCATGAGATGTACAAAAGCTAATGAGTTATTTTCCCCAGTTTTTCCCAGTGTAGGCTAGCATGTGCAGTATGTGCTTCAGTGTATATATGAAGTTCACTGGATGACCTTGGGTAAGTCGTATGCTGTCTGCCTCAAGGGAAGGCAATGGCAAACCTCCTCTGAACAAAGAAAACCCCATGATAGGTTCACCATAGGGTCACTCTAAGTTGGAAACAGCTTGAAGGCATACAACAACAACAAATAGAGTATTCTGCCAAGAGAAATGCTCCCAAATCAGGATATGGTAATGGTTATATTTTGTCAGATTATCATAGAAAATTCATAAAAAGTAAAAAAAAATTGCACGTAGAAGATAGGATCCAAGGAGGATGATTTCTGACTTAATCCACAAGGGATTCATTTTTTTCAAAACATTAGTAGGTACTCTCTGTTGCCTAGATGGTGATCAATGAGCATTTCCATTTGAATAGCTAGCTCTCATGAGAGCACTGAACAGTATTTTATTAGGGAAAAGAACAAATTCTGTTAGAGAAATCTGCCTCAACCAGATCAAATATACACAGCAAGAAGAGTTTTTTTTTAAAAAAAAAATAGGGTGGAAGACAATAAGCAAATGACAGTTTGATTAACCTTCCCTATTTTATTCAGAGTAAATTGTGCTGAAGTTCCAAATGTATATGTGAGTGTGGCTGCTTTCAAGTCATCTGTTGACTTCTTAGGTAAGGAATAATCAGAAGTGGCTTTGTCAGTTCCTTCCTTTGAAATAGTCTGCAGCACCTGGTATTTGTTTGTGGCCTCCAATCCAAGTACTAACCAAAGCTGATCCTGCTTAGCTTCTAAGATCAGACAGGATCTGGTGCCTTTAAGGTAGTTATGCCTATGTTTTCTTTTATTATGTCTCACTGTCAGCATACTGAGTTATGTATACCTATCAGGATTGCACAAGGCCCCATTTTTCTCATCTGTGAAGACATCTGTCTGAATATAAAAGGAAACCATTCTTTATTTATCAGCTTCCAGAAGAAAATGTCCCTCTATTCCTCCCTCTCAATTGTATAGGGCATTCATCTTTTGGTCTTTTACAGCTTTTATACTAGATATTAAAAATAATGTTTTACATACCATTTGAAAATGTTCTACTTAATTTCTGATTTTCAGAAATCAGTCTGTACTACTTTGGCCCTATGATAAAGTTAAATTTTAATGTTCTGTTGATGATGAGTAAAGGTTTATTCACATTGATTGTTATAGGTGTAAATCTCAGAAAATTAAATTCTTGCTTAGAAAATCATCAAAAGTTGAAATGTTTAAAGGCTGTTCATGGTCTGGGACATACTCTCTGTAAAATATAATAAATAAATAAATATATTTTTATGCAGAATAATGTATTTTCTGCACTGCATTTCTACACATATATATTATTTTCCACAGAGAAAAACTGTTTTCTGTGCAGAAATGTTATTTTATCTGCCAAAAACATGAAATGTATTTGGAAAACAAATTCCCAAAGGTCAGGATTTTTACCATTTTTCCTCTTCAGAGTTTTCTGACACCATTTTCAACTATTGTTCAAGTTTTAAAAAATATTCTTTCCATTTCCAGTTAATGCCACCTAAGTTGATGGGATGCCCAGTCTGTTTTAAATATTTCTATTTGTTTTAATTTATAAGCACCCTGGAATCCTTGATTTAGGGGAAAGTTGTGACATAGAGGAGATGATGATGATGATGATGATGACTGCTATTATCAACTCCATCCCAAAAGTGCTATCTCACCTCCCTCTCCCAACATTCTGCTTCATTCTTCACCATGTTGTTGCTTCTCCACATTGTCATTTGCTTGCCAGCCCATCTACCCAGGGTACCCTCTCTAAAGAAAATGGCTACACAAAGTGGCTGGCATCTCCTTATACAGAGTTGATGCTTTGCTTGAAGATAAATTGTCTGTGGCTGGTACCTCTTTACACAGACCTCAAAGTGGGTAGGCAAGGAGAAGGTGAAGTGGTGAAGAAGGAAGCAGGGGGTTGGCAGCCAGGAAGAAATAGAAATTATCTCTCTGTCTCAAATAGTGGGATGGTCTGGGACACTGCAGGTTCATACAACTCAATGTATCTCCATACTAGGGATAGAAATAATATTTGTAATCATTTGTTCCTAGTTAAAACAACAAATAAACAAACAAAAATACCAAGTTCCTCAATAGTTGGGAAACTCCATTAGGAAGAATTATAGACAAGTGAGAATTCTGAACAATTTTCTACTGGTATTTGAATGTTCCAAAGTGTTGTTGAGACATTACTCTTCACGGGGAAAAAAAAAACATGTTGGAGGTTGTGTTTTTATTTTGTACAAGCTCCAGGTTGTTTGCATAGATTTTTTTTAACACAGAAAACATGAAATAGTCAAGGATTTATAGAAATCATATTTGTTGGGGGCATAGCCCCTCTTCCATGTTTTTCTCCTTAGAATAAGTCTTCTGCATTCCTTTAGGACATTCAAGTACAGGTAAAGTACTTCAGAAAAATCGTCATTGCCTCTAGAATTGGCTAGAATTTTTTTTAAAAATATTGTTGCATAAGGATATACATGCCTTTGCCATAGATTTATTAAATGAAAGGAAGAATAGTTCAAACCTAGTCTAACCTTATGCTGATATGCTAGTATTATACATGCAGGTATTTGTGTAAGTATGTAAGTATGGGGGTTGGTCGTTTTAGATTATGTTTTTTAACTTTTGTTTTAAATTTTAACTTTATAGTGTTTTAATTAGGTTATTTTAATTGTCTTTAATTTTTTGGTTTTAATGTGTTTTATATTGTGAGCCACCTTGGGTCCCTTTTGGGAGAAAGGTGGCATAGAAATACATAAATAAATAAATAAATAAATAAATAAATGGACATAATATCTGAACATTCAACTATATCAACCCAGTCTGAACAGCAATCCAGAAGCAAGTTTGCCTCTATATCTTCTGTTTTTAAGAAGAATGTATCATTCACCATATCTGTAAAAACTATGGTTGCTCTCTGTGTTTCTGGAAGAATCACTTGTGCCTGTACAATACACATGTGTATATATACCCTCAAATGGCATATCAACTTATGGTGACTACATGGATTTTATTAGGCAAGGAATACTCAGAAGTGCTTTTCCTAGTTCCATCCTAAGAAATGTAGCCTAAAATACCTAGTATTTATTGGCAGCCTCCCATCTAAGTATTAACCAGAGTTAAATCTGCTTAGCTTCCAAGATTAGATGTGATCTGGTGCCATTAGGGCATTCCCAGGGCAGAAATTCATCTCCATCCAGGACAATGTTTCTTGTTGAATCTTTGCCATCCAAAACTGTTAAGGAGACATGAATGCTGCTCCTCCAGAACAAATCTGAAACATACATGCAGCTTTCTTCCACTTCTATTAGACTAGATATTAATGTAATACTTTATATCCAAAGTGAATCCTGTAAAACAAAAACAACCTAAACTTTCTTTCACTCTTGAGCTCTTCTGCAGTGAGAAAAACATCATGAAAATGCAATGAAAGCTCATCCATTTCTAAATTGCCCTTTTCTGTACATCTAGCAGAAGATAAATCATGCCTTGAGTTGTCATCAGTTGCCAAATTTTTTTTTTGTTTTGGTGCCACAAACCTGTACATAACTCAGAATGTTTGAATCATACTGTTCAAAGTTTTTTGTGGGTTTTTCAGGCTGTGTGGCCATGTTCTAGAAGAGTTTCTTTCTGATGTTTTGCCAGCATCTATGGCTGGCATATTAAGATGCCAGTTTCAGATGCTGGCAAAATGTCAGAAAGACACCCCCCTGACGCGTTGGGAGGGGCTCTCTGTTGCACTGGCCATTATAAGAGGCTGACGCCGCAATTGGCTGGGCAGGCAGGAAGTCCCGCCCTTCCTGTTCTGCCCAGCCAATCAGGGGAAATCGCACGAGATTCCCCAGCACACTGGGTAATCTCGCGAGATCTTTGGATCTCATGAGATTGCCTGCGAGATTTGTGGGCTATATAGCCCTTGGCTGCCGCTGGCCCCCTCCTGTGGTGGGCAGGGACCCCCCCATGGGATAATTCGGCTATTAGAACTTACCAAATTGGATTAATTAATGTGCATGATGAGTATACATCATCAAGTTAACTAAACTCTATGACATCATCAACCACGTTGATTGCATCATAACTTGCTTACGCCATATGTTTAATTATGATGTCATTTCCGGTATGGGGGGGAATGATTTGTTGAAATTGTGTAACTAATTTGAACAGGATGTTCTTGACACATGTTGTGATGGGCATGGCTTAATCTTCATTGATACTACAGTTAAGTACAAGGACACATGTGACAAGAACAAAATTATGGTCAATTGAGAAACTGTTATTGAAAGCTGTTTTAAGACCCTGTACAGATAAATAAAGTTGTGGCCAATTTATTATCCAAAAAAAGGTGTGCGGACTCTTTTGTGCCGGTGCAAAGAAACTCTTCTAGAACATGGCCTCACAGCCTGAAAAACCCACAAAAAACTATGGATGCTGGCCATGAAAGCCTACTGTTCAAAGTTTCTCACTGGGGGTGGGTCATGCTTCTGGTCATCTTCACATGACTTACTCTTTAAAATCAACAAATGTTTCAGTTCTGGGTGATGAAAGTGCTTCAAGGGGGAATGATTGGCTAAACCATATTCTAGTCTTACGTTTAAAAAAATACAGATAACATTAGCTTCTGATTAGACAGTTTACTACAAATCATACATTCATATGTTTACAATAGTTGTTTCCAGAATGTGGAACACTTACTTTTGGACTGCAACTCTCAGAATCCCTGTGCATGCTGGCTGGGTAATTCTAAAACTTGTTTTCCTTTTGCTTCAGAAAGTAGACACACCAATGGATTCAAGAAGAAGATTCTGAGTAAATATTAGGTTAAATGTCCTGAATGTTAAAATCTGTTCAAAAGTGGAACTCTCCTTCATTGATGGTTGAATGAACAGTGCTGAAGTGTTCCTAAGCTTAGGAGCCTTGCATTAATAATGACTTTAGGGGAATAGGAGGGTTGGTTAGGTCATCTGGACTTAAGAGGAACATGTGTACTAGTAATAGGACTGTATATGTCCTAATTACTGTGCTCTGCTATGACCTCAGATTATACCATCTTACCTGAGGCCGGGAATGAGAAGGGGGTGGCTATTGGAGTTGTGCTGGGAAATGGGAGGTATGGCTGGAACAGTCGGAACCAGTGTTACAAAAGAAGACGGGATCGCTGCTTGAAAGCTATCCCGCCTTCAGTTCCCTCTGTTTCTCTGAATGGCATGGAGAGCAGACCAACCAAACCACTGAACCTCACTCTGCTCCTTTGCAATGCCAGATCGGTCAAAAATAAAACCTATATCATC
>JAIPUX010001880.1:54072141-54083671 GCA_020142125.1 Phrynosoma platyrhinos | reverse complement strand
CATATAAGATGACCCCCAACTTTTGAGACCCTTTTCCAGGGTTAAAAATTGTCTTAGATGCCAGAAAATATGGTAATCTGAACAGGGATAAATGTAAGTATGGACAGGAAAAAAAAATCAGATGGACAAATATAGAATCAATTCCACCTGATTTTCACTGCTTCAGGACCACAAAATTACAGGATTACTGTATGTATGCTGTGGGACTGAGACAAAGAAATGTCTGCCCTCCTTATGCATGTATTTTTTTTCTCCACAGATTCAAGCTCCACAGCTTGAAAATATTCCAAAAAAGTATAAATTCCAAATAGCAAACCTTGATTTTATATTTTATATATGAGACATCATTTTACTATGCCATTGTACTTAATAGGACTTGAGCATCTACAAATTTTCTTATCCACAGGGGTCCTGGAACCAAACCCTAGCTGATAACAAGGACCCACTGTACTCAGCTCAGTTTCCAAATTCTGTGAGCGCTTTCTAAGTTTTTTTCTAAATAGCAAAAAAATAAAAAATAAAAAATAAAAAAAAGAGAGAGAGAGAGAGGAAAACTGAAATGGGAAAAAGACATTTAGAGTGAACAAGTAAATTAAGAGGCTAGCAGTAAGGATATAAAATCAGGAGGAGATGGTAATTAAAAAGGTCACCTTCCTTTGGAATAGCTGAGGACAAAGGCTCTCTATATAACTGAGCAATCGAGAAGTCACTACCCTGATTTATAACTGTGAGTTCTGTATGGTTGCTAGGGATAATGAAGCAGCCAAGACATTGGCTGCATCCACACTGCACCAATTGCCATGGCTTAGATATGGAATTCTGAAACTGCAGTTTTGTAAGATATTTAGCCATCTCTATCTGGTACCACAACAAACTACAAATCCCGGAATTCCATAGCATTGAGCTATGGCAGTTAAAGTGATGTCAAACTGCATTATTTCTGCAGTGCAGATGCAGCCCTAGAGTAAAGATCTGTTGGCATTGTCCTTGAGGTAAAATGGAACTGCGGACTGAATCAGAAATGACAAAGTTTATGTAATAATTAAAGTGATTACAAACTGAGGTGTTGGAAAACAGGACTTTCTAGGTACCTGTGATTCCTGGTTCTAAAGCAGTCAGATATATTGTTATTCATTTATTCTCCTTTGTAACAAATGGAGTAATTGTGAAGTTGGTTCCATTAATATCCTATTAATGTAATGTTATAAAGATTGAAAGGTAACAGTTGTTGCTATTATGTGTCTTGAAGTCGAGTCTAACTTATGGTACCCCTGTCGTAAATTTTCTTAGCAAAATGTATTCAGATGAAATTTGCCATTGCCTCCCTCTTACTCTGAGAGTGTATGGCTCACCCAAGGTCATCCAGTGGCTTTTCTTAATATTCTGTTTCTTTATCTTTTTTTCATTCATCTGTTTAAAGAATTAACCTTTTTCATGATCAAAACCCATATAGCCAGCTGCCCCAAACCAATTTCCAATTGTACATTTATTTTCCTATTTCACAAAATACATGTAGTTGCACATTAGAATAATGTCTGGTTTAGCCTACGCAGAACCTGAATGACAGCATAGGGCTGATAATTTAAACAAAAGTATACTATATCTCACTAAAGTGATGGCAGACTTCAGCCATATGACCTTTCAGCCTGTTGTCCAGGTGCTACTGTTCATGGGTAACTAGAGCCCTGTTTCCCTTGTCTTTATATTCAAAGCAGACTTGGACTAAATAGTCCTTCAAACAACAACAACAACAACTGTAGGTCAGATTGGGCTTCATTCAGACTCACTGAAATGAATGGGATAAGTGTAAGTCATACCTAAGTTATGTGGTGTATAACTTACACCACATAAGCCAACCTGGTGTACTGATTTGAGTGTACAACTATATGACTCTGGAGACCAGGGTTTGAATCTCTGCTTGATTTAAAGGCACACAAGAACAACCTAGGTTAAGTCCAACTAATTTCAAAGCCTACTATAAGGATACTTAGGTCTGGATCCAAGTCACTGCCATGTGTTTGTTTTTACCTCATTATTTTTGTTCTTTAGAACATCTGCTTTAAATCCAACTGCTTTAAATCCAACTATGTATGTATTTCTCCCTGACTCTGAGAATTTTCATCTATATTTTCCCCTCTTCCTCTTCCCTAGACTCTGTTTGGCCAAAACAGAATTGTGTTAACAAAAGACTAGGACTTGAAATAAATTTTGGATACATCTCATAGTACAATACACTGGGTATTAGAAGGAGGCCTATTAATCCAAGTACAAACATCAGTGCTGAGACAAACTAATTATTTCCTCCTTGTATACCATACATTACATTGCATCTGCATTAGTATTTCTTCAATAACACACTTCTTTAACATACCAAAACCCAACATTTTATCTCAGCTTTTTTGTTTTGTTTTATTAACAGATATGCTTTCTTTTGCTTCTTATTAACTCTCATCTGCAAGTGATTTCTTTAAAAAGCAAGAGTTCACATGCTCTCTGTTGTGTCCTGTGTTAGCTTTCCATACCCCCAAGAGTTCCTTTATTAATTGGGACCCTCCTCCACAGTCCCTTTTCCATTAGCCAATGTTTTGGTATCTAGTGAGCCAATTCTTCTCTCTTGTCCACAGCCTGTGACCTTGGACTCTAGTCCTAGCCTGTGATAGGAAGTAAAAATTGTGGAAAGAATGTTTTAGAAATAGCATGAGTATGGAAACAAAGTTTGATATGTACTGCTGAGGGCGGCTGTGTACGTTAACAAAATGCATATGCGTGAGAAAACAAGAACAAAGATGAGAACTTCCAGTCCTTAAAACATTAAGCTTGCATCACATCTTTGTGAACATTCCCCAATTAAAATAGATCCCAAAGTTTTCTCTCCCCCAAGTTCACAGTCACATTATGTGCTATACATGAGCTGTGATCTCATCAGCTGTTTCAAAAAAGAACAAATGTTGATCTTCCCATGGTAGGAATGGAGATGTTCCAAAGAAAAACCAGGATGTTCCTAGGCAGTAGTGGTATATATTGTGGATTTTTGGTTCCATATGTGGACTGCTGGTTGCTCTGACATTTAACATGGTTTTACAAGATGATATGTAGGCATTCAGCCTGCTCGCTAGAGCTAAGAGGGGATACAAATGACCCCCGTGCCCAATATAGGAGTGCTGAAAATTGACAGGATTGGGGAAGTAGTGAGAAGCACTTGCACATGTACCTCCATCCTCTTCCACTACCAGTTGCGATTAATGATCAGTAGATCCTTCATTGTCAACTACAGAGCCAAAGAGCTAAATTCAGCCAAAATTTTACCAAAGGAGATAAAGTGGAATCTTGACTTAAACCCCATTCTCTCACTAATTATGACATAACTGTACTGAAACAACCTGAAGTGGGACAGAAAACAACTGGGTGGATGGCACAGATTCACAGCAAAAAAGGCCAAGCTTGGTTCCCTTCTTCTGCTAGTGTTTGTAAAGCTTAATTGCTTACAGATGAGGGCACTATGATGACATCATTACTAGATTTCTTATCCTACGCCTTTCTTAGTCTCTCATCACTTCTCCAGTTCAGTTGTACACTTGAGGATGTAACCCAGGGGTAGGCAACCTTTCCCCTTTAAGGGCCGAGGGACTTCAGCTCCCAGAAGCCTCAGCCATGTTGGACAATAGTCCCATGTTGGCCAATAGCTCCTGGGATTCTGGGAGCTGAAGTCCCTCGGCCCTTAAAGGGGAAAGGTTGCCTACCCCTGATGTAACCAGAACTACACAGCAGACCTGCACTTTTCTTCCCTGGATATCACAAAGTAAATGAATCGGGTATTACAGGCCAACATGAGAAAGTGGTTCCATAAATGGCTTCTATATGGCTTTCAAAATCCCAATGTAGTCCTTTGAAGCAAACTAAAAGTATCTTCTTCACTCAAAGGCTAGGTTTTCTCCCTGACATTATTAATATAAATTCAACTACCACCAAAAAGGCAGAGTTGGATAAAATAACCCTGGAGGTAATTCTAAATGTCATCAACACTAGTAGATCTAGATGTAATGTGGCTCTTCAGTAATGGGAGTTTCTTAACATACTTCAAAAGAAGAAGAAACTCAAAAAGTGGCTGCTAATGGTGTTTTCCCCCCTAGGACACCCACAGCTCAGCTGTAAGTCAAACACTGGACTTATATCTGACAATATGAAGATGAGGCCTGAATGCTGATTACTCATGCATTGATAGTGAGATGAGATTCCACTGTATAAGTATTCCTTAGTTCCTAAATGAAACTTTTCAATCTTTAATATTTAAAGAAAACTTAAAGCTGTGTAGAATTCCATATTTGGGCTAGAATACTCAGTAGCTGCTTTCTCATGATAACACCCCATAATAACATCTGGTTGCATTATCACTTGTCTCTGAAAAGCACTTCACATTTAATTATAAGCCAAATCCAAATATTTCTTATTCACGAACATCTCTGTTGATAGATTACATTTATTTTATATACCTGAACATGAAAGGACAGATGGCAAAATGCAGCTGATGGCCTTGTAGTTAAATTTCTGTTTTATTCCACTGTGGTTAAGCAATGAAATAAATTCTCTCCTTCCCTCCATTCACCAAAACAAAATGTACTTTTAACTTTCAGAGAAATATGTCATATTCAATACTGTTGGATTCTTTTCAAGTAGGAGAATTTAAACTGTGATTACTCAAATGTGAGTCAAAAGTGCTTACTGGTCTAAGGGTGTACATAAGTGTACATACAATTGCCACATAAATTCTAACACTTAAAATAGATGCTGTTATATTACTATAAAGGATTGTTTGGAGGACATGATTTGTATAGCTCTTTATTACTTCTAATGTTGAAAAAAGCTATTTAACTTCAAGCTGACAGTCAGCCTCCTTCCAAACATCTGAGGGCCAAAACAAGCATTCTGTAAATTCAAAGCAAACAGCTACACATTTAGTTTTCTTATGCTAACTATAGGTGGACACAGACTGGGGGGAAGTGCTGTCCATTGGGAGGTCTTGTGTTTTTAATTCTTCATTGTGATTGGACTCTACAACTTCCCCTTGTTAATCTAACACAAACACAACACAGGTACTGGATGGAATGCCTGGAATCTGGGTAAAACCTGGACAAAACCAGGGGTATAACAACTTTAGTTTATGAGAACATGAGAGAGACCCTTCTCTGTGGTGCCTCCCAGACTTTGGAACTCTCTTTCCTTTCCTTAGCTTTGCTTTTCTAATCAAATCCAGTTGTGTCCAACATCTTCAGCTTTATCCATTTTCAGCTACCCCCATAACTATGGAAGTAACTGAAAAACAGTACATAAAAACTTTAATTTTGGGCTACAGCTCCTAGACTTCCTAGCCAGTGTAAGTTACAACTACACTGTAAAAGAGGATAGGTTATTCCTTGATGAATCACAATCATAATCCAATACAGCTATGTCTTTGGTGTGGGAAAATAATACATTATTAGCTATTTGTAATAGTTATTTCCAGACATTAGGTTTCACTATTACTTGCAGTGTGAAGCAGGTGAACAAGGGGCATTTTGGACCCACTCACTGTGTCAATCAAATTATGTTTCAGTCTTCTTACAAAGTACCTCATAGTAGTATTTCTTTAAAATGTATTTATTTTCAGAAAAGCACATAGCACTTTGTCTAAATCTGACCCCCTTTTTACACCCCCCTAAGGTTTCCATGTGTAGACACATTACTCAAAGTATTGTCTGGAACTTTCATTTGTGGGAAGGATTCTTTTTGGTTTGGGAACAATAAACATGCTATGAAAAACCCATTAAGGTCTCCTGCTAATATTGTAGTGGGAAATTAGTCTAATAAAGCTTTGAAGAGAGAATAACTAGTGTCTGAGATCTGTTATATGACCATTAGAAAATCACTTGCGTGGAAAACATCTAGTAGATTGTTCCAGAAAGCTAAAACATGTATTCTGATGGTTAAGAAGATTTCATAGAGCATAAAAAAATAGATTTGATAAAACTAGAAAAGAAAATAGAGAATAAATATAAAAAGCAGAACAGGAAGCTTCACTGAGCATTAACTTTCATTCAGTAAAATGACATGAAAAAGATAAATTATTGATATTTCCTAAATCATTGATTGTAGCAATATTGTTGAAAAAAATATGTGTGAATAATACATAAATATAAAATGAATGCCATAGTTTATTTGAGGCTTGTAAAAATTAACAAAATTCCTATGCAAATGCTTGTCTATAGACATGTGGGCTAAAATAGGGTCAGAGAAATGCAGGCAAAGTCCCACCCAAATTTCCAAAGCATGTGTACTCCTCAGAAGGTCTGCTTGTGCTTTGCAGGATGTTTGGTGAACAGGATGTATCTGCTTTCAGCTAAGTGTGAAATCAGGAATCCTGCCTTGTCAGGGTTCCTGAATGGGTTCCTGAATGGCTAGAGACTTCTAACATTCTAAACATGAATAGAAACTTCCTGCTAAAAAAAAAAAAAAGCATTTAGAAAAGTCCACATACCCAGGGACACATGAATGCAGATGAATCTTTATTAGTGGCAAAGTAGTAAAAGAAAAATCTAGAAGGAATGTGTGCTGAGATTTGGAAATGAAATAGTACTGTGTACTAGTAATAACACTAGTGGAATATAACCGATCATACATAAGAGCCAGCATGGTGTAGTGGTTTGAGTGTTGGACTATGACTCTAGAAATCAGGGTTCGATTCCCCGCTTGACCATGAAACCCACTGGGTGACCTCAGGCAAGTCACACACTCTGAGCCTCAGAAGAAGGCAATGGCAAACCTCTGAACAAATCTTGCCAGGAAAACCATTCATAGGTTCATTTTCAGGTCGTCATATGTCAGAAATAACATAGAGGCACACAACAACAACAACAACAACAACAAGTATAAGATATGCAATTGATACCATAAAACTAGCAGAAAATAACAATGACTTGGAACAACTACAAAGGAAAGTCAAAGAAGAAAGTGCAAAGGCAAGGTTTAATGCTGAACATTAAGAAAACAAAGGGCCAATGCAGACGGCCTGAAAGGAACAGCATAGAGCCACCCCTGGGAGCAGCAGATTGGGGCCGTGGCAACCACATGTTGTGACCCTGATCCTCCTTTTTGCAACCCCAAAAGAGCAACAAAATGGTGCTCCTTTTGGGGGCGGCAAAAGGCCTCCCTTAGAGCCACCACGGTGGCTCTTTTGCATCCTTTTGGTGCCCCGTGCACACACACTGTGCCAAGACGGCGTCCTGATGCCGCGTGCCATGCGGATGGGCATGCAGCATCAGGACAGCATTGGGGTGGAGTCATGGTGGCTGGCGTGTGGCTGCCTGATCCCAGCTCTACCCCCAGGCTGGACCTTTGTGCTGGTCTGCATTGGCCCTAAAATAATGACCATGGAGTATATTCACAGATTCAATATAGATGATGAGAAAATTAAAATAGTCAATAGACATATCTTAGATCAGAAACTGAGCAGAACAGAAAAGTCAGTCAAGAAATCAAGAGAAAACTAGGAGTAGGAAGGGCAGCTATGAAAGAACTAGATAAGACCCTAAAGTGCAAAGATATACAATTGAACCCTAAAGTGAGGATTGTTCATGCCATCATATTTATGGCTGAACAGTGAAGAAAGCTGATAGAAAACCAACTCATTTGAGATGTGGTGCTGGAAAAGAATAACTGAGAATACCATGGACAGTTAAAAAGACAAACAAATGGGTACAAGAACAAATCAGATCTGACCTTTCCCTAGAAGCCAAAATGACTAAAATGACTAACATCACTAAATGACTTTGGCCACATCATGAGAAGAAATGTCTCACTAGAAGACAATAATGCTTGGAAAGATAGAGGGCAGCAGAAAGAGAGGAAGACTACACACTAAATGATAGACTCAATCAAAGAAGACAGAGCAGTTTGCAGGAACTGAGCAGGTCCACTGAGAATGAGGAGTCTTGAAGATGCCTCTTTCACAGGGTCACCAGAGGTTGAAGTTGACTTGAGGGCAGTTAACAACAAATACATAATATAGAAATGCAATCTTGCTTTAGAAGAAGGAATGATGATGCCACTCCTTCTAGAGCTATGATTCCAAATGGCTTTATTCTTCAGCGCTAGCAAGATCCACATAATCTGGTTTGTGAGAACAGTTTGAGATGAATTGCATAAAAAGTGATAACATTTTACATAAAAGGGCACTGGGATACTATTGCATAGAAATTATTACAAAGAATTTCTGCAAGTGCCCTTTTCTCAAAAATCACATTAATATCAGTAGCTTCCTCCCTGCCCCTTAAGTTCCCTCAGTGACATTATTTAGCAACCTTGCCTTTGAGAACAAAATCTTCCCAACTGCACTTTATTAAATTATACATATGCAAGCACTTAGATAAACTAACACACTGCTTTGTTTATACTGTGAACTCCAAAAGCCATGAGTAACCAATGGGAAACAGTGTATTTTAAAAGATAAATACGTCTTGTACTTTTCATGATCTCCTGTGTCTGTAGTGGTTACTGGAAACATGCCTTTGTACATTAGATCTGTTCTGCTCAAGTTGTGTTGACATATTGTGGTTTGAGGACTCAAAGCTCAGGGGAAATGCTTGGAATATAACCTACAGTGATATACTGCAGAGTGATAGACCATGTTACACCTGCCTTCTTTTCCTAAGGGAAGCACATTGACAGATAGTTCTCTTACCTCTCATCTTTTCTGTAGAGTTATTGTCTCTTCCTCTTTCATGCCAGGAATGTTTTTTTCAGATAACAATTCCAAGGATTTATAAAGTTAGTTTTGCAAGAGATGTGGTGATAGCAAAGCTTTGGTGTTTGATCTTCTGACTTATAGACAATTTCTAAAGATAAGGGAAAGGGTCCAGGACAGAAAAAGTTTACTCTAGATGTAATATCAGATCAGGGGCAAACAAAGAATAGCCCCCAAAGTTGCTTTCATGGGAAACAGATTCCACATGTGCCTAAATGTTGGGCCTAATAGTAATGAGTTCTAACTCCAAAGGAATTACAGTTGGACATTTTAGCTCGTGTTAGGGTATCCATATCTGGGGTCCTATCACACAAGACAATTAAAGTACTATATTCCACTTTAAGTGACATAAGCTGCATCCACACTGCAGAAATACTCCAATTTGACTCAACTTTATTTGCTATGGAATTCTTGGAATTGTAGTCTGGGAATTACAGTTTCCAGAATTCCATAGCACTGAGACATGTTAGTTAACATCACCACTTAAACATAGAATCACCACAAGGGCCATCCAGTCCAACCCCCTGCCATGCAGGAACTCATACTCAAACACTCCTGACAGATGGCCATCCATCCTCTGTTTCAAAATATCAACAGAAGGAGACTCCACCACACTCTGAGGAAGTGTGTTCTGCTATTGAACAGCTCTTATTGTCAGGAGATTCTTCCTAATGTTTAGGTGGACTCCTTTTTCCTATACCTTCCATCCATTGTTCCAGGTCCTATTCTCTGGAGCAGCAGAAAACAAGCTTGCTCCAACTTCAATATGACACCCTTTCAAATACTTAAACAGGGTTATCATATCACCTGTTAACTGTATCTTTTCCAAGCTAAACATACCCAGCTCCATAAGTCTCATCTTACAATGGTTTCCAGACCCTGTCAAACCGGAGTATTTCTGTAGTGCAGATGCAGATGCAGCCATAGCATGGAATCCTGTGGATTGTAGCTTGGGGGAGGTATTAAAGCTCTCTGGCTGAGAATTCTAAGTGCTCCTCCCTAAAATACCAATTCCAGGATGTTGCCATGACCATTAAACTGGAATCATAGCTGTTACTGAGTAGTATGGAAGGCCCCATGTTTTAGGACTTTGGGAAATGAAAAACTGCAATTTCCAGTTGCTTCCAGAAAAAAATCCCTTAGGGATTAAAACAGGTCATTTTTCTATGGCCAATCATATCCTTGGAGGCATCTGAAGGCATCATTAGCAATCTTTACCCTCTACTTTAGGCCCACCTTTGTGATCATGGGAGTGGGCCTCTGAAAAGGGCTTGGATGAAACTTGTGATTTTCAGTTTGTTTTCTTTTTGAGGAGTATAGACTAAATAGATAAGAGTAAAGAGTTGATGATGAAGAGGTTTATAGCAATCAACTAAGCAGGAATACAGTACATTAATTCTTCTCTATGAAACCTGGTGTGTGTCTTCACATTTCACTTTAGCAGAATGAAAAATATCAAAAGCTTTTTCCCTGATGAGTGAGGCTGTGAGAGTTTTTGTGTGTTTTTGCTTTGTGTGGGTTTGTGTGTGATTATTTTGGGACTTTGGTGTGGAATTGTTATGAAGAGTTTATTATAGTGTGCAAAACTTTGGAGTTTTGTTCAAAACTTTCCCCCAAAAATATCTCTTTATTGGTTAACTTCCTCCCCCCCCCATTAATTGATCATTAATTGGATAGCAAATACAGATGAGGTGAAGTGAGGAAGGATGGGACTGTGGGATGGGCATTATTCCAATGCCACAATGTATCACTATTTTAAAGTAGATTTTCCAGCATCATAATTCCTTTCCATCAGCACCTATCTTTCTGAGGAGCTTATTGAAATGCAGAGGAGTGGGGTAAAATCAATTTGGCCCAATTACAATGCAGAGGGGCAGGGTATAAATAATTTTTTATTATTATTTATTATTATTATTATCATGCAAGGCCATTAAAGCAGCAGGATAAGGGAACAATAGCCCATTCAATTCCCTTCTGTTGCATGACTTCGGTGCTATTCCATCAGTACAGCATAAAAGACCATTGTAAAAGTGGTTCTTTTTACTTGCACAAATAATCCAATAGTAACCTCTTTTATTGATTCTTTTGTGTATGATTTTCAGTGCAAATGTTCAATAGTACTTTTCTGCTGATTTTGGTTGGTCAGTGGGCTTGGCAGTGCCACTAAAGGGAGAGCAGTACCCCCAGCATAAATAGATACACAAATGGGTACCAAGACTATGGCAGCTGCAAAGTGTGTGGAAGATCAAAAATATTTTGCCCTCCTGGCCTTAAAAGTGCCACAGTTTTTCTCTCTTCTTTCCTTCTCCTTTGCTGTCTTTAATAACACTTTTCTGGGCAAGAAAATACAATGTGGGGAGAGAAGACATGGTCATGACATTATGCATGTTTGAGCTGATCCTTTTAAAGGTATTTCTTTACTGTGATTTTGGATCTTTTTAATGGTGCTATATAAGAAAAACATTGTTAGGTTTTCTCTGCAGTGGCACCCCATTTGTGGAATGCTCTCCCCTTGGTGCCGACAATGGTATCATTTCTGTATCAATTCAAAACTTGTCTTTTTATTAAATCCTTTGGGCCAAATTGATTTTATCCAGGCTGCATATGTGCAATAGGTGCACTATTTTAAATTGCTTTAACTGGTTTTAAATGTCTGGTTTTAATTGATAAACTGTTTAATATATTTTAATATTTTAAAATTGTTTGTTGGGATTCACAATGGCAATTATGAATGTGGAACCTAGAATTATATAG
>JAIPUX010001880.1:54059499-54070730 GCA_020142125.1 Phrynosoma platyrhinos | reverse complement strand
GGGTGGAGGTGAGAGAGAGGAAGCCCATATTATGTCCATACAATATTTTTTATATCCATACTTCCATATCTGAGATGAGGATCTACATTTAGAAAACCAACAGGCATGGGCCACTTCAACAGGTTTTTATAAATTTAGGACATAGTTTTGAGATCCCAGTTTAAAACCCTATGTAACCATACTCTTCTTCAGTACAGTGGACTGATTGTATTCTCTGGAGTTTGGTTCCAGACCCTGTGGATATCAAAATCCATGGGTGTTCAAGTCCCATTAAATACAATGTCATATAAAATGCAAAACCAAGGGTTGCTTTTGGGAATTTATGCTTTAAAAAAATATTTTCACACCATGGATGGTTGAATCTGTGGATAAAGAATCTGTAGATATGGAGGGCTGACTTTACTTGAAGCCAGGGGTAGTGAAGGAACCATTGGATTGATCTTTTCTGCATAGCCTTTTAGGATGGGTTGGAGTTAGTCAGTTAGTTCAGGTACTCAGGTAGGACAAGCAAAGTCTGAGGAATAAGAAAACAGCAACATATCCTAAGAGAAGAGCTTGAAGAAGGAGCTTAGATCATGGGTGTGAAGCTGCTTCAGAGAAAGATGACAGAAGGAGTTCTGAAGAGGATCTTCTGCCCAGATTGTCAGAAGACAGATGTCTGGAAGGCACAGTGAGAATCAAGAATAGGCTACTGAATTACTTCTTTGCTGTTTCACAAGATAAAAGAAGACTTAAAGGGAATTGACCACTAAAAATCTGCTAGATGAAAATGATTTATCCCTCATAGCTATGGTTCTAAATTTGAGAGATTCTTTACAACCATGCATACTTTCAGTTTAGTACCTCCTGACCAGAGAGAAAAAAAATAAAGATCTAATAAAAAGATTGCTTGCTGCAGGTCACTTAGAGGAAGCTATGTAATGGAACTCTCTAAGGGGAGAAGCAGACGGCCAGCCGTGGGCTGCCCTGGGAAGCTGTGCCATGGGGCCGAGGTATCCCCACACCTCAGCCCTGCGGCACAGCTTCGCCACCCCTGGAAGGAGCTCTAAATTGGCGCTCCTTTCACTAGTTGCTGAAGACGTGTCGCAAAAGCTGGCGGCACACCTTTGGTGACTCTTCCGCTGCAGCGTGTATGGACTCTGCAGCGGGAGGTCCTCCTCGGAGTGCCGGCCATGTGGAGGGCCGGCTGCTCTGAGGACGACCTGGGGAAGGGGTTGGGGTGCCCACCGTGCGGCTGCCCCTCCCCTTCCCTGCCCCCAAAACAGCTCTTTAAGCCATCTGCTTCCCCCCTAAAGCAACTCACCTTGAGGACTCATGTTGATAGAGTGTGGTATACTTTTCTTTTGGAAAAACTAATCTACAGCATCAATCATGCTATTAAAATTGATTTGTTTGCTAAGATGTAGTATCTATAATGTATGCTAATGTTCTCTTTGCCACACGACCCAGCATTTAATTACCTGAGGTTGTGGGAAAGTGCCTTTTGAGGAGTGATTGGACATTACTCAAGGATCTAATTGCTTTATATCATATATTACTTATTATGATAGCTTTGCCTATGAGATATACTGTTTTATATTGTTTTCCTCTGTGACTTCCTTTATATTGTTTATTTTCTTTCCTTTCTTTAAAAAAATACACATTGTGTGAAGTTAATCACAATATAAGCAAGAAGCAGACAGGGAACCAATGAGGTCTGTAAAAGAAAAACAGTCTCTGAGATCAGAGAGACAGGACTATCACACAGTATATTGTACTTACTGTGCTAAGCATGACTAATTGCATACAGAAGTTATTTTTTGAACCTTCCTGGGTAGCAAATGGGACTCCCTATTATGTTAACAATATTGGATGAATCACAGCCAGAATAATTTATTTTACAACAGCACTAACATAAATAGCTCTGGAAGGACTGATAATTGCTTGGCTGTGTTACAGTTTTGTATGGTGTTTGTTTGTTTGTTTTTGGTGCATTTGTAGTACATAAAGCAGTGGCTACATGTAGCTTCCTGTTGAGATACAAACAATGACCACAACTTGAATTAAACTTTCTGAGAAATGGTGCATTTATCAGACTTTTTGTTCCATGTATATTCATATTCACACACACACACACAATATCAATTATCTATCTATCTAGGTAGAGAACTATTTATCTCTACTTTCATATCTATATCTTTAACCATTATAGTTTTAAATGTGGGACAGTGTGTGGAAAGATGCTACACCTCTTGGATACTGTTAATGCATATGTGTTGAAATGTAGTTTTAGCTTCATGATTGCAGTAGACTTTGAGAGAAACACTTCTCGGTATCCCACCCCACTGCTTGCAGACATTTCAGGGTGATAGAACAGAAGAAAGGGATTGGGAAAAGGGAGAAAGCCTCTTCTCTTCATCACTTCCCACACATGACTTCTGTTTCCACTTCCAACACACTTTTTCAAAGGAAAATGTGTGAAGACTATCTGCAGTAGACAAAAAGTGGTGAGCTTTTTTTTTTTTTTTTTTTGGAGTCCAGTTGATTCAGAAAAATGTTCTAAAAATGTTAATAGTTTCTAAGTTAGAGTGAGATGTACTTTGGCAAATTTAACCACCTGTGGTGAATAAGGTCATCATGCTTTCAACTTTATACAAGCTCTAACTGCTGTTACTTTCTCCTGAAAAAGGGCCCCTATTCAGCAAAGTTTCAGCAGCAGTTTATATGTTGTTCCAGTAGGCATGCCATGGATTTAGTACTGTGCACTAGTGAGTCTTGGGTTTATACATAATCCACCTGTTACAATGGTGGCTAGTAGCTTTCCTATTAATCAGAACAGTGGCCACTCTAGAAATCCATCCACACTATACAGTTATAGCACTATTATTCCCCTTTAACTGCCATGGTTCCATCTTGTGGAATTATAGGACTTGTAGTTTGGTGAGGCACTAGAACCCTCTGGGTAAAGATTCTAAATGCCACTCCTTACACTGCAAATCCCAGCATTCCATGGGATGTTATCATGACAGCTAAGGTGACATATAGTGCTATAATTGTGTAGTATAAATGAGTCCTGGCTTTTACTCCAGACCTTAAAGGAACTATCTGGGGGATAGGGTTCACAATCCTGAATAATTACTTTAAAATTCAGAGTAAAGGTGAAGTGGATTTCTCATCCCACTGTCATTAAAACCACCAGCCACAACTGCTTATATATAAATGCAACTATAGCATCCACTTTACACAATATTGTTCCCACAAAGAGGACTGGACTGATCATAATAATATTGTAGTATTACTGTTTTGATTTTAATGGTTGTAATTTTAATTTCAGTACTGTTTAATTCTTTTTAAAGGGAGGGGGATATTGTATATATTTTGTATCATTTTAATTGTTGTACACCACTTTGATTGTTTTTACAAAAAGTGGGATATAAATAAAAGTTTTATTTATTTATTTATTTATTTATTTAGTTATTATCATATCGCTAGAGAAAAAATTTCTATTTTGGGAGATCCCTGTTGGGTTTCTAGGAATACTGCATCGGCTGTACATGAGATACAGAACCAGTGATTTAAGTGGAAGGATAGGTCATGATAGGGTTCACTGAGACCTAGTGGGAGACCTTGGAGAAGTCATATCTCTCCACCTAAGAGGATGGAAGCAGAGAACCTTCTATGAATAAATCTTGCCAAGAAAACCCTGTGTTGCAGTTGACATGACTAAAAGTTGATTTGAAGGCACATAACAACAAGAAGATGTTTTTTTCTACTACTAGTACCTAGTAGTAGTAGGAACACAATAATCTTGGTTCCAGTAACTGTGGGATTGCAGAAGTTTCATTTCTACCCAACCCCAGTGATCTCTGTGAGCAAGGAAAGCATTTAAAACCTGTGCACTGAGATGTGTGCACTGCATGTGAGTGTACACAAATATATGGGAGGAAAGAGGAGTGAGACAGAGGGACAATATTTGTTGGATGCATATGCATATACATTACATGGGAGTGTACACAAATATATGGTAGGAAGGAGGTAGAGAGAGAGGGAGGGAGAATATGTGTTGTGTGAATGCGCATATGCACAGCCCATGCCAACACCAAGATATAGCCTTTGGGTCAAAAATAGTGGACGTTCCTACTCTAAAACTGTAAAAATAGTGATAAACTGGCCTTTAAAAAAATACAGCTGGCCCTCAGCATCTATAGATTCTGCATCCATGGATTCAACCATCCACAGCATGATTTTGCTTTAATTCTAAAAATCAAATCTTTATTTTGCCATCTTATTTAAGGGACATTGTTTTACTATGCAATTGTATATAATTTGACTTGAACATCCACACATTTTGGTACCCACAGGGGACCCTGGACCCAAACCCTAGCTGATAACAAGGAGAGATCTCATTATTTTGAAAGTGGAGATCTCACTATTTTACATTATTCTATATTGTTGTCCTAGATTCAGCATTGCAAACATTTGTCAATGGAGAAGCAAATGATTAACATATCCATTTCTTCCCATGTTTTGCCCGTTGTCATTGATGGCCTCCTATCTAAGAACTAAGCCTATGTATCTGCTAAACTAGAGAATACATAGGGACTATGAATATAAAACACTTGTGTATATCATTTATATTTGCCATAGCAAATTATGAACTTTGGGGGGTTGCAGACTGCCAGAAATAGTGCAAATTGAGTCCACTTTTAGGGTTAGGGTTAGGGTTAGGGAATCATGGGGACTGTAGTTTATTGTGGCACCAGAGCTCTTTGACAGAGAAGGCTCAATGTCCCAGAAAAAAAACCAATTCCCATGATTCCCTAGCACTAACTCTAACCCTAAAGTGGACTCAATTTGCACTATTTCTGGCAGTCTGCAACCCCCCTTTGTCTTTTATTTTTTATTTAACAAAAAGCAGGCTTCAATATTGTAAGAAAAATAGAATAGGGTCCCAGAGCACAAGACTTTCACTGTAAGAACAGAGATAGATTAGATTGCCTTATAATAGATACATAATATTGTGGTGTGACTTTCATATTGTTATAACACGTTAGTCAAGACTTAATTATGAAAATGCAAATGTGTTTGGGAAAAAACACACAAGTCTGTCTCAAAATGTCCATTGCTTTTCTTTTTCTTACAGACCACAATAGCCTACTGCACAGTCTATTATAGGGAGGTCTAGCAATCTAATTCCTTCTCTGTACTATTAATTTCACTTCCAAGACCATTAAACAAAAATGCAACAACTTTCCCATCTGCAAAGCCATTATTATATCATGCATTTGGGGGAGACATGCAAATGCACCATGCTCTGTTATGATGCATAATTGCTTGATACTGTGGGTTGCTCTAATTCAACATTTGCTGTCATGGGGAGATTTTGCAGCTGCAACTATAATCTGAAAGAAAACAGTATGAAAAAAATATGAAGTGTGCGAAGTTTCAGTAAAATATTGGAGCATCCTGCCTTAAATAAAAACAAACAAAATCAAAAAGAAAAATACAGACTTTTGGAAACTGATCATTCAGCAAGGAACAGGCTTTTTAAACCTTTATTTTTGCTCTGTGCCTTCAAGTTATTTCCAATTTATGACAACCCTAGATTGAACCAATCACATGATTTTCATGATAAGATTTGTTCAGATTGGATTTGCCACCATTGCTTTCCTCTGAGGCTGGGAGAGTGTGACTTGCCCATGGCCACCAGTGGGTTTCCATTGCTGAGAGGGAATTTGAACCCTGTTTTCTAGAGTCATAGTCCAATGCTCAGACCACCACACCATGATGGCTTTCCTTTTTACCATATGGATACTTTATTTTCCCTTTCTGATGTGTTTCAAGTTGTGCTTTAAATGGTTTTGAACTGTGTTTTAAAATTAATAGTATTCAGTGTTTTCATACCAGCGAAGGCATCCGAGATTTAAAGAATCTGTCTCTGTACTTGCACAAAAGTAAGTTCTGGAATACTGTCTTCTTGTAGAACCCAGAGGAACATTTATTGAAGAGATTACAAACAATGCTAACTTTACCTTACTGTACCAGACCCATTGAATTACATTTTTTCAGTGAATTATAATGTCAGCAAAGGTCCCCAGCTAGAAAGCTTTAAAAATTCATATACACAAGAATTTATGGACAATTGGTATCCAGATTCAAAATTTTCATGTGAAAATTCTTCTTTAATGTCTTCTTTCCATAATACTCCTTTGCTTAACTCAAATTCAAGTACAATACAATGGGTTCAACCTACACATAAGGGTACAGAAAAGGTAGAGCAAATAGCCCTCACTAAATTATATGAATGTTTTTGGGACCAGTGTTTTCATGCAGTTCAAACTAAGGAGAGAATTTTCTAGAGCTGGCTAGTGTAAAAAGGTAACTTTCTGGCTTCAAGGGCAATCTTCTTAATGGGTCTTACTGAGATTGGGATTTTGACAATGATTCCTGCTCCAGCACAACTTACCCCCTAAGCAGACAGCTTAAAGGGCCGTCTTGGGGGCAGGGAAGGGGAGGGGCAGCCGCACGGCCGGCGCTTCGAGGAGGAACTCTGCAAGGCCGGTGCTTCGAGGAGGACTTCCTGCCGCAGCCTTTCCATGCGCTGCAGCGGAAAAGTCAATGAAAGTGCGCCACAGCCTTTTGCGGCGCTCTTTCGCTGACTTGTGAAAGGAGCACTAATTTAGCGCTCTTTTCAGGGGTGGTGAAGCTGCGCAGCGGGATTGAGGCATGGGGATGCCTCTGTCCCGCGGCGCAGCTTCCCAGGGCGGCCCATGGCCGCCCGTCTGCTTAGCCCCTGAATAAAGAACTTGATAACAATCAACTGACTTGCAGGCTATTTTCTTCAGCAATGGTCAGGATTTTGGGGGTCATGTATGTGACTTCATGCATGGTGGGGAAAGACAATGTATGACCTTGCTAAGCAGAAGTTGTGGAAGTACTACAGGACAATATCCTTGAAATGTCCCATCTTACTTTTTCTGAGCCTGACCATAAATCAGAAATAACTTGAAGGCATAGAAGAACAAAAACCCCATTTTAGGCAGCAACCCTATACCTGAGGGGTGGAAACTATGCAATGTGTCAAATATTGTTGAATTGCAATCTCCATTATTCCTCACCATTGAGTGTGCTGGCTAAGATTTTCTAAGATTTGCAGTCCAACAACATCTGGAGAGCCATAATTCCCATTGTTGCTGTACATACTTCGCACCAAAACACTGTCCCAGCTGCAGGAGAAAGCAAACTGACAAGCTTAGAAATGCTGTACGGTTCCTATGACATCAGAATGACCTTCATTTGCCATTTATAAAACAAGGACATTGTTAGACCATTTTGCTGGTTTGTTTGGAAGATTAATGATGACAGGAACTACAAATGAGATTGTAAAGCTAAATGTTATTCAAAAGCATTAGAAATGTGGTTAATAAAATATGGGAGGGGTGTTCTTATCCATCAGGAGCTAACTGTATAAAAGGATCTTAATAATGCTGTGAGACAGCTAGCTTGCTAGTTTTTGAATCCTGAGGGCTTTCAGCTATGGAAAAAGATGAATGCAAAATGGACATTTATAAAGTTTAAGAGTCACAACAAGAACTATGTATTGGTTAGGAGCTGTTTTCCTCTACAGACCAAAGCTACTTTAGGGTCAAAGCAGTACCTGATCATTTTGCTTGTTATCTGCAGGTGAGCTGCAGGCAAAATACTGGAATTGTATTTTCTTCACTTCACTGAAGTTCCTATTGGCAAACATCAAACGTGCAAAAGACATTGAATATTTTAGCTGGAAACTTTGGGGGGGGGATGCAGACGGGCAGCCCTGGGCTGCCCCGGGAAACGGAGGATTGGGGCCAGGACTATCGGATGCCTTGGCCTCAATCCTCCCTTTTGCTGGCCCAGAAAAGAGCGGCAAAATGCCGCTCCTTTCAGAGCCGGCAAAGTGACGCCCTAAGAGCTGCTGCATGGTCCTTCTGGTGCAGCATGTCAAAAGGCTGCACTGGAGGGACATCCTGACACCGTGCGCCATGTGTAATGGTGCGTGGTGTCAGGATGTCTTTGGGGAGGGGTTGAGGTGGCTGGCATGTGGCTGCCTCTCCCCTTCCCTGCCTCCAGGATGACCCAAAGGGCCCATCTGTAGAGGCCCTTTGTTATAATCTAAACAAGTGCATAAAAATAATTGGGTTTCTGTGGTACCATAATTAATTTCTGTGTTACAAGATGCTGTTCATCACACCATCATGTTGCTTTGCTATGGCTCTGTAACAGGATAAGAAATGGGGGGATCAATGCCTCTTCAAGTTTTCTGGTAAGCATTGCTGGCAATAAACTCTATCTGACATATCATTTACCCTGGGAGAAGGCCATAGTGAATTGACATTGCAGTTATTTTGGAACCATGCCTCTCAAGTGGTAAATGGAATCAAGTATATATGGTCTGGAAAGAGAAAAATGAAAGGATAATAGGGAAGAGGGGTATAGCCACAAGGGAGGTAAAATAAGGGCATTGTTCCCTGAAATAAGGATTATGACACAATGAAAATGTTCTTTAGTCCCCAAATATCTACCATTGTGATAATTAAAAATTCAACTGAAAATTTGGAAATAACAGTTTAGCTATTATAAGAAAAGGGCAGCCAAGAGCAGACAGAAGAATTCTCATTATTGATTTTGACTGTCTCACTCTTTGTAAAACTAGAAATGTAGAAACTGAAGGAAAATTTCATTTAGGGAGCAGATATAATTTCATTCTTCTTTCAGCTAGAAACAGGCCCACCACTATGAAAGCAACCCAGAACCTTTTGGGGGAAGATTTCAAAGTGGTCTGCTATGTCTTTAATGCCCCATCCCTCTCTGAACAGGAATGTGTTTCACAAATGTCAATCCAACCTGATCCACATTCTTCTTGGGCAGAGGGCAGGTGTGGAGCACATAAGCTAGTGGCCTACATATCAAAAGTGTTTCCTTGTAAGGACATATCAGCTTTGTTTCCATATTCTTGGCTTTCTTCAAAAGTTTCATTAAAAGAAAGTCTAGACAATCAGTTCTGTTGTTAATATTAGTTTAGGTCACACACTCATTTCACATTTTATTAATCAGAGTGATGTCACTGTGGACAGAATCCTCCTAGTGCTCCACCATCCTTGTATTACTTAAAACTACAAAAGAAACATTTTTAGCCATGGGGTTCATAAAGAACCCGTGTATAGTGGAAGACTACTGTAGTAAATGTTTAAATAGCACATCCAGGACATTTGTGTATAACATTGCCTGGTGAAGGAGACAAATGGCTTTGCTTATTAGAGCTCTTTATTTTGAAGAATTTTTCCCATTCTTATCATACTGTCTTAATAGCATATTTTAAAAATAAATACATTCCCAGTAACTCAGTCTACAAATTGAATAAACCACAAGACTTGATTTTTAGTTTCATATTTAATTGAAGATTTTATGTAATGTGGGCCTGGTCTGTTGGAAAACCCAGTGGTAGACTACATGACTTATGCACTGAAAGTGTTGTGTTCACCTACTGGCAAACCACAAAGGAATGGGGAAGTTCTCTATTGAAAAATCTGAAGCATGGGTGGACTAATGATCAGGCATGGTTCAGGGCTACTTTCTAAGGTGACAGAAGTCTCTTTAGTCCAAATATTCTAGCTTCATTGATACTATAAAATATGGCAGAATTATTTACTATTTCCCAAAACAGTTGTGCCTTAATTGCTATTACTGTGTGATGCTCAAATTATGAAGATACTTTTGTAATGGCATGCTTAACTATTGCTTTTATAAATCTATGGGATGTATACTTTGATTAAAATTGGGAGGAAGTGGAATGGGGCTTCTGGATTTCTATTTCTTCTCCTATAACCCAGGGACTGCTAGCATGCCATCTGAATTGTTTTATTTTATTTTGCAGTAATGTGTAGGAAGAAATCTTACAACCCAGTCCTTACAAGAGTATCCAGCAGGGATGGAGAATATGTGGCCAGAAGTGCATCTGCACTAGATATTTATAGCCTTGTGACACTACTTTAACTACCATGACTGCAACCTAAGGAGTTTTGAGATTCGGTAGGGTACTTGGAATTTTCTGTTAGAGAGCTCTAGCCCACCCTCCTGGATTACAGCAATAGAGCTCTCTAGCAAGGAAGTCTAAGTGGTTCTCCAAATTACTAGTATCAAATTGGTCTAGGGTATAATGTAGATCTGGAGTGGACAACATGCACCACCCCCAAAGGTAAAAGTTTTTGCTCCAAAATGCCCCCAAATTGCCCCTGGATTGTAGAAGGCATTATGACATATTTGAATCCCGTTACATTCAAAACCAACATTTTGTGATTGTATTTTAATTATTATTTTTGCCTCAGAATGTCTGAAAATGCCCTCTAGGGGAACAGAAAGACCACCAAGCAGGCCTCATATCCCATAGAGAGTATTTAAGGCCAATTATTTTATGAAGGCTCCTGGAAAGCTAATATGTCCCCCCCGGTCTTTTGCAGTTGCCCACTCCAGGTGTAGATGCACACTAAGTGTCGTTCAACTGCAATTCCAATTTTCCTCACACAGAGGCCATTGTAATGTAATGGTTAGATGAGAGTAGGATGGGTGAGATCTGTGTTTATACCTCCACTTTACTATGAAGCTCATGGTATATCTATCTACACCTAAGAAAAGATAAAAATGTTCCAAATAAAATAAGTAGAATTCTTGGATGGGATTGATTAGAGTGCTAAAGCATGTGAGTTTCAGTCTCACTTGACATCCTACTGAATGTCACTCCATATACATATACAGAATATCCGGATGACTTTAGGGACATTATTTAATTGGAAAATTTATTACACCATAGATCTAACATGATTTTTTTATAAATTTTAATCAGAAAAAAACCCATATAAAATGTCCTTCATAGTACCAAGCACATGAGAGGCGTAGTCACTTTCACTGTCTCTTGACTTACAGGTCACTTTTATTGAGAAATTCCTGAAATATAATGTGTCTTCCTTTCTTTTATATTAGTAGAAAATAGAGTATGCACACACATCATCTATATCTTATTGTCCTTTGGTTCATTAGGCATTTATTCATTCAAAGATTTTGTAAGACAGATATTATAAGAATATCAACATAGGCAATTTTATTACAGTCAGTAGTGGGAAGAAATGGACAGTGGTGCATAAACAGATATTAGGTCTGGGTAATTAAACGTAATGTCTCACAACTTGAGTTGCATTTTGCTGGCTATTCCCCCCCCC
>JAIPUX010001880.1:54015329-54038763 GCA_020142125.1 Phrynosoma platyrhinos | reverse complement strand
CAGGGCAGTAGCACTTGAGCTGGAGGGAGGGCCTTTCACTTGGTTCTGGGTCTAAGCATGATTGAGCTGTGGCTATCTCTTCTCTCCCTCCAAGAGAAGGATGAAGACCTTCCATTCATGGAAGAGATATGGCTCCAACTGAGGCTTTTGCTCATGGTCAATGGCCAGAAGATTGTGATGCCACTTTCTATGCTATTCCAACAGATTTTCCATCTCTGGAGCAGATTTTTAGGGAGTCTGGTTTTGACAAAAATAGTCTCTGTGTCTTCTATGCATTGGATCTGACCCCCTTGCATATATGAAATAATGCCATTCTGATCCCATTGATGTTTATTTATTTACATATAAATAGTGAGAGGTCAGAACATTTCAAATGTAGCTTTGGATGATTGATCATGGTGGATGCATAAAACCTGAGCAGGACAGGATCTCGGCTTTTACCAATTAAATGGAGTGAATTTCGCCCAACTTTCAAGAGCAAAAATACCTATTTGATGCAAGGAACTAAAAGGTCAGTAGATTAAGCAATTTTGGATTTCTGCTTATCTCTTAAAGAGCCAAAAACTCAAATGAAGGACACAGCGATGACACAAGGGAAGGGAGACAGAGGTGAGAATTCCCCAACACCGGACCCATCATTTTCAGACCTTCTGGAAAGGCTTCAGGTAAATTTAGTGCAGGACTTACAAAAAAACTGGGCACTCACCCTTGGGCCAGTGAACTCAAAGCTCACTGCTTTGACAGCCTGCACTGGAGATATAGAAAATGCAGCTAATTCTCGTTCTCATAAGGCCCGCATACAGGAGTTAGAACAAATGAATGACTATCTCACAAACAAAATACAGGATTTGGAGGACAGAATAGATGCTTAAACATCAGAATTCATGGGGTTCCTGAATGGGATGAGTGTCAGGACATGATTTCATTCCTGCTTACTTGGCTGAATAACACCTACCCAGGTCTTGATCTCCTTTCGGCTAGAAAGATCACATTGGACATTGGCTCTTAACTGAAGACAAGGTGCACACCCCAGGAACATAATTATACATTTTGTACATTATCTGAAAAAAGCACAAGTACTGAAGAAGCTTTCCAGTACCTCAAACCTTGCCCACAGGATTCCAGCATACAAGTATACCAGGACATCTCCCCTGAAATGTTGAGGAAACACTGTGATTTTAAACTCTTCACCTCTCTGCTCCAAAAAACAAGCATGAAATACAAATGGGGCTTCCCTTTTAAACTAGTTGTCTTTTATAATTGATCTGTCATTCCTGCCTCAACTAAAACTCAGCTTCTTCACATATGTGAAGCCTCAGACGCTAAGGTGCACTGAGACCTTGAGAAAGAGGCAAAGAGCAATGTCTCATCTTCAGCTGCACCCAAATGTGGGCAACAAGCTGAATCATGGATACCAGCAAGACAGAGAAAACACAAGCAGCTTGGTGGTCCTGTACAGCTGAAAGCCACACAGCCATACTGACTCTAACCAATTTACAGCACAGAATACCTCTTTGCTGACTTTTTTGACATCATAAAGTGAATGGTTAAGCATAACTACCCTTGTTTTGCTCTAACTTTTGCTATCTTTGGGAGGATGCAGACAGTGAAAAGCGCCGTCTTGAAGCTAGAGAAGGGGAGGGGCAGCCGGATGCCAGGCGCCCCAACCCCTTCTCTAGGACGTCATCAGAGTGCTTGCCATTACACATGGCAAGCACTCTGATGACGTCCTTCTGGCTCAGCATCCGGACATGCTGAACCGAAAGGAGCACGGAAGAGGCACCCGAAGCCTCTTCTGGCGCCCCTTTTGGCTCCTCTGAAAGGAGTGCTATTTTAGTGCTCCTTTTCAGAGGCGCCAACAGGGTAGATCAGGGCAGAGGCATGGGGCAGCCTCGGTCCCAATCTCAGGGCAGCCCATGCTCTCCCATCTGTAGAGGCCCTTTCTCATCTTTTCTTCGCAACTTTCTCTCCCTCCTCTTCTCGTTTCCTTGCCTTAATCCTAATGACAGCAGCCATCTTTAAAGGAAAAAGTTTCCCTGTTCACAAATATCCATTGTTTTACATTTGCAACATAGCCTTTTGTAAACAAATAGCCTCACTCTAAACTTCACTTTTATTGTTTTAACTCTCTCTCTGTGCCTCAATTCTCTCCCACCCCTCCCCTTGCTCTAACTTCTGGTACCTTTCTGACATATTCTTCACAACTTTCTCCCCATCACCATCACCACCACCATCTTATCTTTCTCCTTCTTTTCTTGTTTCCTCACCTTAATCCTAATGACTGACAGCAGCCATCTTTGAAGGAAAAAGTTTCCCTGTTCACAACTGTTAATTGTTCTACATTTGCAACATGGCCTTTTGCAAGCAAATAGCCTCATTCTAAATTTCATTTTTATTGTTTTAACTCTCTTTATACCTAGATAATCGTCTCCCACCCCACTCCTCATTTTAAAACTATCAATGAAGTGCTATCATCCCCTCCTTCACTCCCCTGAATGCAAATGGCTCTTGCAACTTTCTAACTCTAGAATTACTTTTAATGTGCCCTCATTTTCTTGTTTTGAATGTGCAATTGGGCCCTGACTTTCACAGCTTTGACACTTGCAGCTTTGATTATTCATGAGTTTGTTGCTGCATGTGTGAACACTCCTCCTTCTCATTCCCAGGCTTTCCCCCTTGAGGGGCGGGGGGAGCAGCTGGGGGTGCACACGCCCCCTCCTGCCTCCCCTCTGGTGTTTTGGCCAGCTTGCCTGAAATGTGGGTGGGTGGTTTATGTGTGCATTCTGATGTATAAAGGCTCTATTAAGCTGGATAAGATATGTATAATACAGTCACAAAAAGCATAAATAAAAAGTTAGATGGTAAAACTTGATAATTATATATAATTATATATATATATATATATATATATATATATATATATATATATATATATATATATATATATATAAGACATAGTATAAGAGTATAATAAGATAGACAGAATCAGATGAAAGATCAAGAAATAGATAATGTGGTATTTGGATATAATATACAAAGCTAGATTTGTAATAATCTGCCAGGGATACAATAACAAACAATTCAGGAATTGAGTATCAGATAAACGATAAGCAATGGAAGAAGGATAATGGCTGTAAAGTGAAACAGGAAGTTTGTCTTTTTATGTGGATTGCATGTTGTATTGTTATATTATTAGTGTATTGTTTTGTCTTTTTAATGTAAATAGTATACATGAGATTGAATGTAAGTATGTATGTATACGATGTATTTATTTATGTAAAAAAGCAATAAAAATAATAAAGAGTGAGGGTTTGTAAATCTAGAGGCTCTTATATGCATATGTCCTAAAGGTTGAATGTCCTAAAGTGAGAAAATTCTGGGATGTAGTTCTCTATCAAATTTCACATATCACTGATCAAACTGTAAATTCCTATCCTGTTTTGCTTTTGCTTTCTATATTTATTAAAAGTAATTCTTACATGAAACATAGCAAATTGATAATTTTCCTTATTACTGCTGCCAGATTAGAAGAAGCCAAATGTTGGAAGTCAGGTGACCTCTCTATTGAGAACTGGTAGTCTAGAATTCGGGATATGTGGTTGATGGAGAAACTGTCTGCTATGATAAGGTTTTGCATTAGCCACAAAAGGACTGACACATTTCAAGAAGACTGGATGATCTTTATTGATTATGTTACTCATTACTCCAACTTCACAGATAGATCTTTGGACTGATATTTTACACCTTGACAAGCTAGACTCTCTGGCTCTTGCTGAGAACTACTTTTTTGAGTCTGCTGCAGAATAACTCTCATCAGATATACCTTGGCCCTTGTAGTTAATGGTTGTTGTTGTTGTTGTTGTTGTTATTATTGTTATTATTATTGTTCTATAGACATTATGTGTTTTATTGTAAAAACTCAATAAAATTTAATAAGAAAAAAAAGTAGCTTCAGATGACTCATTCAGATGTGACAGTCATGTTCAGGCCTCCATCAAGGTTGCTTCTTTGCAAACACCAGCAAAACGCAAGGTCAGTTTTTCCCCACTAAACACATAGCATGACTGTGATTTTTGCCAATCCATACCATGGGTGGTAGATGTTATTACCATTTCTAACAATACAAATGCTAAATGGCAATCAGTATCCATTAATCAGTATCAGTCTCCCAAACCAACACAGCATTCCATTCCAATTTCTTGGCAGTCATTTGGAGAAACCCAGCTGCTTCTCCACAAACTTGGGACTATTGTTTCCTTTCCCCTTCTCTGATACAAATCTCTGTCCTTTTCTCATGTACAGCCTTTAGTCTTAGGGCTAAATGAGACATGACATTAAATTATGAGTGGAGAGCCTTTTCCAGAGTAAAGGCCACATTCACTGGTAGTTAATCCTTCATTGCCTACACTGGATGGAGCCAAAGCAAAAAATGTACAGACTTATATTCTTTTCTTGTCATGCACCTAAACATGTTTCATATACTTATTGTATACTTCCACACAAAACAGACCCATATCCATTCATTGATTCCATATATCAGCAAACATAACACACAAATGCCAGTTGATATACATTGACATTCTCATACCCACCACACTTAGACAGAGACAAGGAGAAAGGGACCTTGCCCTATTATTTTAATTAGGCCTGGGGGAAGGAACTCCCATTGAAGTCAATTGTCAGACAGTTTCCAAGCAAGTCTAGTAACCACAGTGCTTTTTGGGTAGGGTTGAGATGGAGCATAGGGGAAGTCATCCCTTCACTTCCCAGCTGCAATTTTCATAACAATTGCATCCCCCTCCCCACAAGCAATAGGCTTGAAAAATGCTTCCCATTTACTCCCATTCACTCCAACAGCATCATTAAAACATGATTATCATTGTGCAAGGGTCAAAACAGAGAGGTTGAAGGTCATATTTGAAGTCTCAATGGATCCAAGGCCAGCACTTCTACACCCATGTTTTAAATAAATATTGCCTATTTAAACCTACTCTTAAAAAAAAAAAGTGAAGAGGAAGCCCTTCAATTTTGATAATTTTGGAGCAGACACGGAGTGAGAGCTCAATTCTTTCTTTTCTTGAAATGGTTCTGATTAAAATTGCTCACCTGAAGATGCTATTTGCATAGGAGGAAAGCTCTCATGGGTACCAATTGCTGATTTCTTGACTCTGCAGACTGCTAGAAATAGTGCAGCTTGAGTCCTCTTTAACTGCCCTGGCTCAGTGCTAGGGAATCATGGGAATTGTATTTTTTTTCTGAGACATTGAGCCTTCTCTGTCAGAGAGCTCTGGTGCCACAATAAACTACAGTTCCCATGATTCTCTAGCACTGAGTCAGGGCAGTTAAAGTGGACTCAATTTGCACTATTTCTGGCAGTCTGCAAAGGCCCATCCTCCATGTTCCCAGGTTCAGGACATGTGGCCAGTAACTGCTGAATAGGCTTTAGACTTTCCAGACATATTCAAGGGGTAAAAAGGGAAAAGTAAAGGGAAAGGTTTCCATTTTGACAAGATTGTTTAGTCGTGTCTGACTGTAGGGGGGCGATGCTCATCTCCATTACTAAGTCGAAGGAGCCAGTGTTGTCAAAGACAACTCTGTGGTCATGTGGCCAGCATAATTAAATACCAAGGCCCATGGTATGCTGTTACCTTCCCACCAAAGTGGTACCTATTTATCTATTTGCATTTTAATATTTTCAAACTGCTAGGTTGGCAGAAGCTAGAGCTAGTGATGGGAGCTCACTCTGTCACATGATGCTTGGGTCTCGAACTGCCAACCTACCAATCTTGTGATTGTCAGAGTCAGTATCTTAACTACTGAGCCACTTCAATAGCCAAAATATCTTGAGCAAAGCCATGGATACTACAATATCCTCAGGTGGTACCTTGTCTCACAGATGGAATGCATCAGGAATTACATTCCTAAGGTGGAATGTAATTTTGTCAGTGAAGTCCTGCTTGTGCATTACTCTCTACACTTTCTGGAACACCCCTGCCTCCATCCAAAATCATTCGCCTCATACTGAAAGTGGCCCTGTGGAATGTAAGAGGTTCATGTTCCTTTGGAGGCTCTTGTCAGCAAGAACCTCGGGATGCGTGTGTAAGGAATCAAGGATCTTGTTTGCAAGGAAATCAGGGATATAAATCCACTGTTTACCTCTGTGCATACAAGAAAAGAATAAGAGTACTGGTGTCTTTTCAAAAAAACTTTTTTCTTTACATTCAAAAATGTCATAGTTTCACAGAAAGAACAATCTGAAGAATAAATACAAGGCCCATGTACAAAGGAAAATAACAATTCTAGACTTTTATTTTTATCTTTTATAACTATACCGTTCAGCTGTTATTTTAATCTCAAATTCTTTTATTTTGCTGCTCACACTCTGATTATCAAATACCGCTTGTGTTTGGAATGAGAACAATATTCTCTTAGCCAATAGCAGTTCCATTAAGTGGATCTTAATCTATAATCTTGTTTGCATCCCAAGCTTCATTATAATCACCTTGTCCCTGGGTTTAAAGATCATAAGGAAGTTTCATTGCCAGAATCAAGTTTATTCTCTTTGCCAACTCATTCCAGAACTCGGTGTCTGTAGGGCAAAATCAGAGGAAGTGTATCAAATTAAAATTAGTCCGTCCACCATTCTAGCCACTTTGACGTTCCTTTTTAAAACAATAGTGTAGAGCTAAGGCAGAAAACAAACATTTGATCAAATCTAATTCTGGCCATTATGGACCTTTTCTGATAATGGGAACAGAAACAATAACAATTTGTGTAAATAAACATCTGGTGGTGTTTACTGTAAATTTAGCCTTTGGGGATGGCCTGGTCTGAAGTAAACGTTTAAAAAATGTGCGACCATGAACCTCTTTAATGTTAAATAGAAGCCATATCAAGAGTTTTGCCAAGTCACACACAGCTTGATTGAGATCATAGTACATAAGGTTAGGGTCAGTATGAATTACAATGTGGTCCCAAAATGAGACCTGGGCAAGGGTCAAATGAAAACCCTTCAGGGCCACAGAGACAGCAAAAAAGGCAAACCCCAAGCCCCATAAAATGGCAATTGTTGATTTTTGCAATGAAAAAATGGCTGTGAATGGTCTGTATCATGACAAGGAGCCAAACCAGAGGTCTGATTTTCCAGGGACATAATAGTGAAATGAATGAGACAGATACTGGAGCAATTTTGGTGGAAGATGTGGAGCAGGTTTGACCAAACATGGGCTAGAACCTATTAAAAGTTTCACTCTTTGTCAGTGTGGGCAGGAATTTTTTTTCCTGCCACCACTATATCTGCAATAAGCTGTGCAGCTGAGTTATTTTAAGTGGTCAGAAGTATGTTACATTCTTGTTCCTTAGGGGATAACCAAGACCACAAACAGTCCACTGTGATGAATTTGCATGGTACTTTACAGAAAAGATGTTCATATTCATTCCAACTTAAGGCCTAAGCAGACTGCCAAAAATAGTGCACATTAAATTGAGGCTCTGCCCTGGGTCAGTGCTAGGGAATCATGGGAACTGTATTTTTTTCTGGGACATTGAGCCTTCTCTGTGAGAGAGCTCTGGTGCCACAATAAATTACAGTTCCCATGACTCCCTAGCACTGAGCCAGGGCAGTGCCTCAATTTAATGTGCACTATTTCTGGCAGTCTGCTTAGGCCCTTAGATGCCATAGTTGATACATTACCAGTAGATCCAACTGTGACCCTTATTGTCCAATGGTGATAGACCATTATTGAAGGCTACTTTATAATGTCTTTGTTCACAAATGACCATAATTAAAACTGGGCTTGCCACTTCATTTCCATACACAAAGGATTTTAAATTCAAATTGATATTCTCACACACCAAGGGCATATATAAGTCTTTTGTTCCCTTACCATATCCTAGTGTCCCATGCTCTCACTTGAGCTGAAATTAAAATATAGATTGTTTTCAATACATTGCAAGCCAACTTGAGTTCCATTATTGGGAGAAAGGTGGGATGTAAATGATCTAAACAAATAAATAAATAACAGCCAACATGAGGATCACAGGGGTCAGCCCTGCCATTTGGCATAGTGAGGCACTCTCCGGTAGCTGGGTTTGGTGTGACAGAAGCCTCTGATTGCAGCTTCTCAGTCTACTGTGGTGGTTCCCAAACTTTGGTCATCCAGATGTTTTGGACTTAAGCTCCCAGAATTTATGACAGTTGGCCAAGCTGGTTGGGGCTTCTTGAAGCTGAAGTCCAAAACACTTGTTGGACCAAAGTTCAGGATGGGATTTCTGGCTGCTGGAGTCCTGTTGCCAAAGTCTTTGCAAGACCAGGCCTGAGCTGCCACAGTTCTGGAGGGATCAGGCACAGCTGGCTCTACTCATGGAGCAGCTGGAGGTACAGCCATTTAAGGGCTGCATTGGCATCTCAACCCTTACCACAGCAACACAGTATTCCTTACTGTCTATAGCTGTTCTGTTTGTATTTTGCCTTGTTAGCTTTGCTGTGTGTTAGACCTGGTCTGTCTTCTGCCTCTGACTGCTTGGGCTCCTGGAACTCTGCCTTGCTGTATTTAGACTGGATCTGCTCCTTGATTCTGCCTCTTGCCTTTGGCTCACTGGACTCTTGGAAACTGTGTTTATATCTGGGCTGTTTCCAGACTTATCTTCTGGCTCTGGCCTCTAGACTCTCTAACATTGCCATCCATGTCCATGGAATCAGCAGACCACCTTGGAATCTAGGCCGCCCACTCTGACCCTGACATCTGGTTCAGTTATCATGGAATGCACAACTGTGTGCCTTATAGTCAATTGTCACATAATGAGTGTTGATGAGGGTGTTATCATGACTGTTTCAAGCATCTTGGACCAATGTAATCCTAAAGACAATACTGGCAGGGAAGTATCATCAACATTGGAAAAGTGACTTTCTATGGTTCTCTGTCTTTCTATGGTCATTCTACTTTTACATGAAGTTGATGCTGGTAGAAATAGAATTAAGGACAAAGGATGCACATGACCCAGACATACAATTAAGCCTGTGGTCTCTCACACCAACAATGCCAAAGGTGAAGTCCCAAGGCATATTCCAAGGAAATCTGGTACAGCAGCATTAAGCAGTCCTGGATCAGGTCAGTATCTGAATGAGAGAGATTCTTTACATACAAATCATTCTAATTTATGAGCTCATCTTTCGTGTGTGTATATGAAAATATAATCATCATCTTGGAGCAAAAATATATTTAGAAAATAGAATTGTGTGTGCCATTATTCAGTGTGAGACAACTGTATATATTTTGAGTTCTCATCTGTAAGTATATGTAGGTCAATGTAACAGTAAGCTTTTAGTTGTACTCATATTTGTGGTGATTTTCCACACCACTTAAATCTAGACTGTAAACTCCTTAGGGCAGGATTACACATGTTTTGGCTCATATTACTTCATAAAACACCATGTTCATTGATGGCCTTTTAATCTTTATGCATATATACATATGTATGCATTTCATCTATACACATCCATTTTTACAGGAAAGTTCTTTGATGTGCAACATTTTCCCCATCCCTCATCGAAACACTGAATAGTTACTCTTGACACATATTTTTCATTAAGCACCCTCTTTGGATTATATGACTAGCAGGAGTATAAAACCACTTTTATGTTTACCAGAGCATAAAGACCCCTTATTTCATTTTATTATTAGGATACTGAGAAGGAAGGGTTTTTCTTTTAAGTTTCACATATTCTAAAAGATAATAGGGAATTAAATGATGAGTTTGTATTTGTTCCCTAGGAAACAACCTTATGGACATCTACCTGGGAGTACACTCCACTGAACTCAACAGGCTTGTGTAAACATGAACTGTATTTGACTACACTGCATAATTTCCAGCTCCCTGTAGAAGCCCATAGAAGGCCATGGTGAATA
Organism: Phrynosoma platyrhinos; assembly: GCA_020142125.1. Taxonomy (NCBI): domain Eukaryota; kingdom Metazoa; phylum Chordata; class Lepidosauria; order Squamata; family Phrynosomatidae; genus Phrynosoma; species Phrynosoma platyrhinos. The sequence continues at coordinate 54,028,855 of JAIPUX010001880.1, read as the reverse complement.
AACCACCATCCTTGTTTTATTTTTCTTTCCTTTTAAATTAAGTTCCATTATGAAGCTAATAAAACCACTTGTATACTTCTGTTATGCACATTTAATAAGCAGCTTCATAATTTCTGAAACATGTCTGGTTACTGTCATAAACAGTAGCTAGTTCAGTGTTGTCAAATTTATATGGCAATTTTACATTATGATGTTGCTGTGTTTGGGGGCAATATAAATATTAAAATTAACAAATAATCAAAATTAAAACGATAGACATGCTATTTTTAACTCATCAATTATGTACAGGCTCTAGATGCTACCACCAATACAAAGAAATTGGAAACATCAACATCTGGGTCTGGACTTTAAATTTATGATTACTATTTTGTCTTATCACATTTTTCAGAAGCTGTAATTTCCAGTGGTTTGGCTTGCATTCCATGCATTCCAACATAAATTACTTTTTTGGCTTGGGCATAAGAGTGCCAGGGAGGATGCAGCAAAAGTTGTCCTTGTAAGGAGATAAAAGCCCTGTTAGCTCTTAGTGGCTTTATCTTTTGATAAAACTGCTATCTCCATTCACCATCATTGCCATTGCAACACCTGTGATCCTTTTACCTCTGCTACTGTGGTGTTGTCTCATCTATGGTCTGGTTACAGTAACTCTGTGGGTTCAGCATCAGCCTCATGTAATCAAGGTTCCATTGTACCTTGACTCTGTAAAGCTGTGTGATCAAAGTTCTAGCTGTGGTAGAAGCCTGTGTTTGTGATGGCTCAGATATCCATCTCAGTATATGCATACTGAAGGCAGTGAGCCAAGCTGTCTTAACACATAACTAGCAACATTACTTTCTATGCAAAACGCACATGGCTTTTAATGTAGAAGGCCTTTAATATGATTAATATGTGAAGAAATCTAATGAGTGAGCTACTTGCAAGTTAAAAGAAATTTCCAATGTTGAAACAGTATCCATACCATCAAACATTTCACAAGTGAAAACCAGAATACACATGGCCAAGCAACATCAGAATGTGGTCAAAATAGAAATAGTTATTGATGAGGAAGAAAATACAAGCTAAGAGAGGCTGCAGCAGTTTGATTCTGCCTGAGTCTACAGGGAATGGCAAGATTCTTCCACCTACTCTTCTCTGCTCTTGCTAACTTAACTGAATGCAAACTGCTTTTATATTTTTGAACTCAGTTGGCAACAAGAGACGTAAGCAAAATACAAAGAAGGAAAGTAGAAGGGGAGAGAGAAACTGGGACATTTTAAAAGCAGCTGAAAAGTGGTATGACAGAGGATTAATTGGGAATGCTTCTGCCAACTGGACAAATACTATTCCTTAGTATTGTTAGGAAGGATCTAATTAGGGGGATTTATAATTAGCTCAAATATGCAAGAGTGGGGTCCTAACAAAGCCCCATGGGACTGGGTAATGTATACCAGAGGACTACGGAATCTCACAATGGATGACGCTAAGACAGGCTTCTCCAATTAAAGTCTAAATATTTATTAAAGAAAAGGGGAAAACTGCACACACACACACAAATATAGAACGTACACACACTCTGCACACTTAGAAATTAAGGGGGTGAAAGCAGGAATAGCTTGAGAGGGGCCAGACTGAGGGCGTTACTTCTGAAGGCTTCTCTGGGATCTACTATGGATGTTGGTGATAATGATGACGATGCACAGCCACCGAAATGGGGGGGGGGAAGAATGGCTGAGGGAGCTATTATCAGAGCACAGGCTGACATGGAGTCAGCATGCATTCTCAAGATAGCACGTGGAGCCTAAAAATCTCAGGGTTTAAATAGGGAATTTCTGCCTTCTGACTGTTAACTAAACAGCTTGGCTGAAGCCAGGACAACGGTGTTGATAATTTTAGCTTTGTCAAATCTAGGTGTGAGACCAGTCTAAATAATGCATTTGGTTTTGAGACAATCAAGGAAGGGAGGCTAGAGAACAGGGTGCAGTCAAATCTGATCACTGCCCCATTAAGTGTGAGACTCAAGACAAATAAGCACTATTATGTGTCTTTTCCAGTACAATGATTTTTCCTTTTGGTAACTCCCAAACCTGTCTGGTAGGGAATTTTCTAGCTGTTCCGGGAAGATATCTCAGTGCCTACATGACCTACCATCTAGGGGATTATGTCTGACATCCCACAGAAGTCAGTCTGGGGTCATAGAGGGAACGCCACATGTGTCCAAAATTTTATGAAAAATCACATGTGCTAACAGAACCCCCCCCCCTTGAAAGCATTGAGACCAAAGCACAGGTGCATGGGAACAATGTCTTTCAAATTTGCCTTTGTCATAAAATTTTGGGGTGAGAATTTGCAGGGAGATGTCACTGTGTGGAAGGGAGTATCTCTCTCTCATAGGAAAGGGTTCCTAAAATCACATCATACCTCCAGATCCCATTAAATCACATCATACATCCAGAACCCATTCATTCTAAAGCAATAACATAATAACATCACTAGAAGAAAGCAATAAGCAATGTCAACGAGCAGTCAAGTTACAATCAGTAACAGCAGTGGTATGATCAATGAGAGTCCACATGAAAAACAATAAGCACTGTCAATGATCAAGGGGCTAGAGTTTAATCAAAGAGCATCCGGCAGGGGCAAGAGGAGTTAAGAGTCCAAGGGGCAGTGTTGATTGTGCTTGGCAACAATGTCTGTAGGTGGTAGTGAGCGGTGTCCAGGAATGTGGGCAGTTAGCATAGAAATGCAGGTAACCGCAATGTCAGGAAAACTCTGTGATGCGGGCATGAAGGTCATTAAGAGGTCGTTTTTCGGCCTTGGCAGGAGGATGTGGCGATGCTGGCTTGGCAAAGAGTGGTGGTTGATCACTAAATGCAGGCAGTTCATCCAACCGGTTGTTGGAGGGCTGGAGGTGGATGAGGGTGTCCACAATGGCAGGGAATATCAGGGGACATCTGGAGAGGGTGGACATCTCAGGGCCTCAGGTGTCGCGTTGGAGGCTTACCTTCCTCGTGTAAGATTTGGAGGGAGAGAGGTGATATATATAGACCATGCAATTGGGTGAGGGTGACTTTCATCCCTCCCTTGTCTCCGGAGGGACTCGGCTAAAGGATATGCCACAGGTTAACACTGGAGTCAATGGCAGAGAAACCAGAAGAGGGAAGGAAGGAGAGAGAGAGTTCCAAACCACCATTCTCACAAAGAAATCCATCACTAAAAGTTGGCATATAGTGCTAAATGTAGAAGCGTGCAACAAACAGTCTAGAGAAGGCTTATGGCCCATTCTATTAAAACTATATCAATAACTATTCCAAGGGCTGAGAGATCTTAGTGGTTACACTGTCTTGAAGCCTGGTGACTTGCACAAAACTATCTGCAGTCTTAGGGCTTGCACCAGAGCAATCTATAACATGGGGGTGCAAGGATAGGTCAAAACTTGTCAGGCAGACTGAGGGGGGAAGCAGACGGCTTAAAGAGCTGTTTTGGGGGCAGGGAAGGGGAGGGGCAGCCGCACGGTGGGCACCCCAACCCCTTCCCCAGGTCGTCCTCGGAGCAGCCGGCCCTCCGCATGGCCAGTACTCTGAGGAGGACCTCCTGCTGCAGCGTCCATACATGCTGCAACTGAAGGATCGCCGAAGGTGCACCACCAGCTTTTGCAGCACACCTTCGGCGACTTGTGAAAGGAGCACCAATTTAACGCTCCTTCCAGGGGCAGCGAAGCTGCGCCACGGGGCTGAGGTGTGGGGATCCCTCGGCCCCGTGGCGCAGCTTCCCGAGGTGGCCCAGGGCCACCCGTCTGCTTCCCCCCTGAGAGGATGAACCTCATAGGCTATCTGAACTGTGGGCACCTGGTTTGGGTGAAGCTGGGAGTGCCACCTTGGAGTAGAGTCAGGGCTGCTGGGGAAAATATGCAGATTAGATTTCCATTTGGACACAAAGGGTGGGGGCTTGCCCCCATCTCCTATTGAGTTGAAAAAGATAGACTAACAAAACCATCCCTCTCTTCCTTGGGCTCTCCAGGGAGAGTCCTTCTGGAAGGGCAGGGGAATGAAAACAGAGACTTTGGATGTTGAGGCATGGCTATGCTTAATTGAGGAGGCTCTCTTCCCCCCCCCATCCCTGGAGGAATGGGGGCGACATGAAAGGTAGAGTGGCTGATGAAAAGGGGTGTAATGCCTAATGGTCAGCTGTTGTGGGAGGTCCAGTCTGCGTCTAATGGCACAGAATTTGGCACTTGCTTTTTTACCCAACATGCGAGGCTGGCAGCGCCTACCACAGTGGTGACCTGTATTACCAGGATTATTGCAATGGGGTTGGTGACCAATTTTAAAATCACCTGTCCTGTAGCAGACCAATCCCATTTTCCAAACCAAGTATTCTTTGCCGTGTTTTTGATTTCCTGAGTGACTTCAATGATCTGTTGGGCCTTGAGGTCTACATAAATCTTAATTCTAGCCTCAGTCTGCTATGGTCTTGATTTCCATTAGGGACCAAGAGACCATTTTTACCACTGTCTTTGTAACCATGCCATCCTCAAATGTGGCTTTCCTTTCCACTGTAGTCTGGGTTTTAACGAGGTTCATTGGTATGCCTGGAGTGCACTCCTCTCTGGGTTCATTTCCTTTTGGGGGATTCCATTGGGGATTGTAGGGAGGAGAAGTCCATGCCTCTACCGGCAGGGGCTTCCCATAAAGGATATTCACTTGCGTGGCTGACTATAAAATGCTCGGTTATACTGTGGGCACTAAAGCACTTTTCAAATTTATTTTGCTCTCTAATTCCCTGATTTTGGCCTCGCACATGGTGTGGTTGGCTTGGGCTGCTACTTCTGTTTTTGTGTGCCAATATGAAGTCTTCAGCTTGTTTTGCCTGACCCAATTTGTGCTCTAATTCTGCTCCCCTCAATTTTAGGGTGGTGTTCCCTTTCTTGGCCCTATTGGCCTTTTGACTAGCCTCATTTGCGGTTTTTGTGAGCAAAGTATTTTCGGTCGCCTATTCTCGAATTTGAGTAACCAGATCGCTAATTTGTTGTTTTGAAACTTCTGCTTCTAATTGGTGTTTTTTCCCACTGCATCATGGGCTAGGGTCTAAATTCCCCATGACGCTAGCCTGTCTTTTTCTGCTTTGAGGATGCTCTTCAGTCCCCTTTTTTCTATTCTGAGGTTATAGGCCTCCAGTAAGGTCAGAAATGGATTGTCCATGAGGAACCCTCCAGATACCCATGGATTGGGCCCCTTCTTGGTGATCCACTTCTGAAGCCTGTCCTGGACCTGCTCTTCTTTAAATAATTTGGTGATTTCCGTCTCCTCATCTTACTCTTTCTCCTTCTAACAAATCTCGACTGTGCTGTCCCCAGTAGGACACTCCTATCCTTACCATCTGGATTCCCTAACCATGTTAGCTCCACTAGGACACTCCCATCCTTACTATCTGGATTCTATTCTCTGGCTGGCCACACTAGGACACTCCCGCCCTTACCAGCTCAAACTTGCTAGCCCCACTAGGACACTCCCATCCTTACTAGCTGGATTCCAGACCTAGGGACCACCTCGTTCTGCTGGTGTAATCATGGGTCGGAGTCGGTATCTGACTGCTCACTACCACGGATGCTGTGGGGTCACTATTGCAGCTAGTGCCACGGACAACCTGTGCTAGACCCCGGCCAAGGGTTGGTTAGTTCCTCCTCCTAACCGTTCACCTGGAAGTTAAAGTGAAGCCTTCCTACTCGGTCCTCCCGGAGTAAGTGCCTAGCAATCACTATTCCTTGGGGCCCCAGCTAGACCCTTTGCCTACCTAAGTTCGTCCAAGGTGGTTTTGAGGATAGTCTAAGTTTTGGATTGTGGAAGGAGAAAATCTGAACGGGGGAGCCTGACTCTTCTTTCCCAACCGGCAATAGAGAACCAAAGACAGAAAGGGGGTTAGCCAACCCAAGATAGTCCTTTTTAGTTGCACAAGAACACACACACTCCTAGCTATTGTGTCTGTGTCCCCTTTGTCCAAGAACCTTATTCCTCCTACATACCAAGATTTAAACACCCCAAGTGATCAATTTGGGGCATCCAAATTTCAGGGTAATCTACAATGCCACGTGTTCTCCACCAAACTATTAGGAAGGATCTAATTAGGGGAATTTATAATTAGCTGAAATATGCAAGAGTGGGGTCCTAACAAAGCCCCATGGGACTAGGTACCATTATGTATACCAGAGTACTACGGAATCCTACTTGACCTGTCATCTAGGGGATTGTGGCTGACATCCCACAGAGGTCAGTCTGGGGTCATAGAGGGAACTCCACATGTGTCCAAAATTTTATGAAAAATCACATAAGCTAACAGTACAGTGTCCTTTCTCTAGATTCCTTACAACTTGATTTTGCTTGAGTCTACTGGGAAGGTTAAGATTTTGTCCCTCCTGTTCTCTTCCTTCTGCTGAGGGAATTTATAGCAACTGAAGTAAGTTAATGAAGAAGGGGAAAGCAGGAGAAGGAGAGGTAAACTGGGACAATTTAAAAGCAGCTGAAAAAGTGGGTAGACAGAGGATTAACTAGGACTGTTCTTTCAAATTGGGACATCTGGAGAGTATGAGTTTCCCTGACTTTCAATTGATGGGTCTGGGACCAGTTAAGAGACTGGTTTTGATCTCTGCAGTTCAAGACTGTTGTAAAGCAGACCTTTACAGCAAGTTTGAGCTGCTTTGTTGTTGTTGTATGCTATTTCTGACTTATGGCAACCCTAAGTTGAATGCATCATGTTTTTTTCTGGTGCTGAAAGTGTGTGACTTGCCCAAGGTCACCCAGTAGGTTTGCATGGCTGACTGGGAAATCAAACCCTGGTCTCCAGAGTCATAGTCCAACACTCAAACCACTACACAATGCTGCCTCATTATAGACTGTGTGCAAATTGTGTGCCTTCAAGAAGTTTCTGACTTATGGTGACCCTAAGGCAAACCTACCATGAGGTTTTATCAGCATGTTTTGATCAGAGGAAGTTTGCCGTTGCCTTCCCCTGAGGCTGAGAGCATGTGACTTATCTAAGATTACTCAATAGGTAATTACTCAATAGGTATCATGGCTAATCAGGGAATCCTACTCAGGATTTCCAGAGTCATAGTCCAACACTCAAACCACTATGTCACACTGGCTCCTTTACTGGCCTATATAATACCATTTTAATATTTTCTTCAGAGTTTCTTTCCAGGAACTATTAGTGGTCAAATGAAAGTGGAATTGCATCTTACTCCATTTTAAAACAGCATTTGACTAAATTTGAATATTTTTGTTTGGTTCTGTTAATTTTTAAAGTATTTTCTTTGGTCCCATTTTGTTAAGATGAAGAGTGTTCAAAAACTTTCTTGCTTTTTAGTTTCTAAAAAGAAGAGTAGGCAGGAATTTGTAAGTCTAATCAGGAAGGAACTTTCTGCATAAGAAATCTTTGAGAGACATTAAGAGTGAATGACTATGAATGTGAGCTTTCAGAATAGAAACATAGACCCAAATCTCCTATTGATTTCCATTGATTCAATAGGCCTTCTCTAATTGGAATTTAGCAATTTGATTTAAATCAGAAGGGAACAGCAACAATTTTGAGAAAAGCAATCATATTCTACTACTCTCCCTTTTAGTTTTCCCATAGGTCCAGCCTTTCAAATAGTGAATGTTAAATTATGCAGAAGTAGTTTCAGTCCTAAACAGAGTGTTATTACTTGTTCTGGCGTTTTCTTGGCAAAATCTCCACAGGGGTTTTGTCGTGGCTTTTCTGGGGCTGAGAGAGTGTGCATGCATATTTTTTAATTTTTTAATATTTATTTATTTATTTATTTATTTATTTATTTTTGATGCTTCGGCACCCCAGTTGTCTGAGGGACAGCAACCCGGCCCCCGGCTCAAAAAAGTTGCCTACCCCTGGTCTAATTCTATCCTTCTTTTGCATTCTTGCCTATCTCCCTTGTAATTATCCAGACCCACTGCCAACCCACTTCCTTCCACCTGCTTACTCCCACAAAAGCTTTTTGAGTTGACATTCTTTTTCCAATACAGTTTGAGGAACTGTCATTGACTTGTCTTCCCACCAAATGGCAACACCCTTTGTTTTTCATGCAGTGCGTGGTAGATAATGAAACCTAGAATAGGGATAAATAAACTATGGCCCTTCAGATGTTGCTGAACTACAACTTGTAGCCTGCTAGACTACTGCTGGCTAAAAATGAGCACATAAAAAAGAAACAGCACAGATTCCCCATCCATGGCTCAGAGGGAGTCATTATATGATTCCCTGCTCTATGTGTCCTACATTTGAGTGAAAAACGGATGGGTTGGCATTAGATGACTATTAGGCATAATACATGTCATCTACACAAGATCCATTCTATATCCATAATAAGGATGCAGACCTTTGGTCTGCAAATTAATCACAAGGCCTATATCCAATTCCTCATTCCAACTAGAGAAGAGCCATCTAATCTATTGAGTTCACTCCACTGTCGCTCTTATGATCCCACAGAAATGCAGGAGATTGCATAATCCACCATGTATTTTTTTTAAAAAAAAAAACACGCAAAACCCACCTCCCCAAGGAAAGCACCCCAAAAGTTGTTCTACCTCTTGAAAATACTCAGAACTGGGAAAGAAATACAAAAACAAAGATCAGGACCAGTGTGATTTAAAAGGGACCACTTAGCAGCTTTGAAAAATGAAATCCACAGTCCTGGAGGGATCAGGGCTAAGCCAACAGGCACAGCTGGAGGTATAGCCATTTAAGGGCTGCATTGGCATCTCAACCCTTACCACAGCAACACAGTATTCCTTACTGCCTATAGCTGTTCTGTTTGTATTTTGCCTTGTTACCTTTGCTGTGTGTTAGACCTGGTCTGTCTCCTGCCTCTGTTCCCTGTTCTGCCTTGCTATGTTTAGATCTGGTCTGCTTCCTGGCTTTGTTTCTTACCTCCTCCAGGTGTTTTGGACTTAAGCTCTCAGAATTTCTGACTGTTGGCCAAGCTGGTTGGGGCTTCTTGAAGCTGAAGTCCAGAGCACTTGTAGGACAGTGATGGAAGTGGAGGTGCATGTGTATGGACAGCTTTTGTGTATGGACAACTCTTGCCCCCAAAGAAAGAGTCCTGCACCCTCTCAGCTTCTAGGAGACCATTTTTCCACATGGAGGAAAAGTGGTGGAGGAGAAGAGGGAACCCATTTTTCCATATGGAGAACTGGTCCAGATCCAGTTGTTTTTTGCAATTTCTCCCCAGTTGTGCTGGAATATTTTCCAGAGGCAGGACAACTTTGGGGGTGCCTTCCTTGGGGAGGAGGGTTTAGCATGGTTGTGATCACTTATAATTCTCTCCATTTTGAACATGCACTGACATTCATAGGAGAGCTTTGAGTTTTGGTTTGGAAATGTCCTCCATTTTGAGCAGGACTAAGAGGCATGCATTGACATTCCTATCAGTGTTTTTGTCTTTGATTTGGGGATGTCCTCTCTCTCTATTTTTTCCTGGATGGTCCTCCATTTTTTTTGGGGGGGGTGGTTGGTCCTCCCAGACCTCCCTTTCCCCTCTTTCCTTGCATGACTGATGATGCATAGATGTGCATCATATGATTGACATTAAAAAAAAACGGGGATGAATCGATCACATTTGATACGGAGCATGCATTTTGTAGTGGCACAAATCTAGTGGGAATGACAAATCGTGTTTTAAAAAAAGACACACATTCATGGAATAATAAAATAATTCACTTCCATAGTGGGAACTATGTCGTGGCTTGAACTGATTCAGTAATCTGGTGTCAATGCGACTTGCAAACCAGTTTAAATGCAAGTGAGAATGAGCCCTAGTATCCACTTTTCCTGGAAGTCTTCCCCTATTTTTACCAACCCAACCCACCTCAATTGTTTCCTGACCTACCTTCCTGTCATCTTTGTCCTTCTGCTTCTCCTGGCAATAAATATGGTGGCAACATGAAAAGGGAGCAGAGAAGGCATTTAATGAACTTCCCTCTTTCACACAGAGACAGGACTCTTATCCTCTTTTTCATATTTAAGAGGCTGTTAAGCTGCAAATGATACAAACTGCTGCATTTCCAGCCAGGGATCCTGAAGAACTTTTTACTTTCTTCTCTTTCTTCCATTCCTTCATATTGGATTGAAAGTAGCATGGAAAGTAGTAGAGTGGTGAAGGTAACTCCCAAGCCTCATTTCATGGACAGGCACCACATGAATTAGTCATCTCTCAAAATGAATTTAGACTGTTGAAGCATAGGCTACTTACAATTTCCTCTCCCAAGTCCTTTCACTTCACTAACCATCTGCACTAGTTTTAAAACATTGAAGTGTGTTTGGGGAAGGGAGCCATGCACTGGAATACTAACTATGAAAAATTAGTGCTCCATATTCTGTGAGGGTCTCCAGTACCAACAGGTAAATGTGAAAATATTCTCAGCCCTAGCAATGGGAGAAAGAACCAAAATTTCCCATGATCAAGAGAAACATTGTTATCTTCATATAGCAAGGTATACAAAACAAACATAGGATGTTGAATTAATGATGTATGGATGTTTCCAGACTGTCGTAAGTGCATTCATAAATCTAGATTAGGGATGTGGCTAATCTGAGAAATTGCCAGCCTCCACAAGTGTTCCATTTCTTGTAGAACAAAAAGACAAGGAGTGCTTTGGGTTTTGTCCAGTTTCCATAATGTGAATGAAAATCTCTTTGTGCAAAACTAGTGGTCTCTCCCTTTGGGAAGCTAAGTACATGCACAGAGCTAGATCAAAAAGGTGCATCATCCCTTCTAGTGCTTTATATTTTAAAAATTTCTTGCAGCAAATGTCATTGTTTACATATGCAATTTGCATAGTTTATGCAATATGTCCAATTTGCACAATTTGCACAAAAAGCATTCCATACACGCAAAATCCTTATGAAGACCAGCAGAAAATATATTGCATGTTATTGATGAGCCCACCTGAAGAAAAAGAGTGTTCTGTTCCAAACATTTGTCTGGAAGATATGATCAAATCAATTTATTTTTTGAAATCCAGAGTGAACAAAATCTTCAAGGATCACTGTGGCGACCTGTTCTTCAGTCAGGTCATCTATAGTTAAGAACCATTTCTTTTCCCCTACGATATTGAATATTGTAAATGATCAATGTGCATTTACATGAATGCAGTCCCCCCCTCCCCGTTCTCTGCTAATAGAAAATGTTGGATAAACTAACCTTCTTCCATCTGTTTAATCTCAAAATATTTCAACAGACCATTAAAATGTCATTACATGCCATTCATTTTTAACTGATGTGCATAAGCCTTTCCAAGTTCAGATTAAACCAATTATATCTTTTTTTGTCTTGCTGTTTTCTTTTCTTTTTTTTTTTTAAAAAAGGACTAATGGCTATCATATAAAAATTTGCTCCAAGAAGTTCTTGAGGGAACAGGTGGTAATAGTTAATGCCTACCATTTACTAGTATATTTCCCCCTATTCTGGCCTTTGCCAAATGTAGCTGATAACTACTTGTCCTGACTGCCTTTTGGTTAGATTTAATGTAATATTTCTCACTTTTTCCGCTGTTCTAATCGTTCAACCAAGAACCCTCTGGGAGTAGGTAAAGCTGGAATTTTATTGTTACCATGTCATGAAACATTTCTATTGATTTATACTCTACAGCAGGGGTCGGCAACCTTTTTTTTACCTGGGGCTGGTCCCTTCTGGTGGTCCCTTCTGGCTGGCTTGGGGGGGGGGTGGCGGCCTGCGCGCTTGCACGCACGTGCACTTTCCTGCCGCCGCCATGCATGCTGCCGCCGCTGCCTCCGTGCATGTCGTGACCGCCATTTGGAAAACAAAATGGCAGCTGCAACTCATTTGCGCATGTGTAGTACTTCTGCGCATGCACAAACGAGTCGCAGCTGCCATTTTGGAAAACAAAATGGCAGCTGCGATGCACGTTGCCGCCAAAATGCACGGGGGAACTGGTGGGTGGTGACGGCGGCAGTAGCGGTTGGCGGGGGCCAGTAAGTGGAGGTCCATGGGCCAGAATCGGCCCATGGGCCATAGGTTGCCGACCCCTGCTCTACAGAGTGGAACATGTATTCCCTATACTAACATGTGGTGTTTCTTAAACTCTCTAACTCTCTCTCCCCCTCCTTACCCCTCCATCCTCAGAAAGAAATAATATTGTTGAGAGTGTGGCTGGCTTGTTCATTATTTAACAGAAGAATATTAACATTATATGAGTACAGATGCTTCCTGAATAGAAGGTTTACTAGTAAGACAAAGACAGAGTCCAAGGCCAGGTTCTACATAAGTGATAGTTTACAGAGCTAGTAGAGAAATACTGAGAAAAATATATGGATGTGTGTTAGACTGATTTCACTAGAACTGGATTGAAGGAGGGGGCATCCTGGGACAATTGTCCAAATGATATTTTTGCGGGAATCATTTGCATACAGTACAAACCTCTTTTGCCCTCCACTTATGCTCTGCTTGTATATTTATAAATAAAGGAAATATTACACAGATAAGAGTACTCATGTGAATCAAAATAAATCATATTGGGCAGCCATGCTCTGGGGCATTGAACTACTCATAGATGTAGGTAATATAATTAAATTTGTGTTTCCTTTTACAGAAGGAAAGCAAATAATATTAGCCTGCATTAATGGAAGCATAGTTTGCAAGAAAAGGGAAAGAATAGTACTTCTGTACTTCTCAGGCCTCATCTGAAGTACTGTGTTCAGTTCTGGGCACCTAATTTTAAGAAGTGCAAAAAGGATGCTGTATGTGGAAGAAAAATATATAAGGAAAGGTTGAAGGAACTGGGCATGTTTGGTGACATGATTCACTATTTAAATATTTACAGGTCTGTCACAGAGAGGAGGGTGCAGTTTTGTTCTCTGCTGCCACAGAGGGTAGAATCAAGTCTAATAGTTTTTAAGTTACAGAATAGTAGAAGGATCTTCAGTTCAGCAATGAAACCATTAACCTTGAGTAGTGGTGCAGTGTCCTTCTCTAGATGTCTTCAAAAAGAGTTGAAAAGCTTCCTGTTGGGGATGTTGCAGCTGGATTTCTTGCATTGAATGGGGGCTGGACTTGATGACCAATGGACCCCTTCTGAGACTATGATCATGTGATTCTACGACACTAAGATCTGCTATGGTTGAGTGAAGACAGAAGAACTTACAGCATCTCTGTAATCAGAACCCAAATAGCTCAGCAGTTTAAAGATAAATTAAATGAGGCTGAATAAGAAACTGAAAGCAACCATGAAAGAGAACCTGGAAAATGTGTTTGGAGAGGTGAAACCACTTCTGACCAGCAGCAACAGGAGTCAAAGCTGATCCAGAAGTTCAGCTACAGAAGACTCAAATAGGGTGACTGAAGAGGTGTATGAGATACAGAATAGCTGGCAGCAGGTTTGTGCTTTGGAATATTGTAGAAGAGCAATGACTGGGGTGGAAAGCTAGAGAAACAGGCTTAACTAGGAAATGTTTGAGGAGAAAAAGTGAAACAGATACAGTGGTACCTCTACTTATGAAATTAATTCGTTCCGACAGCCATT
>JAIPUX010001880.1:53985096-53995888 GCA_020142125.1 Phrynosoma platyrhinos | reverse complement strand
CCCTTTGGATTAGGGCTGCTTTAGACCCCGTGTGATAAGGTCCTTAGAGAGTCCCAGGAAAAGAAAGGTTGCTGTAGCCTGATGTAGTTATCCCTCCAGGCCCAGGTTGGTGTAGTTGGTGAAACTGCTCCAGGACCCTCACAGAAACTAAGCACTGAAGAAAAACCACTGTAGTTTGCTTCATCTTCTTCCCCAGTCACTGTTACTTGCCACATTTAGAGTTTTAAATGAGTAAAATGGAAATCAGCCTAATCTGTTTTTAAATACAGTGGTACATCTACTTATGAATGCTTCTTCTAACGAAAAATTTGACTTACGAAATGCGCCTCTGGAAAAAATTTGCTTCGACTTACGAAAGCGTTCCAACTTATGAAATTCCAGCTGAGGAAGGAGGCTCCAGGCATGGCCTCGGCTATTCTATGGGCTGGTCCTGGAAGAGGAGGAATCCTCCGCTTCCAGGACCATCCTAAGGAACAGCCGAGGCCACATCTGGAAGGAGGCCGCGGTGAGTGCTAGGACTCTGGGATTCTATAGTCTGCTATTTAAGAAACGATTTGGGCTTGTGAGGGACGAGTGTGTGAGCAAACCTTCCAAGGCTTTAGAGGTCAGAGACCTCTAGGGGAAGGCTTTGAAGATTTGGAAGACTTGTTGTTTTTGCCGTTTGTTGGGTGGTTGGGGAGCTGGGAAGTAAGGTAATAGCGGAGGAAAGAAGTTCTCCTATCCAATCCCATTGTAGAGGCAGACGTAAACGGACTTGCTTGGAAGCTAATAGCTTTGTGCAGGGCTTGCTTTGATTAATAATCAGTTCTGTCTAATTAATAGCTGTCTTACAGCCTTTGCAGATTGCCAGAAACAGTGCAAATTGAGTCCACTTTAAGGGTTAGGGTTAGTGCTAGGTAATCATGGGAATTGTTTTTTTTTTTCCTGAGACATTGAGCCTTCTCTGTCAGAGAGCTCTGGTGCCACAATAAAATAGAGTTCCCATGATTCCCTAACCCTAACCCTTAAAGTGGACTCAATTTGTACTTTTTCTAGCAGTCTGCAAAGGCCCTCTGTATCCTTTTTAAGTGTCAAAATATAAAGCTACTGGTAAGAGCCTTTTATAGAAAGGTTCTTTTTCTTGCTAAGTGAAAGAAAAAAGGATATGTCAGTTGGCTTGGCTATAATTATTGTGTGATAATATCGGAATTTCTCATTAATTAGTCCTGTTAACTTACTGGGATGACGATTATTGCAATTATAACTATTTAGAATATTACTTGAGAATATTAGAACATTAGAATAATTAAAACTTTTCTATTGTAAAAGAAAGGTACCTGTGGCTGGAGGAGAATAGAATATCAGCACACCAGTATATTTGGCAATAATAGCAGATCTACTATATATATATATATATATTTATTGTACTTGTTATTTGTGGTGTGAAATAGTGTGATAGAGTAGTGATATCAGGATGTCTATGAACTTGAGAAGTCAGATGTCAAAGGTTCAAGCCCCTCAACAACGGAGACCTTCATTGGATCAGGCTAAGGCTGGAGGTCCATATATTACTTTATTAGAGGAGATTAAACTGATCAGAACTGATTTAAGTAAAGAAATACATTATTTAAGACAGGACATGACAGATTTTAAGACTGAAATTTAAAAAGATCTAAGATCTGAAATGAAAGATGTGAGACAGGCATTAGATAAAATTTCAGTGGAATACAACAAAATGAAAACTAGAATAGGGAAGATTGAGGATAGACAGGGAAAGTTTGAAGAAGCATTAGAGGATATCCAAGATCTCCCAAAAGATTTTGTGACAGAAAAGTTTAAAAGAGATGCTAAACAGAAAGCAAGATCTATTAAAGTGAGAGGATTGCCAGAACAAGATGGAGAAAATTTAATGTACACTTTTATATCAACCTTGGCAATTTATTTAGGCAAACCGGAACACCTCTGTGAATTGGAAATTGATAAAAATTTCTGTTTAAATTCTAGAATAGCTTCTCAAAGGAAAATGCCAAGGGACATTGTGATAAATTTTGTCAGATGTGCGGTAAGAGATCAAATATTGCATAAACAGAATGATGTCCCGTTGGTAGTTGAAGGAAATGAGTTGAAAATTTTCAAAGACATAGAACCAGATGTGATGAGGAAAAGGAAAGAATATCTCTTTCTTACAAGTCAACTACAAAAATTTAAGATTGTTTATAGATGGCTGATATTGGAAGGTTTAACCTTCTGGTTTAGGAAAACAAAAATTGAATTAAGATCTATAACAGAAGCTAAAGAATTTTGGTAGAAATACAGAGGTGATTTTAAGGTGGAGGAAAAATTTGAAAGTAAACGAAGTCATACGGAGGAAGTAAAAAAGATAGATAAGATAGATAAGAGAAGAGAGGCATGTAAACAAAAAGAAACAGGAAAGAAAAGTTTAGAAGATAATGAAGACAATCTTGATAGTGATGTTGGTAGAGACAGGAAAGATGGAAGGAAGAAACAGCTAGAAGAAAGCAAGAAAACATCTCAGGAGGGCTTGATGGTAGTTAGAAGGAAAGGCCAAGTGCAGAGGAAAAGAGGTGAGGAGGAAACAAAAGAAACATCGGAGGATATTGATGAGAGAAATAGTGATGATTTACAGGGAGGAGTAAGGAGAAAATTGGATGAACTGGGGGATTTAGAGGCAGAAGAAATAGTAGAATCAGAGGGACAAACCAAGGAGGAGGAGGAGCTTTCCGTTGAAAATGTCGAGGTCTAATAAATTTCTTTCCTGGAATTTGAGAGGGCTAAATGGCCTGATAAAAAAGAGGGTCTTCCAATATCTGAAAAAAACTAGATTATGAATTAATATGTCTACAAGAAACTAAAATCAGCAATGATGAATTGAAATATTTGAAAAACGTCAAATTAGGAAAGGAATTTGTATCTGCTTCAAATAAGCATAAGAGAGGTGTGGTTTTATATATTAAAGACAAATACAAACCAAAGGAAGTGATGAAAGACCCAAATGGCTGTTACATTGGAGTAGAAATGTTGTGGCAAGGTCAAAAAAATATTTGTACTTGGAATATATGCCCCAAATGAAAATAAAGGCAAATTTTATAAAGAACTATTGCACAATTAAATGAAATAAATATTGAAACAATGATGATCATGGGAGATTATAATGGCGTTATAGACCCCTTAATGGATAGGAAGTCGGAGAAAGATATAAAGGTGGGTCAAGGAAAGCTTCCTAAAGAATTTTTTGAGCTTATGGAAATTATGGGATTGCTAGATGTGTGGCAAATAAAACATTCTCCTCAGAGAATGAACACTGGACTTCTCCTCCCTAAGCCTTCTGTTTGTTTGTATTCTTATATTGTTATGCATTTATTGGCTTTTAAAAAATTTTCAACTTTAATTTTGTTTTAAGGGGTGTGGGAGGGATGTGGGTGGCGGGATTTGGGATATTGGATTGTCTTTTAACTACTGTATTTTTAATTGTAAGCCGCCCCGATTGTGATGCAGAGGGGAGGGTTAAAAATAAAATTTATTATTATTATTATTATTATTATGACCAGGATAAAGATTTTACTTACTTTTCTGAAGGGCATTAAGTCATGGGCCAATAGAAATCAGTATAAGGACTGATAAGGCAGAGATACTGTCAAAAATAATGTCTGATCACTATCTAATAACAATTGAGCTTTGTGATAAAAATAAAAACTTTAATTGGAAATTAAATAAGTGAAGGATGAAAAAGTAGTATGAAGGATGAAAAAGTAGTAAATGAGGTTAAAGAAAAATTGAAAAATTACTTTTTAGATAATGAGACACAACAAATCCTGATGAAAGTAATATGGGATGCATCAAAAGCAGTAATACGAGATGTGTTTATACAAAAAGGATCTGAATGTAAAAAGCATAGAAAGGCTAAATTTGAGGAAATACAGACACAGTTAAGACTAAAAAAATCACTACTGCCAAAATATACTAAAAGTAGCATATTAGTTCAAGAGATTAAGGGATTGGAGCAAAGACTGATATTATTATTATCAGATGAGATTAGTACAAAAATGAAATATACAAGACAAAAATTATTTGAAGGACTGAATAACCCTGGTAAACTCCTGGCATACTATTTGAGGCAACAGAAATAAAAAGAAATATGATACACAAATTGAAAGATGATGGTGAAGATGTAATAAACCAAACCAAACTTAAATTGATGGTTTGGAAATTGTTTAGCAATCTTTATAAAAAAGAGGAGATAGAGACCAATAAAATTACCAAATATTTGGAGAAACTGGATATAAAAGCATTTTTGAAAGAACAGAAGGAAAGGTTAAATAAAAAGATAACTTTACAAGAGATAATAAATGCTATAAAAAAATGTAAACTGAATAAAGCTGCGGGGCCAGATGGTTTCCCGGGGGAATATTATAAAGTGTTTAAGGATCAACTGATCTCCCCCATGGAAAATCTAACGAATACTATAGGGTTGGAGGGATGCCTGGATACGTGGACTGAAGCAGATATAACAATAATCCCAAAAGAGGATAAAGAAAAAATGGAAATTAAAAATTACCGTCCTATATCACTGCTAAATGCAGATTACAAAATTTTTGCAACAAGTTTGGCCAAGAGGTTAAAAGATATATTGACTGAATGGACATCACTGGACCAGAATGGTTTCCTTCCAAACCATAGTATAAAAGATAACATCAGACATATCTTAGATATAGTAGAATATCATGAGAAGGACATAAATTTAAAACTAGTTATGTTTTTCATTGACTTTGAGAAAGTGTTTGATAATGTCAGCTGGGAATTCATGTTGAAATGTTTAATTAGAGTGAATGCAGGAGAGAAATTTATAAGATGGATTGAAGCCATTTACAAAAGTCAAAGGGCAAGAATTATAATTAATTCAGAGAAAACAAACCCCTTTTAGGTTCAAAAAGGTATGAGACAGGGGTGCCCTCTGTCCCCTCTTCTATTTTTGATTGTTCTAGAGATGTTAAATACAAGCATAAGAGCTAATACTGCTATAGAAGGGATCAAGGTTAAAGGCAGTCAGATGAAACTTCAAGCGTACATGGATGATTTAATGGTGACTATAACAAACCTGGAGAGCATACAGGAATTTAATAGAGAAATAATATCTTTTGCCAAAGTTGCAGGCCTCTGCATAAACAAGAATAAAACCGCAATCTTGATAATGAATTTTTCTGAGACAGAAAAAAGGGAGATAATGGAGAGAGCAGGATTTATAATTAAAAAAGAAGTTAAATATTTAGGTATCACAATTATGACTAAAAATGTGGATTTATTTAAAACAACTATGAGAAAAAATGGAGAGAGATAAAGAATTTGAAAAATTGAGAAATATAAAATTATCATGGCTAGGCAAGATCTCGGCAATAAAAATGAGTATTCTTCCTAAAATTATCTTTCTGTTTCAGAATCTGCCCATAATAACCAATGAAATTCCATTTAAGAAATGGCACCAGGATATCTATAGATTCTTATGGAGTTGTAAAAAGCCAAGGGTTAAAATGAAAGTCCTTCAAGATAAAATAGAAAGAGAAGGTCTAGCATTACCTAACTTAAAAAAAATATTATGATGCTTGTTGTTTTGTCTGACTAATAGAGTGGTTTAAACTAGAAAGAAAGGATGTACTGACATTAGAGGGTGCTGATTGAAGATATGACTTCCACGCATATTTATTTTATGAAAAAGTTAATGTCAATAAGGAATTTGAGAATCACTATGTGCATAGATCTTTATTCGGAGTTTGGAAGAGATACAAGAAATATATCTGTTGGAGTATACCATTATGGGTATCAACAAATGAAGGACTTTTCAGAAGGGAGAGATTAGATGGGAATAGATGGGTAACGTATGCAGAATTTACACAGATATATAAAACATCAGGTAAAATAATATTCAAGACTCGAGAGAAATTACTAGAGGAAGGATTTAAATGTGGATGGTTTCTCTACAGACAGTTACGAGAAAGATTTATAAATGATAGAAATAACACTGGCATTGGAAGAGTAGATGAAGGGTTTGAAAAGATCTTGGAAAATAGTGTAAGATCGAAAATATCCCAGTTTTATAGTCTGTTGTTAAACCTAGATCAGGAAAAGGAAGTAAGCAAAGATAACATGATAAAGTGGGCGCCGGATCTTAATGAACCTATTCAACTAGAACAATGGAAAAATCTTGGTCTTTTAGATTAAAGTACTCATTGAGTTTTGATTTAAGAGAGAACTTCCACAAAATGCAATTCCGCTAGTATTTGACTCAGATGAGATTGGCCAAAATGCATGGAGGAGTGAGTGACAAATTTTGGAAATGTCAGACAGATGTAGGCACCTTCATGCATATGTGGTGGCATTGTAAACAGACAAGACAATATTGGCAAAGCATAGATGAAGTCATCAGGCAATTTATTCCTCTTGAATTGCGAATGGACCCTAAACTTTATCTACTGGGCATGTGTTTGGATAAGAAAAGAAGTACAGCAAACTCTTATTTTATATTACCATGACCACAAGAATAGTATTTGCTGCCAAATGGAAGTGCAAAAAATGTCCAGGGGTAGTAGAGTGGATTAACAAGCTAGTAGATTGTATGGTGGTGGATAAATTTACTATACTGTTGAGAGAGAAGTCTTGGAAAGGCACAATAAAATATGGGAACCTTTAATATTCTATTTAGAAAATTGTAGTTATCATGGTCTATGTACGAAATTGTTAGAGTAATATGGTATCAATATGGAAAGTAAAGTATGGCGAAATATATATTGAGAGAATAAAACAAATTCATTAAATAACTATAATAGAACTGACTGTAGACAATGAATAAATGCCCTTCATTCAAGGAAAGCTCAATTGTGAAGTTGTAAGATAAAAGCCTTTTATTTGTATGTTTTTGGTAAATTAAAAGTAAAAAAGCACCAGTGATGTAACTAGGTAACGTGAATGTAATGACGAGTCAAAGCTCAGGAAGTTTCGTTTTGTTCTGTGTTTTTAGTTTTTAAATGTTACGTCTATGTTAATGTCTTGTTCATGTTCTGTGTTTATACTGATGTCAAGGAATGAGGTAAGGGGACCTATTGGAGGGAGGGAGGGGGGTATAGGGTGGAAGGCCAGGGATGAATGATGTGTATATGATGTTGCTATACGTAATGTTATTGTCTTGATGTTATGAGTGCTTTTTTAAAAATAAATAAAAAATTTAATATAAAAAACAACAACCCCAAGTATAGATATACTCTCAGTCTTGTTACATTTTTCCTAATTTCTCCTCCCGCCACATGCATTCTCATTTTGTTCTTGTTTAGTATCAGGTTGGGAGACCAGCTTCAAATTTGTTCACATTTGAAATGTACAAATTGTAACACAATATTTTCCCATAGATGAAGGTGTGGTTGTGTATGTTATTTGATTCGTGGACAACATTTTTAGTTGTTTGCACATTGTATACATTGATTTGTATAGTTTATCTTTAAAAACAGACCACACATCTTTCAGTTTTGGCGGCAGGATATTGTGACCACCAAATTCCACAGGATTCTTCTCCTGTCTTATCCTAAATAGTTTGAGGCTTCTCTTTTCTCAGAACTAGCTCTCTAACCCTTGGTCCTCTCACTGACTTCAGTTTCTCTACTATTAAATGTTTTTAATATTCTTGGTAGCGTGTTTTTGATGTTGTTACTTATCCATGATTTCAATCCACACCTTTGTGAACAAGAAAAAATAACTTTTATTTACAGATAGAACTTATGATAGAATCTCATTTAGTAGTTGGTTCTAAATTCAGATTATAAAAAGTGAGGTGGAAACTGCAATAAGAGAAATAGCAAAAAATAAATCACCAGGAACAGATGATATTCCAATTGAACCGCTGCAATCCACATTGACAGAGACAGCTCTAGTGCTAACCAACATATGTCAACAGATATGGAAAAAAACCCCGATGGCCAACAGATAGGAAGCAATCAATATACATCCCCATCCACAAAAAGGGAGACACAAGAGACTGCAGCAACTGTAGGACCATAGCACTGATCTCCCACACAAGCAAAATCATGCTCAAAATTCTGCAACATAGACTACAACCATACATTGAAAGAGGGATCCCAGAGGTCCAAGCAGAGTTCAGGAAAGGAAGAGGCACTAGGGATCACATTGCAAGCATACAATGGCTAATGGAGCCAGGGAATTCCAAAAGAACACCAGCATGTGCTTTATAGACTATAACAAAGCCTTTAACTGCATAGACCATGAAAGGCTGTGGAATGCCCTTAAAGACATGGGAATGCCAACACATCTGATAGTCCTGATGAGGAATCTGTACTCTGGACAAGAGAATACTGTCAGAAAAGAACATGGAGAAACAGAATGGTTCCCAATTGGCAAAGGGGTCGTACAAGGCTGCATTCTTTCACTCTATCTGTTCAACATGTATGCAGAACATATTATAAGAAAAACAGGCTTGGACACAGAAGAAAGAGGAGTGAAAATAGGAGGAAGGAATATCAACAATCTAAGATATGCAAATTACACCATAATACTAGCAGAAAACCTTACAGACCTGGAACACCTATTAATAATAATAATATTAAGGAAGATCAAAGAAGAAAATGTAAGTCAGGCTTAATGCTGAACATAAGGAAAACAAAAATAACCACCGAGGACCTTCAGAAGTTCAGCCTAGACAATGAAGAAATAGAAATAGTAACAATTTCCATACCTGGGATCAAAATGATAGAAATGGAGACTGCAGTCAGGTCACAGGTATGGGTTTGCAGAAATTAAGCAGAGCAGTGGAGGACAGAGGGTCTTGGAGATGTCTCATCCATAGGGTCGCCATGAGTCAAGATCAATTCGAAGGCAGTTAACAACAACAAAGTTGGTTCTCATGTCTCATTGTTACAATATGTACATCATTTCACTTGTTACAAATTGACTTTGTTCCTGTTAACCATGTGACTTCAGTTACACCTCAAACTGTGTTCTATTTCTTTACACAAACCTTCCACTAAAGCTCACTCATTAGGAATATAAATCATATGAATGTTTAGTTCTATTCATAAGTCACAATTCCACATTATAAGGTGGATATGAGCCTTATTGGCTCTCTACTTCTCAAAGAACGTAACACTTTAAACTAATTTCACAGGACTTATTTTGTCCTTTTAAATCATTCCTCCTTATATGGGAGTCTGAATCCCATTAGGGATCATCTCTTATTTCCAACTGCACTTCTGGCAGTTTATGGCACACTCCACATGTCACTGGACTTTCTTTGTCCTTTTAAATCCTCAATCCTTAAATAGGAGTCTGAATCCCATTAAGGATAATCTCTGCTGTCCTAACTGCACTCCTGACAATTTCTGAAACACTCCTCTCTCTTAACAGCTCATCCTCCTTTTTATAGCTGTGCATCAGGCAGGCCCCCACCTTTTTTGCAACCTGTCTCCAATTGGCTGCCCTGAAATTCCATTCTGCCAGTGTCTCTCCACATATATGCTTTTATTTTACAGTGATTCCTGAGAGGCATGAAATGGACCCATTTGTACAGAAATATAAAACCAATGGAAATCTTTTCTACCAGTTCCTATAATTCATTCAGGGGTTGTGACTTTGAAATTGCTAATTGGCCTAACTGCAACACTTCTAATCCTTACATTAATTTTTTAAAAAAAATAATCAAGAATAGAAGCAACCTTATAATGTCTTAGCATATCTTTTAAGACAGATATTTTAAACAAGAAGCACAACAATGAACTTTACCATTTCTGGTATGGCTATTCTTTGGGAAGGATGCCATCATCTGTTATGATACTTGAAAACAGTGCTTTCTCCATCCTCTATTTATACTTCCTTTTAACGATTGTTTACTTTTAAACAGCAAAAGTGATTAAATGCTGTCAGGGCATTTGAATGGCTAGGACAAAGTGTGACTGACTATTTATTAGATTTCTCTGCACAAATAAATGTTTTCCAGGACTAAAGACCACATTACACTGACAGCATGTGCCAGACATTGAGCTTTCAACAGCCCCCCCCCGCACCCATTGGCTGAGCAAGTTTTTTTTCATGAAAATACTTCTGTGCTGACAATTCAGACTATCTGAGGTAAATAATAAAGGCATTAAAGTTAAAGGAAATAAAACACAAGAATTAGCTAAGATCTAGATGGCTCTGCTTCTGTATGTGTGGAAAAACAAGCTTACAGGGCTTTATACTTTATTGGCTGCTCACTTCTGTACAAGGGATTGGAAAAGGTTGATTCTTCTGCAATTTCTGGGTTCTATAGATATCAAAATTAAGGGAAAAAACTGAGACTGAGGGCAGCAACTTTAATTACAGTTTCTCCAAGTCACCGTGTAAATGCTTCACAGTATTCTCATTTGTTTATTTTACTACTTTGAAGTTGAAATGGAGGTCATCTGAAAAAGCATTTTGATATTTCTGTTCTTATACATATAAGAGACACTAAACATATCATTTCCATGATTGACAACATTGACTAAGGGTTAATTTTGAATAGTAATGCCATTGAAACTTCTATTTTCTGGCTTCGTAATATTAATCTTCATGAGTCATTGTAGTGGAAAAACCAACTGTTGCAAATTAACTCCCAGCATCCAGGGTTCTTTGCAGAACTGGAGGCAAAGCAGGAGACCATTAAAGTAGTTTAAAAAGACAGATTTATTTTGCCAGCAAGTCCCAATGGAATTAGCATTCAGATCATTGTGCCAAGGACAAGCCAAGATGGCCATAGTTTTATGCACTCACAGACAAAGAA
>JAIPUX010001880.1:53972555-53984996 GCA_020142125.1 Phrynosoma platyrhinos | reverse complement strand
CAAGCTGTATCTAAACAACCCTCTAGCATTCTTTGAGTTTAAACCTTCTAGCATCTTCCTTAGAGGCCCACTTCCCAGAATCCCTTTCACATGGCTGCTTGACCATTATTTTGTACACATAATAGCACACATCTCTAACTTAGGCATATAAAACATTAATTAAAGAAAATCTTCTGCCTCACATAATGTTCACTTCAAAATTAGG
This sequence comes from Phrynosoma platyrhinos, assembly GCA_020142125.1. Taxonomy (NCBI): domain Eukaryota; kingdom Metazoa; phylum Chordata; class Lepidosauria; order Squamata; family Phrynosomatidae; genus Phrynosoma; species Phrynosoma platyrhinos. Next base: position 53,984,791 of record JAIPUX010001880.1, on the reverse strand, counting down.
ATAATAGCATGATCATCAACAATTTTTTAAATGAAGTTTCTGTCTCTTGTTCTCTTTGTACGTTGTTCTTTGAAGGATATATTTGAAGGCAGCCATTTCCTGCTTGTAGAAGACAATTATTCCATTGAAGGCAATCTCAGGTTGAAGGGCTGCTCAGTCTGTCTATTTTAAAAATTAAGAACCATAAGAAATCAGTCTGAAATTCCTCATCAACAGTTAATGAAGGGAAGATTGAAAAGACTGCATAAGGTTGTAGTCTTTAAAGTAAGATGTTGTCTGCTTCTATTAAAATTATAACCAAAAATGTTTTGGGGCACCTTAATAAATTTAATAAGTAATTTAATAAATAATTTAATATGAGGTTTCATGCTCTACAAAGTAGAAAATAATCAGTGAAAGCTCATGCTAAAATAAACCCTGTTGATCCTAAAAGAGCCACAAGTCTTCTTTTGATTATGCTTGAAGAAACTAGCATGTCCACCACTGAAAATATTTTAGTCATAAAATGAGCTCTATTTTCTAAATGCAAATCTCCATGGCATATTTAAGGAAAATCTGTATCCTCCTTTTTCAGGGAGTGAAAGTGATGCATATCCTCTTTTTCCAGCAACCAGCCTACTTGCTTCTCCAGTATTCCCTTTAAACATGGCAGTTCATCATTATGTGGTGATGACATATTCTAGCACTTACCTTAGGTCAGGATAAAATCTAGGGAAGCCCTAAAGCATCACTCAACAATATATCTTTTAAGTATAATAATTTACCTCATATCAGATGTAAAAAGAAGGCAAGACTCCTCTGTCATTAAAGGCCATACAACTCTTTTTGCCCCTAGGAGATGAATTGCTTGTCTACGAATTCCCACTTCTTCACAGTTATTTAAGGTAAAGGAACTCTGGTCTTCCTTGTATCTGGCCAGTCAAGACTCTATGAAATAGCAAGAATAAAAAAATGAATACCAATGCTCAGAAGGAATTATAAACTTGACCATGACTTCTGATATGTTTCCACTAGGGGTGGTGGAAACATAATCAGAAGTCATGGTCAAGAGTCATCTGACTTCAGTTCTAGATCAAAGATAGTGCATCTTTCATTCCCTTTATTTCCAAACTTCAAAGGTCTTTATATAGCCCAAACAGCATCATCTGCAGACAAGATTCAGCAGGCTTATAGGAATCACAAAGATTTTAGCAGTATTTTTTTAAAAAGCAAATTACACATAAGGAGGCAGGGAGACACTCCAAATCAACCCCATGAGGAATGAGCAGTTCCAGTGGCCAATGGATTCTGTCTGCTTGAGGTAGAGACATGAAAGACTTAAGTTGTGGTTGTGGTGTTGATGATATGAGATGCGATGTTTATGCTGGAAGAGCAGATGGATATCTCTCTGGAATACTGAACAGGACCACTCTACATTTTATTACAGGCTCCATGTGTCAGCTTTGAAATTATTTTTTAAAACATTCTTTTCTTTTGTTTGGGGTAAGCTTAAGCCTTTTCAGACCAATTCTTCAAACAAGCTTAATAATAAGTATGAGCTTAAAAGTACAATCTGCTTCCTTCTCAGCTATAAATCATTTTAAAATCTATCATCTTTCCATTGAAATTCAAAGGAAGTTTCACATTATACAGTGGGCAAAACATTTCAGCTTGGTTGCCTGCTGTGCTGTCAGAAATTGGGAAATGCGACATGTTCTTATCCACATTCCAGGTAAAGCATGACCTGCTGTGGTGCCACATGGATATCTATTTTAAACTAGGCATTTCATTTTTCTATCAGGAAAAATGAAAAGCATTTTTGACTGTGCCCATTTGAAATTCATACCTCTAGAGAAGCAGACCTAGGTTGAGGTCAGAGTTTATCCAGTGGTTTGAAAGTTTTTAAGGATATTGATATCAGTAAATTATTATGACCCCCCTCTCTCTTTCTTTCTATCTCTCTCTCATTGTATATGTATGTGTTTTTCTATATATGTGCACACAGGCATGCACACATGATGCACATGCACATGCACAAGAAGGGATGGGGTAGAATCACACAATATCATGGCACAATAATTCTAGGTATCAGTTTTGGTTCATTAAAAACCTCTAGAAACCATAGTGTGTTTTTCAAGATAACAAAACTCTGTTATAAATTGGAATACATGATAAGCAGGTTGCAATACAAAATCTACAAAGTTACACATATTGTACATTGAGGTATCACTAGAAAGTGAGGGGAGGGTTGGTAGCATCAGATGACATCCTAATTGAGGTGATGCTACTGGTCCCCAAATGTTGAAGGTATAGGGTGTAGTGAGGCTCAGTGGGCAGAGAAAGGAGATGGTAACTCACAGTTACTGTCAGTGAGTAAGGTGAACACCTCCTTCTCTAGTCACTGAATCTTGGGAGTGATAGACTCACTCCCTTCATCCTGGCCATCAGTACTTCCAGACTTGGAATGAGCTGCCAGGTGGGCAGATGAAGGGGAGGCAGCAAGGAGGCAGAGGTGACAGTAGAAACATGGAATCAGCCCACTACACCTGCCACTGTTGTGAAGAGAATGGCAGTTTCATGTTTATAATTTTGTTCAGGAGGTATTAGAAAAATGTTCCACACCATGTATCAAATATGCCAGGTATATCACTGTTGTGCATGATTTCCCCACTAACTTTATCCTACCTTCTACAATGAATATCAAAAGATACCTCAATATTTGTTCATAACCTAACCCTGATTACTTCTGCAAAGTTTTATCCTGGACTTGTTTTGATAGCACAGTGATCTTTATGATGCTGTTTGTTATGCTCTTTAACAAACTCTAAGGTCTTCGATCGAGACAGGTGTTTTAACCTGAGATCATACGGTGCTGGAACTGCAGACATGTGGAGTCCATTCAATTTCTCAAGCATTAAATGTTGAGCAGGAGTCCTCAAGGTTTGCCCTTCCAGGAAGAAATTAATATACCATAAAGCAGTGCCCTGAGTACCCTCCCAGAAATGTGCCCTAGAATACCATTGTTAATGGTACTGAAAGCGACCAAGAGGTTCAACAGAGGCACACTCCCCTGTCTAACTACCAGCATAAGTCATGATGGCAACCAAAACCAACTTGGTCCCATAACCAGGCCTGAAACTAGCTTGAAATAGATCCAGGAGATTTATCACACTTACCAATAACGTGATTGATCCCCAACAGGATAATAGTCATGTTTTGGGTTGCTACCAGGTATAATAATAATAATAATAAATAATAATATAATTTATATCCCGCCCATTGGGGACCCAATCCAGGCAGCTTACAACAATAAAATCACATGAAATATCCCAACAACAATCCCCCCCCCTTAAAACAGTATTAAATCAGATAACAATTAAAATTACAAATTTAAACAGTTAAAGTTAAAACAGTTAAAACACACTACAAAATGATACATTGGCCTATGGCAATGTTCTTCCTCCATCCGTAGATGGGGCCACACAGAGAACACTGCAGGTGGGAATGCCCAAGGCATTATTGCATGCAATTCGCTGCCACTGCCACCAGGCATCCAGGGTTCCAGCCACACTTTGGAGGTTGCTTTTCCAAAACGGCAAACTCCCATCTTGGAAAAGTGGCCTCTGAAGCATGGCCAGGACCCAGGATGCAGCTGGGATGCAGTCGCCCAGTGGCAGGAGAGGCAACTTGCATGCGATAATATCTGGTAGCAACCCAAAACATGACTGTATCCTGTTGGGAATCTTGCATTTTTGGTAAGTGTGATAATCTCCTTTGATAAGCCTTTATTTATTTATGGGATTTATATCCCACCTTTCTCTCAAAACTGGATTCAAGGTGGCTTATCCATCTTATCCAGAAACTCATGTAGAATCCCCTGGAGCTGGAAGGCTATCACATGCTCCAGAACATTGCCTAAAAATGGAATGGTAGAGACTGGCCAATAATAATTCCAGAATGGTAGGATCCAGGGAGGCCTTTTTGGTAAACATTTTATAACATCCTACTTGAAACAAGCTGGAACTCTGCCTTGTTTTAGCAAGGCATTAATCACTTCCCTTACCTATTCATCCAGCCCCTTCTAGCTTTTTTTAATGTCAGGAAGGGAAAGGATATAACCTACATGTGGTAGCTCTCATTTCTCCCAGGATCCTGTCCAGATCTGCGAATTGCACAAATTGTGAAAATATCTATGTCATTGAACAAGCTGAGGCCAAAGTTACATCCACTGGATCTGTATCAGTTATAGCATCCAAGTCAGAGTGGATGAGGCAAGTTGTTTGCAGCAGGCTGTCAGGTGGTCTGGATTTTCTTCTCTTGGGCTTGTGTGTAAAAGATCCCTGACTGCTTGAAACAGCTCTGCTGCCTGGATCTTTGCAGACAGAATAGAGGTAGAGAAGAAAGTTGCCTTTGCTGCCTCTATTGCTACAGACTAGGTTGTCAGATAATCTTTAGCCAGTGTTTGACTGAAACACCCTTTCAACTCAAAATTGTAACACAAAATATACAAAAGTCAAAGGCTGTGTGTGAATATTTCTGCAATGTATTGTGCCTCATTATTTTCATTAGAAGCTTTGCAAAGTGAGAAGAATCTTGTGACAGACATCATTATATCCAAAAGGCCAGGCTTGATAAGGAAATAAATATGAATATTATTTTCATCTCTGCTTGAGTCATTATCTTATTGTTGTGCTATTGCATATATCTTGAGAATGTGCATGTTTGCAAGGCTTATGTGACATTTGTGGGAACTAAAGGACATACAAAGCAATATGCAAATTATGAAATGGAAACAGCAAAAATATGCAGAAATGAAACACCACATATTTTAGTCAGTCGAGGGGGAATGCATAAACTGTGTACCATACATGAGTAAATGTGCATATTACGGAAATGCATTAAAACATCTTACAAATTTCAGTGTGAGAACTTTAAAAAAAATGCCTTACAAGCTGGCATGAAACAAGGATAAGAAAAAATAGAATAATACAAAAAAATTTGATTGAGGCCTGAATTCCACTGATTAGTCCCAACTACAAAAAAATAGTATAAATTTAAGAAGCCACAAGCCTTATTTGCAGGGACAGATTCTTAGAACAGAGGGAGTATTTGCTCATATGGCAGACTCATAGGTTATAAAGATCCTACATGCTCAATGGTCTTTTCTTCTCCTCTATTGTATTGATGTAGTTTGGAACCCCACATCCAAAGTTTGCTCATTTCTAGGCTTCCTCCTTGTAACTGTTTTGACAACCATGTGGACATCTTGCAGACATGGCCAGTGTTGCTTGCTTCTGTAGTCATCAGATTAGGACTCTTTCATGTGCTTTAGGAGAAGTTTTGTGTTTTGTGTTCATGCTATGTATCAAGTTCAGCAACAAAGAGAATGAACAGTGAATTAGGATGGCATGCCTGGAAAATGGCTTCTTAATGCTCCCCAGCTATCTAGCACTGTTGTCTAATATTGTATGAGAAAGGAATCTCTTTCAACTGCAGTGCTGCATTTTATGGGATATTTACTAGAGTGGTGTAGTGGTTTGAGCATTGGATTATGACTTTGGAGATCAGGGTTTGAATCCTGGTTTTGCCATGGAAGCCCACTGGGTGACCTTGGGCAAGTCACACACTCTCAGCCTCAAAGGATGGCAAGGGCAAACCTCCTCTGAAGAAACTTTTAAGAAAAGCAGATTATAGTTTTGCTTTATAGTCTCCAAAAGTCAGAAATGACTTGAAGACACCCACAAACAAAAGCAAGAGAAATTTACAGTGTCTGCTGTATATTTTTGTATATATTCTGTGGAACATGTATACTAAGATCCCTATCAATCAAAAAATATGCATTTGAAAGTTGATGGATGATTTCAGCTGATTTGACTGCTGAGAAAAGATAAGATAAACTTCCCCTTTGTTTAGCTAAGTGTTTAGTTATATGAGAAAATGCAAATGTCTTTTAAATTTCTCCAGCTCTATAGATCCCCTTATTGCTCAGTATTAGTACTGTGTTTCCCAGAAAATAAAACACTGTCTTATATTTATTTTTTCTCAAGAAGACACACTATGGCTTATTTTCAGGGGATGTCTCATTTTTATTAAGTATGGCACGATAATCTACATTTATTCAAATATGGTGTTGGGGCAGAGAGACCCACAGTGCTGAATAAAACGGCAGCCACAGCTTTACTTCTTCCCCTTGAGGACACATGATACCTAAAGCAGAGCGTCCTGCTCCTCACTTCACTGAGGAGACTTTTACTTTCACTTTCGATGTCTTCCTCTATGCCTCAGCTTGCAGCTCTGAGATAGCAGCTGTCATGATGGAGCAGATGAGAAGGGCTGCCCATCTTCTTTACTACTCCACGCCGATATGCTGTGTAGCCACGCCTATCACTATGTCTTATTTTCAAGGTATGGCTTATATTGCACAAATGCTTAGAAATCCTGCTATGGCTTATTTTATGGGTATGTCTTATTTTTGGGGAAACATGGTAGCTAGTTTTTGTTTAGTAATATAACTAAAGTTTCCTCATGCCAAATGAATAATGTGAATATTAGACATCAGACACTCAGATCGGATACTACTGTTTCTTTCTGTGAGGTGTACATGGAAAAAACAAGCCATAAAATAGCTCTAAATCACAAAACCTAGGACCTCATACATGTACAAAGGCATTTCCTTTGTAGGATGTGGAAGCACATTATTAAAATCTGTGGTCCCCTAGAATCACAAGTTAAACGTTGTTTATTTAAAACATTTAGCCAAGAAAGCCTTCCCGGTTATCTTATAAGGAAGACAATATGTCAGTTCCTGCTCTCAGCCTTTCAATCTAAAATTTAAGCCACAAGACACAGGGATTGTGGGGTGAAGAGAAAGAAAAAAATATTTGCTTAAAATGTTTTTGAATAAGAAATCCCACAGTGTTCATTAAATTAAGAGCTTACTTTCAGCTAGATAAAATGATGGAGGAAATTTGTTGGAATAGCTGTTGAGGGAGGAAGGAAAAGACACCTTCTTGTGCTGCTGTTTGTTCCTCTAGCAGCTCCTCTGAATCTCAAGAAATAGACATGGTTGAGTCTGGGTATAGTTTTCTAAAGTTCTGTGAAATAGCTTTCCAAAGTTCTGTGCAAGCATACACCTGAAATTTAGCATGTTCTTCTATAAGGTGTAAGGCCACAGATGTATAGCCAACTTCATTTTGTCATACATTACTTGCTTGACAGTTTCCTGCATAGTTCAGGAAAAGAACCAGTTACTATTGTTATCTGGCTAATACCCTTATGCCCTCTGTGTCTAGAGCATAAGGAAATACAGGTTAATTTGCATCAGTTCATGCTGTTGTGAGTTGCATTTTACCATGTAGATATTTACTTTCCATCCTAGAATTTTCCCAACACATGGATATATACATGGATTTTCAATTCACACACCTCTGTATATATTACCTGAGTGCTTCCAATTGTTTTAGCTAGTTTTAAATTACTTAGCTTTCAATTTATAAATTATTTATTATATTTTAATATTTTAAAATGATTCTTAGTAATTGTTTTAAATTGGTTTTATTGCAAGCCACCCAAGATATTTGGATATAAGGCAGGATATTAATATTTAAAAAAATAAAATACATATATCTGAAAGTTTACATCTCTGCCTGGTCATTATTGTTCATGCAGCAATTGATTTAATCTCTTAAACAGATGCATTTGAAGATTCCTCAATGAGAAAAATGTATAGCTTATTCCGCAATGCATTTAATTATTTTATGGAAATGTATTTAATTGCCCTTGATAGACACACTGCATATTGCAGTAAATATAATGCTTGATGTAGGTACAAAATGAATGGGGGAATGTGTAACAATCAAATTGTCAATATTTAATGAATGGAAGAATAGCAAAGAGTAGGATGGGAGAGTATGTATTCTTTGACAAAATCCTGGAGGGCAGTTGTTGACTCATAAGGAAATATGAAGCACTTGGTGTACGTTGTGTAAAGTAAACACAGAATTGAAAGACAAAACTTTTGATCATTTGCAATCCAAAACAAGTCCCATTAAAGAACTAGCAAAGTGTGACAGTTGAAAGCTGGCAGCAGTAGGGGCCTGACAATATGGAGATACTTTTAGGATAAGGGGGCTAGAAAAAGAGATTTATTTGAGATTCTGAATAGTTATAATAGCCTAGCTTTTAAGTAGCTGGCTCAGGCAACAGATGTTGGTGTGTGTGTGTGTGTCTGAAATAGAGAAAGCCTTCTCCTAAGGGAAGAACTAGAGAATCTTAATTCTTCAGCTTCCTTTCAACGTAAGTGGGAATACCATTTAGTATGTCTTTTACCACTTAAACTACCCTGCTGTGCTAAAGATTATAGCCAGCGTTGAAGAAAGCTTCCACTGTTAGTCTAGTTGCCTTCTGTATTTGAAAGAAAAGGGACTATCATCTTAAGAAGAAGACTGCTGTTGGATTTGTTGTTATGTACCATCAAGTCATTTCTGATTTATGGCAATCCTAAAATAACCCTAGCACAGGGTTTTCCTTTCAAGGTTTGTACTTGTTAGGGGGGTTGCCTAATCTTCCTTTGAGTCTGAGAGAGTATAACTTGTTCTGAATCACCCAGCAGGTTTCCATGGCTGAGATGGGATTTGAACCCTGGTCTCCAGAGCCACTGTCTAATGCTTAAAGCACTGCACCATGGTGGCTCTCCATTGGACTAGGCTCATCTAATCGAAGCAGACACTTATGAGAAGCTTTCAAGCAAGATATGAGTGGAATAGAATAATGTCACTGATTTTTCCACAAAAACTAAAACCAGGACACAAATGTGAGTTTATGAAAGTCCTGCCCTCATCTCAGAGCACTTGGAAAAAAGAGCTTCACACTCTGAGTGTCAAGGTCTAAAGCAGGGGTAGGCAACCTAAGGCCCAGGGGCCGGATGTGGCCCCCTGAGGCCTTTGGACCGGCCCCAGGCTAGTCCTGCTGCCGCCGCCACCCCCTGCCACCATGATGATATTGATTATTGTTGTTATTACTTGTTCTTGGGGTTTTCTTGGCAAAATCTCCACAGGGGTTTTGCCATGGCTTTTCTGGGGCTGGGAGAGTGTGCATGCATATATATTTTATATTTTTTTATTTTTTATTTTTTTAAAATTTTTATTTATGTATGTATTTATGGTGCTTCGGCCCCCCAATTGTCTGAGAGACAGCAACCTGGCCCCCAGCTCAAAAAGGTTGCCTACCCTTGGTCTAAAGAGTTAAAGCTTTGCAATTTTATCCAGCCAAACACAGATACAGATCTCTTTTCAGACTTTTGTTCTCAATTATCTATGCAGAGTTTTGGGGAAGCAGTGTAGGGAAATTACATGTACAGTCACATCTTTGTACCTGTTTTAGCCCTTTGCATATTCAGGTGAATACCTCAATAGGGCTACTGTCTCCAATACCGAAGATAGTATATATATATCCACTTTCTCCTTTATTATAGTAATAAAAATGTTTTGACTCTACCTGGATTATTTAAAAAAATATTCCTTGCTTTTATTTCTTTCTATTTCAAAAATTATGGCTATTGTGGACCCGCCATATCAGCAAGTGAACCATCTGCAGATTGGAGGTTTCATGGATCACTCCATCCCAAATTGGTCAATGGTGGTATGTGCCTGGGTGCATGCTAACAAAGGCACACACCTCCCATTGACTAATATGGGCTTGCGCTCCTACAGGTTTTTTTTTTTCATCTATGGGAGGGGGAGGAACTGAACCCCTGCAGATAGGAAGGGCCTACTGTATTCAGGAAGGTCTTAGAATGCTTTGCTGCTTTGTTTGCCTTTTCTTTCTCTGATCCCTGTCCTATAGATACATTTGCTGCTGGAGCTTCAAGCTGTGCATCATGATAGTTCCTGCAGCTCTTTCATTTCAGGATACTATCATTTAATTTGATTATATGTCATTGTGCAAGCAGTGTAATTGGTTTAAAGACGTTAGGTGGTTCCTGGCCATTGCATGAGATTAAAATGGATAGTTTTTGAAGGTCCTTCCGATTCTAGACTTGTACATTTCTTTGAAAATAAATTAAAGTAATAGGAAAAGAAGGCATAATTTGAGGCTACAATTAATTGCACACATTTCAAGCACCAGGGCTACTTACAAAAGAGCTTTCACTCTTTATGCACAATAATTAGGGGTGCAATTACTTCTGAACTTTGCCATTGGAGAGCAATATTATGAAGACTGCAGAGAAGCTGGAAATTTCTGGTAGCAATGCCAGCCTTAAATGCACCTAAAATATTTCTTAATTACTTATCCTGCTGTCTCACCACATACATTGTTCAATGAATTAACACAATGTATAAACTAAACTGCAGGCATATTATAAATTCATGGCAAACTAAGTAAAGTATAACCTTTGTAATTATTACATTCCTAACAGTTTTTCTTCTTCTTCTCCTGTACAATGAGCCTACAAATTTGTCAAGAATATTTAGCTCTTATTCCCACTTCTCTTGTCATACAGCATAACCTTCAGAGCAAGTTAAATCACCTTATGTGCCTTTAGACAATCTCCTTGTGAAAAATACTTAGATCTGATGATGGCTCCTTAAAGAGAAGATAAATCAGCAGGAAGTCATGGGTTATAAAAGAAGATAAAGAAACTGCTTCATACATTTCCTGTGGAATTGTATACAGTGGTGGAATACTTTCTTTGATTTCTTGTGTTAATTGTTAACACTCAATGCTTATGAAAATGCATGTGAACAGGACGGGCGGAGCAGGGGGAATAGAGGAGCCAGCAGAATTGATTAGTTACTTTACTTGGCTCCATTTCATGCATTGACTTAAAGTTTATCACATTACAAAACCCCTTGACTTACCCCTACTGTGTTCAAATCTGTTACAGGATGCAGTTGGGTATTATCATGTGCAGAATGCCGCCAATGCTGATGCTCTACTGCATCCCACCTAAAACCTGCCTACAAGCCGCACTCAGATGGCCAATTTGCAAAGTCGAGAGCTTCCCAACTTTGCAAATCTGCCATCTGAGATGCCTGTTAGGTGGGTTTTAGGTGGAATGCAATTGGGCGGTGGCATTGGCGGCATTTTGTGTGCAATAATACCTGACTTGAACACAGCAGGGGTAAGTGAGTTTTTTTGTAATGAGATAAACTTAGAGCCTGCATCATGGAAGTATAGAAGAAAAGTTCTGTATGTGAAGTTATGCTACATCTCTCTTCTCACCACAACACACCTTTAGCTTCAGGACTTTCCTTTCCATGGCCAGAAAGAAATGGACATTGCAAGAAAGGGACCTTAGAGAAGCATCTGGCTATGTACATATAGGCTACTAATTTTAACCAAAAGCCTCCACCTAAACAACATCATTAGTGCCCTCTAAATTTAGCCAGAAGTCACTTCCTAAACTTCTCGACTGAGACTCAAGACAGTAGCCAAATGGGCTATAAGAAAACGTAGGGAGACAAGACCTATCTTTTTTTTTCCTGAGCAATTCCAATGATTAGACTCATTCTGTTTTGTATGCCAGCTCCCAGAATCCCTTAGCTACCGTGGACAGTAGGATTTCTGGATGTTATCTCTCAAAAAGGTAACAAACTATGGGTAATTGAACATTAATGGTAAACCAAAAGGTCTCTCTGCATAATGTGTGCAGAAATGAATGAGGGTTCAATTTTTTAAAGGAAAAATCCATTTCAAATTTTGCTTAAAGGAGGGATACTCCCTCCACCCAAACTCACACGTTCACCTATTTTGGCACCTTTTCACCATTTTATCCTTGTAATGGGTTCCCCCCTCCTGCTATGCATAGGAAAGGGGAGCCTTTGAGATCATCTACCTGCCACTGCCATTTGATTTTAATCCCATTCAACCATTAATTCAGGGTGTACTTGATGTGTACTCTTTCCACTTCTAACTCTGAAGAGATATCTCCCCACCACCTCTGGGAAATGGGAATCCTATACAAATGCAAGCACACACTGAAGAGACACATAAAAAAGAGTGTGGGAATAAAAGATCTTAAGGAAACTTTGTTTATTCTAAACAAGCAATTTATGTAGAAAAAGGGCATCTCATACATGAAGGCATCTTCCTTTGGGTTAAACCCCTTTATCATAGATTTAGTGGCCCCGTACAGAAATATTTGCTATAACCAATAAATAAATAAATAAATAAATACAAATAAAATGACCCACAATTCAATCCAATAATACAGGCAGTATTATTGGATTGAATCTAATTTACAGGAGCCCTGGTGG
>JAIPUX010001880.1:53946305-53971327 GCA_020142125.1 Phrynosoma platyrhinos | reverse complement strand
ACAGTAAATGTTATTAAATTGCAGCTTACACCTACCCTAGCTAGCATAGAATAGATAACCAACAATGAAGGATAATAATAATAATAATAATAATAATAATAATAATAATAATAATAATAATAATTTTTATTTATATCCCGCCCCTCTGCCAAGCAATCGGGGCGGCATACAGTATTCAAAATATCAAAACAAGTCAAATGCCATAAACTGCCCAACTCTGTTATAAAGCTAACTTTATTATTATTTCCAAAATACAAATACACATGGGAGGATGAGATATAGGAACAATTTCTACAGTCGCTGATCTCTCCCCTTGGTCACTTTTAGAAACATAGGAACATAGTCAGTGACAGTTTTATAATCTCATAGGAACTACACAGGGATGTTGGCTGCATGTAATTGCATCCCCACATGAAATCTGGTAACAAATAAATGAATCAACAAACAAACCATTATCAATGAAGCAAAACAAACACAAAAACTTCTGAACTTTGAGCCTGCCTCGTAATGACTCAGATTAGAACTAGCACATCCTAACAGTGATACCACAAATAAGGATGGACCCTTTCATTCTCCTACTTATTTATTAAAACCCTTCCATTCCTTCCATTCTGTTTCTAAAGAAATTTGTGGTCTTCTCCCATTTTTTTTTGAAAAAAATAAATAAAAAGAGCCCATCATATGAAGTATCCTAGGAAACAGAGTCTGTTGTTGTTAACTGCCCTTGAGGTGACTGACTTATGACAATCCTGTGAATGACACCTCTCCAAGACCCCTTGCCCTTAACCTCTCTGCTCAGGTCCTGCATGTCCAGGCATATGTCTTCCATCATTGAGTCTACCTATCTGGTGTGTTGTCTCCCTCTATTTCTACTGCCACATTTCCTAGTATTTCTACCTTTTCTAATTATTCATTTTTCCTCATGATGTGGCCAAAGTATGGCAGCATCAATTTAGTCATTCTGGTTTTCTGGTGTCCCTCTCTTTCTACTGCCACATTTCCTAGCATCATTGCCTTTTCTATTGCTTCATTTTTCCTCATGATGTGGCCAAAGTATGGCAGCATCAATTTAGTCATTCTGGTTTACTGGGCTAGCGAGCTTGATCTGTTCTAGAACCTATTTGTTTTCGGCCATCCATGATATCCTCAGCATTTTTCTCCAGCATCACATCTGAAATGATTTTCTTTCACTGTTTATTTTCTTTCTATTGAGTTTTTTCACTGTCCAGCTCTTGAATACATTCATTGTGAAGGGGAATACAATGGCTTGGATTCTCCTCACTTTAGTGTTCAGATTTATGTTATAATGGCAATTCTGACATCATATTATTATATGCAAATAAAATTGGGTTGAGGAGATGTCTAAACTTCATGAGTTTTCCCACATAGAACAATGTAGAATAAATTATGCTAAAACAAAGGTGATTATATTTAGCAAATGACCTAAATTTGATTGGAATATAGGAGAAAATAAGATGGAACAGGTCCTCTCTCTTAAGTACCTGGGGGTATATTTTGATGAGAGGACAACCTGGAAGACTCAGCTACAAAATATCAAAATCTCAGCACAGCAATCAGCCTGTGCCATACTGATTTTTTTCTACTCTAGAGGTGACAGGCTTGTAATTCCAATGTTGAAAGTGTTCTTAGGTAAAGTAGTGGCTCAAATGCAATATGGTAGTGAGATCTGGGGGTTAAATCTCAATAATCTTTATGACCTAGAGGCCTGTCAAAACAAATTCTTGAGGCACTTGTTGGCAGTACCTCCAGGGATTCCAGCTGCATTTCTTAGGACAGAGACAGGGCTGGTATCTGTAAAAGCTAGGGCTGAGATGGCAGCCATTCATATTATAAGAAGGTTTTGGACATGCCAGAGGACTGTCTTCCCAAGCTCTGTTTATGTGAACAATGGAAGATAGGTGGCTGGGCTATGCTAGTTCAAGACTTATTAATCTCTAAAAGCCTTTCAACAGATTTTTTGTTTTTTCTGTTAAAAACAAGCTCAGGGCCTGGATTTATAAGTGGGATAATAACCAGGATTTCGCCTTAGTTAAGTCTTCAGATTTTTCCCATATGTTGAAATCAAATCATGTAAGAGCTCAGTATTTAGAAATGTTTACGTTTGCCCCCCTGAGAATGGCATTTACAGAATTATGTTTCCAAACTATGCCAACATCTGGCTTGGATGGCAGATACAGAAATATTCTGAGGAACTTAAGGTTTTGCATTTATGGTATGGGAGATGTAGAGGATGTCTCACATTATTTACTTTAATGCCAGCTTTTTCAAGATCCTAGGAAGAGATTCTTGGGTCAGATCCTGACTTTTTTTCAGGGGGAGGGGAGTCCTTGTATATAAATTTGCTGGTTACTTTTAGACTGTGTTTCATATGTTACACAGTTTTATTTGCTAAAGTGGCTAAAAGGTATATGTTCTACCGATCTGAAAGATATTGCTGTAGATTGTGTGGGGGATTCACTTATATGATATTTTTATGGCTATATTGTTGCTGTTGTTTTTATGGAGTTGGAATGGCTTTTAGTCAAATACAATAGACAATTGACTGACTGACTGACTAACAAATTAATAAAAGATAACCAAATATCATATTTGATTTTCAGTGCTGGAGATAATGAATCAATTTTACAGTTTATGTTTTATAATATTGAATCAGTTTTTAAGCTTAATGTTCTACTATCTTCTTGAGACTATGACCCATAGGTTTGCATTGCACATTATCCACCTATGCGTGTGCACATATACTTTGCCCATATACCTTACCCTATTTGCAGTTCCATTATACCCACTTTCTTTGTGTTCCCTTACACTTATTTCAGGCCCATCCATATCATCCTTGGACATCTGTGGCTACAGAAACTATCTGTGTCAGAATATAACCAAATCAGTCATATGTGTATGTATTATGTTAATTTGTTATTTTGGTTAATATAGTATTATGGGAATATTAGGGTATATAACTTTTGTTGTTGTAGAATGATGGGAGGCTAATGCTAGTTTAATCCTTAGTAGTGGTTCAAAGAGAAGATTGCTGCCTGGCATAGGATTGTGTAGATGCCTTTTGTTTCATCAGGACTTTTTCATGAGAAATGTAAAGCAGATGCAAAACTGAAAGTGTATGAAGGGCCAGACAGACTGGGAAAACATGGTTGGAAGGGCAAATATATTTTAATGTGTAAACGAATCAAAGTAAAAACTTCAAAATTTTAGGGCAAGACACTGTTAATCTTATGCCAATGTTTGTGGATGATGGCAGTTCTGTCTGTAAACAACTTCCTGCTGACACCTCTAGTTATGAGCATAAGGTTCTTGCTCGTCTGTCCCTATAAGGAATGGACAGACACAATCCTTGAAATTTTTCAATACCTAATATAGGATACCTGTATTCTTCATGGACAAGGAGATATCTCTCAAGCTGCTGGACTCTGTAGTCTAGAACTGTTACTCTAGAACTGTTACTCTATGATCTGACATAGCTCAGGATGTCTTGTCATTTGTGCGTTCATAATTCCTTGATTTGTTGTGAATAATTTTTTTAAAAAAAGCAAATTTCCTTTGTTTGAAGGGATAATAACCTTGTTAATAATGCAACTGTGCCTGATGTCCTTCAGAATAAGTCCCTGATGAGTAAGACTAGAACTAGTTAATCTAGAGAGCAAAAGGTCAAGTACAAATATCCCAATAATGGAGCATTCAGTTTTGGAGCAGAGACAAGCGCTTGTCTTTTTAGGGAGGCAGGTTGGGTCAAAACCAAGCAAGGTCAGTAAACACTGGGTGTTATTGCAGTCAGAAATTAATTTCATGCCTATCCTTTCCATTAAGAATTGTTGACTGTTTAGACTCAACTTATATATTTGCACTTGTTACCACCAGAGAACAAATTGTCCTTATTGGTCAACCTGTAGAAAATCAACCTGAAACTCAAAAGTTGTTCTTATTGGACTTAATTCTCTGAATTACTCTCTTACCACAATTGAGCGTACAACAGATGGGTATTCATTACACAGTTGATATGTAGATAGACAGATGGATAGATGTAATTGAAATAAAGTGGGCCCACTACTTTAGAGGATTAGAAATCTATGGATTTGACTGCCCATGGAAGCCCCCATATTATTATTTTTTTAATAAAAACTTTTATTGAGTTAAAAAACATATAACACTGAACAATACACAAAACTAATATTACATTTACATACATTAAACATACAACAATCAAGGTATATATAACACCATTAAAGGAAAAGACACAAACTAAAGAAAAAAGACACAAACTAACATACAAATATGGGGAAGCCCCCATATTATTAAATGGTGTAACATGCACACAGATATAGGTGCATGTATATCTCCACCTATTGAAAAATATGTGGTGTGACCATCCACCTTTTTTCACATCTATGGAGGGGGATAGAACTCCTATATATAGGAAGGGTATGGAAAGGAGCATGGAAGACTTTTATTTTATATGATAATAGCCACAAGGCTAATTGGAAGACCAAGACAAAAATAAATTATGACAAATGGTTTATAAAACTCTCTGACTTCCTAGAGATGGATAAACTTACCTGTTTAACAAAAGGTTACTCATGGAATAATTGTAAGAAGGTATGGGATCCTTTTATTGCATTCTTACAGAAAGAAAAGAACGTTAAGTTTATTATATAAAAGAGATTATGGATATAATCTCAAATGTATATAATTGATAGTTATGAAAATAAGAAATATAAGGAAAACCATTGGCTGAGGAAGCATATAATATATATATATGGGTATATGCGTGTATAAGCATATATATGGTTTAGTGGAGAGAGAGTATTATTGGAAGGTGGATTTCCCTTTTATGAAGACTATATGTAGATTTTCATGGAACTTTGAAAACATATATATACAGAATAAAGCTGTAAGGCTGAGTTTAAAAAATGAAATTGAATTATCCCTAAACTTTGAAAATGAAGGAAATACCGAAGATCAGGAAAGTCTTATTTGTTTGTATTGTCAGGTACATTGTGAATGTGTACATGTCTGGGTGTTTGTACCACATATTTAGCCTGTACCACATATAATTGAGATTATTATTTGTTTTTGTTTTTGTTTTATGTTGCTGTTGTTTTGTCTTTTGTAAATTTTTATCATTATATGTATGATTTTATTCTAATAAAGATACATTATTAAAATATATGGGAAGGGTACAGGAACAAATTTCTTAAAAGATTTTTATGTTCTGATTCTGCTGGAACACATTACTAAAATAGTTTTATGGTCTTAGTGCTCAGGGAAGGTAACATTCACATCACAAGGGCCCTGGAGTGCAATGAGGATGAAGACAGCCATGCAAAGAAGACAGAGGTGCATCCAAGTGTTGACTGGAATGGAAGCAGCTTCATTTATATACGGCTTCATATCGCGCATGGGATGTCTAAGCGGTTTACAACTGTGAGCTGATTGCCCCCCAACAATCTGGGTACTCATTTTAGCGACCTCGGAAGGATGCAGGCCTGAGTCGAGCCTCAGCCCTGGCTGGTATTGAACTCGCAACCTTGTGGTCTATGAGTGAGTTGCTGCAGTACAGGCATTTAACCACTGCGCCACCAGGGCTGATATGGAGACTGGCCATTGCACTTCTGAGGAACTTCTTGTCTATGGAATTAGTGGATAGATTTATATTCAAGCTTGGAGAAAGGAGAACTGCCAGCACAAACAGAAGTTGCACTGATGCAATAGCCTAATTTTGATCCATATTTGATTTTTTATTATTGGAAATATTATGTTATCTCGTACCCCTAGACTGATGGAAAATCCAGCAGAAAAGTCAACCAACAGTATGAGATAGAAGCAATTTTTGATTATCCCCACCCCACCCCCTCACTGCTTCCTGGAGCCTCCCAGTTCTCAAGAGCAGAAGGGAAAGTAAGAAAGGAGAAACTGAAAACCACCAACCTCTCTATTACAACAATGAAAGTCTCTGCTTCTATCACAGTGGAAGGGCACTAACTGGATACAACTCTCTATGTTGCCATGTGTACACATGTTGGCTACATCTCAGCTTAAATCACAACCTTTCATTTTGGCTTTAGTTTTCTTATTTTAAACCCCCCAAATGATTTCTTTCATTTCTGCATCTTGATATTAATATCTTGATATTTAACAGTGTCATTAGAACACTCTCATTCTTAATGAAACCTTACAATGATGAGCACAGAATATGTAACTATCCAGAGATTCTAGCATTCTGAGTTGGGGATAGCAACTCAACACTCTGGATCTCTGAGTTAGAAATAGCAACAGAGGTTATTACAGGGCAAAGATCATACATATACAGCAGAATCAAGATAAGAAACAGGTGAAAAGAGCCAAACCATTTTCTCCATCTCACTCAGAGTTCAAACAGATGCATATAATTTTATTCAGATGCACAACTGTAGTTAATGTCATATACACACTCAACATGTGAGGAAGGGGGAAACACACTAGCTCTTCACCCTCTGGAGTTGTTGTTGTTGTTCTTGTTGTTGTTATTGTCATTGTCACAAAGAGTGACAGCTCTGAAATGGGGATACGCTAGTTTTAATGAAGTTTTCCATTGTGTCATGAATCCAGTCCATGTGAATAGCCTGCTCAGACAGTGGAGACTCTCCCCTTCATCCTGCCATCCTCCAGGCATTAGAAGGCAATGGAAGTAGGGAGATAAGAGCTGGGGCTAGCATGAGCTCCTTCCATATTTGCTGAGTACATATGTACAAGGAACAACTCAATACAATTATTGGGCCTTTACAGACTGCCAGAAATAATGCAGCTTGAGTGCACTTTAACTGCCCTGGCTCAGTGCTAGGGAATCATGGAAGCTGTAGTTTATTGTGGTACCAGTGCTATCTGACATAGAAGGCTCAATGTCTTAGAAAAAACTACAATTCCCATGATTCTCTAGCACTGAGCCAGGTCAGTTAAAGTGGACTCAAGCTGCATTATTTCTGGCAGTCTGTAAAGGCCCATTGTCTCCTTGATTGAACTCAGTGGGTTCTGCTAGTTTTCAGCAGAGGTTTGTTGTATTGACTAGTTGACAGATTCCTGTAACATCATGAATACCTTCTCTTTTTCTAAAGAACTTCTTTTTGGTATGTTTTTACATTTAACAAATTGTTACTAGGCAAGAGACATGACATAAACATACATAAGCACAAATGAGTTGCTTTAAACAATAAATATG
The DNA here is from genome assembly GCA_020142125.1 of Phrynosoma platyrhinos. Classification (NCBI taxonomy): domain Eukaryota; kingdom Metazoa; phylum Chordata; class Lepidosauria; order Squamata; family Phrynosomatidae; genus Phrynosoma; species Phrynosoma platyrhinos. Next base: position 53,964,102 of record JAIPUX010001880.1, on the reverse strand, counting down.
TATAAAATCTGCTTCCTCAACAAAGTGGGGTGGATCCTTTAGTTCAGTGATAGAGCCCAGGCTTTCCATAACAAAGATGACATGTCCAATCCCTCCTGAGAAAAACTGCTACCCATGAATTTGGGACTAGCAGTCTTCTTTACAAAGCAATTTCCTGTCTTCCTAAAATTGAATCCAAATTCAGCATTTGAATCCATGGCCAAGTAAGTTATTAACTGACCAGGTTCACTAGATATGAGAACAAACTTTGTTGATTCTCATTTATATCCCCCCCCCCATTTATTGCTGGTTGAAATGAAAATCTTCATGCAGAAAGGTTTACTTTTCTAGAAGGGGAAGGTAGAGTCCAAAACATTTGAGTATATATTTATCAAATTATTTATATTGGACTCTCTCTCTCTCTCTCTCTCTCTCTCTCTCTCTCTGTGGTAAAGTTTGTACAGTTCACGGGTTTCTGATTTTCATTACAGGACTTTGGTCTTTGCAAATTCCAGCACAAACTGACCTGACCTCTCTCACTCCTCTCTCACCTGGCTGAGTTTGCACATTCAAACTTAAATATCCAGCAGATTTTGTTTTTCCTAACAGCAGTGCTTGATTCTGATGTAGTTCCTGACTCAAAATATGTTAGAAAACACATGGGTTTTTTTGGGGGGGGGGAGAATACACTGGAAAAACATATTTAAATGGGTATTTCTTTCAGTGTGCATTTTGTTCAAGATTTTTGTCTGTTTTGTAGACTAGCTTAACATGAGACTTTAAGTAATGTGCACCAGAAAAAGACTGGTAGTTCTATTCCTACCTAAGCATCACCCAAAAGTGACAGCTATGGAAAAAATTAATTGGAAACCTTTTTACACTGCAATATATTCTGTGTATGTCAACACAGAACTAAGCTCCACAGTGAGACTTATTCTTAGGTTGAGTACTGGACCACAGCCTTAGCTGCTGGAGTGGGATTATATATGATGTTAAACTTGGGGTGTGGCCCTTCAGATTCTGTTGAATTGTAGTTCCCAGAAACTCCAACCAGTGAGCTTGTCATACCACACCCTTAAAATGGGACTAGGTTGCTTTAACTGCTTTGACTGCCTCCTGTTGCATTTTGGGGTTTGTAGTTCAGTGAGGCTTAAAGGCTCTCTAGCTGAATATTCTAAATGCCTCTTCCTAAATTACAAGTCCCAGAATGCAACAGGAGGCAGCCAGGGCAGTTAAACAACCTAGCCCCATTTTGAGAGTGTAGAGCTATAGTCTCACATCTTAGTCAGTAGTGACGAATGCTATTAAAATAAACATCTGAAGGGGTGCATGATTATCAACCCTTCAGAGCAATCCGCTGCAAAGTAGTTGTCTGATTTGGGAGTTGCCCGTCACTGGCTTGAGATAATTCTGGCCTTCTGTTGGTGTATGCCTTTTTGTGTATTGAGAAGATTTTCTGCAAGTGTGCCATTCTTTCTTTGTCCTCTTTATATAATTCAAAGAGAAAACACCAGGCAACATGTTTAGTATGCAAAGAAAAGAACAATTTCAATACCAGAGTGCTTCTATGGACGTTTTCACACGGGGCAAAAGGAGGACGCTAGCCGGCCTCCCGCTGGCCTCACTCCGGCTCCATTTTCCGTGTGTTCACACACGCGCGGCGGCAAACCCCGCCCCTTCCGGTGTCATCCCTGTGTCCAGCCGGCTTTTCACTCCGTGTGTTCAGACACACGGAGCCCTAAGTCCGGCGTCACTCCGGATGAAACAATGATAACTCCGGCTAACTCCGGCTTCAGGTAATTCCAGCTGTCAACAGGAATTAGCCTTTCGGTGGCGGAGCCATTCCGGAATCGGCGGCACGACCCGTTCCGGAATGGCTCCACCCGGCTTTAGGAGGACAAGTGTGAAAACATCCTATGGCTCAGCAAACTCCTGAGAAATAAATGATCCATTGGTAGATATTCCTTATTGGAGAACCATAGGGGACATGGTTTCAGGGCATCAGCATGACATCAACACTACAAAAACCTACTTCATAAAATAGACTTGATTGTGCAACTCATCAGTTTAACCTAAGACTGGAGTGGGTAATCTACCAAAATCATAATTGACATAGAAAAATGAAACAAGGACAATAACCATGGAAAAATGAGTGAATCTTTTACTTACATCACTGATTTGCCCTGCATCCTTATTTAAAGGAGCAGCTGCACTGCAATTAATCAATACCCTCATAGACACACAGACCAACAGCTTTGTAATTTGTCTTCTTGGGACTATAGTTCCCATAATTCTCCAACTACCACAGGCATTTGAATAGCAACTTTGCCATGCAATTGACATACTAGCTGGTGGATTCTGGGATTTGTTCAAGAAAGTAACTTGTTCAATGTCTATGTAGAACAGGGGTAGGCAACCTTTCCCCTTTAAGGGCCGAGGGACTTCAGCTCCCAGAAGCCTCAGCCATGTTGGCCAATAGTCCCATGTTGGCCAATAGCTTCTGGGAGCTGAAGTCGCTCAGCCCTTAAAGGGGAAAGGTTGCCTACCCCTGATGTAGAATTACCTGCTCTCAGGGTGTATCTCAGATCTCTTAATTAAGGGGTGAGATTTTTTTTTTTCAAAGGAAAAGAATGCTTCTGTGGAAATGGACAGCCTAGGATCCACTGAAAGCCCTGTACCAGAATGAATTCCTAGTCCATGCGTGAATTGTGGGTTGCTTGTACAAACATTATTATGTTTGAAATCAGGCAACTGTCTCTCCTGATTTTGCATCATGTCTCACCCCATGCCACACGGTGGGCACCCCAACCCCCTCCCAAAGTCATCGTTGGAACGCCGGCCCCTCTGCATGGCCGGCGCTCCGATGATGACTTCCCGCTGCAGCGTTCGCAAATGCTGCAGTGGAAGAGTTGCCAAAGGTGTGCCGCCAGCCTTTTGCAGCACACCTTCGGTGACTTTTAGCACTCCTTCCAGGGGCAGTGAAGCTGCACCACGGGGCCGAGGTGTGCGGATACCTTGGCCCTGCGGCACAGGTTCCCGGGGCGGCCCACGGCCGCCTTGGTAAACATTGTGAGGAAAATATATCATTTGCCATTTGAGACAATTGGATCCTACCTCTGGTTTCTTCTTTTCTGGGCAAAATTACTGGTCTTTGAGCTTTATCATTTTGCCTACTGGGCATTTTGAATTTTAGGACAGAAAATTGTGAATTTTCTGTTCTAATTTTGTGGTTTGGTAGGACTTCTCATTTTTTGTCTGAATAGTTTTCTTTTAACCTCTGGGAGGTTAATTTTTCTTTTCTTTTCTTGAAATGGATGCTAAATGACTGGCCATCACCATTTTGGAAGAATGCCCACAACTCTCTCTCCAAAATTCCAATGGTGCCCACTATCCAAAAATGTTATTATATGTTTTATTTTAGTTCTTTTTCTTATTATGTCCAACATGGATTTTGCCTTTTCCACAACAACTGTATGGAATTGAGATAGGGTTGCAAAGGACAGGGTTGAAATTCACTCCTCTACAAAACTATTTAAAGGACATGAACCTGTCCCTTCTTTCACCTGGCAACCCCAGACTGATTTTTTTTTATTGAGCTATCTACCACAACCTCTAGGGCTGCTGCCACACTGCAGAATTAATGCAGCCTGGCATTACTTAGACTATCATGGCTCCATGCTATGGAATCCTAGGATTTGTAGCTTGTTGTGACACCAGAGCTCTCTAACAGAGAAGGCTAAATATTTTGCAAAACTACAAATCCTACAATTCTATAGCATTGAGCCATGGCAGCTAAAGCAGTGTCAAACTGCATTAACTTTGCAGTACAGATGCAGCCTAGGTCTCTTGTTTGGTCAGTCATGCCCAGCTCAGACCCCACTAGCATAAATGTTATGTTTTGGGATGAGGTAGCTGAAGTATGCATCATTTAACATATGCTTGCCATTTCAGTGTCAATTCCATTTGTTTGGAAAGGTCCTTTTGGAGAGCTTCTCAAATCATTTTTGTTTTGCCATCTGCAATGATTTCATGTCAGTAGCATTCTTGGCCACCCTGTGTGTGTGTGTTTGTGTGTGTGTGTGTGCGCGTGCGTGTGTATTATATCTGGTATGCTGTGATGATAACTTGAAACAATTATTATTTTTCATTTATCAAATCTATATTCTTCCTTTCTCTCAAATGGGACCTGAGCTAGTTCACACATGAATTTTAAAAAGCATATGAAATAAAAATGAGTTGATACTACTAACTGCCATGACTCTGTGTTAGGCAATTCTGGGAATAGTCCTTTATTGTGGAACCAGAGCTACTGACAGAGAAGGATAAATGTCACACAAAACTACAATTCCCAGAATTCCATAGCATTCAGCCATAGCAGTGGAAGTAGTGTCAAACTGAACTATTTCTGCATTGCAGATGAAACCATCATCAACATGTACTAGCCCTACTACTTTGTTGGTCCCCATACGTAGAGAACTATGGCTTGAAGACCCTTGCTACACACAAAAATAACAATAGCAATAGCAGCTACATTTCTATACCACTTATCAGTGTACTTACGCACTCCCTAATCGGTTTACAATGTGTAAGCTAATTGCCCCCAACAAGCTGAGTACTCATTTTAGTGACCTCGGAAGGATGCAAGTCTGAGTCAATCCTGAGCCCCTGGCTAGGATTGAAATCACAACCTTGTGGCTTGTGAGTGAGTGGTTGCAGTACCAACATTTAACCACCTCGTCACCTTCCACACATTTGAGAAACCTAATTTTTTTTAAAGTTCCCAGTGATATGGAGAGCCTCCACTTGTAGAACAGTTCTCCTCTTCAAATTGGAGCAGGTGGACTAGACATTTCCTCTGCACATGTTTAATTTGGCTAGGTTGCAGAACACCCTAACAGGGCTAGTTTTCCCCTAATGATAATATCACTACCAAGTCACTGTCTCAAAAATTGTTACTGTTTTTAACGTCTGTTGCTGACTCATAGAAGGCAAGAGGGTCTTTCTTTTTTTTTTTTGTGCTGGAGAAACAAAGAAGTGCAAAATTTAAGGGAAAGGCAAACTATGAAAGCCAGAAAGAAATTCTACCTTGGATCTATCTATCATGCTTCCGAAAAGGTCTTGTAATAGGAGCATAGGAGTAAATTGCAAATTCTTGGAAAGCAGAGCTGCTATGTGATTATTTAATGGAGCTGAATTTAATAGAGATGAGTTTCTAACAGATGTTTCCTAGGCAAGCCGTGTGTATTATTCCAGTTATGAACTACAAATTACTATGCAGAATTTTGTTCTAGAGCCGTCCAAATCTAGTTCATGTCAGAACTAGCTCAAGATTCTGTCAGGATTTAGGTAAAAAGAGATAGAAATATGAGTAACAATCTTCACCTCAGTTAAAACATAGTTGGAAAAGCCTTATCAGTAGGGAAACAACAAGAAGAGAAATAATAGTTATGGTGAGCCCTGTCTAGTCCTTCCTAATCTCAAGGTTCTCCAGTTGTTCCATATCTATCACATCACAATTTCCATAAAGCATAGCCATGCTGAACAGACATGAAGTTGTAGTCCAACATATTTGGAGACTACAATGTCAGCCTACCATATTTTACACATAAACACACATAAATCAGAAATAAACTATTTAGAATTTAAAAATCTAAGATAATATCTAGAATAATCTGTTGTAAACATTTTATATCACATAATATTGCAGACGAATCACCATCATATGGCTTCCATATAATGGTTAAACTGTTTAGGTTATTGATATACTTAATAAACTAATGAACTAATTTGGATTTGTTTTTGATTGGACCCAAATTGTTGTTTCTTTCAAGTCCACTCTGATTTTTCTTGGCAAGAGTTATTCAGAGGACGTTTGCCATCATCTGCATTTCAGAACTAGGTGTGAAGTGCACAATTAAACTGCATTTAAATTTAAACCAACAAGATCTTTGAAAATATGTACATGCACACAAACAAACACACACACACCTTACATCTCCTTTATATCCAAGTGAAGCTTTAGCTGTGTTTTTGCACAATTTTTCTGCCTAAGGATTGGTTGTATAGTGCCTCTGTGTGATCACATATATTTGTGTGTGTCTCTGTGTAGGTCTGTCATGCCCATTGATTCTATCCTGAAAATGTCTTCCAAGCAGCTTTCCACCCAGCAGGGCTTACTTCTAGCCTTATCTGAGAGGGGAAAGAAAAAAGTGCTAACATATTTTGGAGGAAAGATATTGCAGGAGGGAAATCAGGAATTAAGTAATTTTAGCAGCTTTCTTTTCACTGTGAGAAAGTGTTCAAAAACTATACAGTCTGAGCATTATTCTGTAAAAAAAAATAATTGCATGTTGCTGTTTTGTACAGAAAACAGCATTTTCTGCACATGAAACAACATTTTGTACACATATTCTGTACAAGAAAATGCTACATATCCCAGAATTCCATATCACTGAACCATGGCAGTTAAAGTGGTATCATACTGCATTATTTCTGCTGTGCAGATTAAACCTTAGTTGAACTCTGACACTTAAATAAAGACACTTAAACATGTCTTTATCTGGAATTAGCCTAAGAAGAGAGTCATTGTAAAGACTACAGAAATCAAACTTTGAAACTATTAGTCTTTGAAACATCAGAAATAAACTCTTCTAGAACATGGCCACATAGCCTGAAAACCCCACAAAAAAAAACTATTAGTATTTTATTCTTAGAGACCAGCTATCCAGAAACATGTGGCTGTCTTTCATTCAGATATTCAGTGTAGAATGAGTTTCAATGTAGAACCTACCAGCAACATGCATCAAGGAGGTTATCTAACTCCTACAGGCTTAGGGTTGGGGAGCACTGTTACAACATCCATCAGCTCTAACAGTATGACTATTTCTGGGGGATGATGGAAGTTCATCAAGTGGAGGTCCATGTACTCCCAGCTCTCCACCAGAGCATGTGAACTCACCATGGCCAATACAGAATCCCATAGGAGAGCATGTGACCCATAGGCCAAAGGTTGTGCAATTTTAAATAAATCCTTTGGCACACTGTCTTTCCCTACATCAGAACAATGATTTTTACTTAGGGCCTCTGCAGACCGGCCCAAAGTGCCAGGCTGGAGGCAGAGATGGGGCAGGACAGTTGCACGCTGGCCACCCAACCCCATGCTGATGCTGTCCTGATGCCACATGGCATTACGCATAGCGCGCTGCATCAGGACACCCTTCCAGCACAGTGTTCAAACATGCTGCACTGGAAAGGGCACTGAAGAGCTATGCACCGGCTCTTAGGGCGGCCTTTTGCCACTGCTGAAAGGAGCAGCATTTTGCCACTCTTTCAAGGACAGCAAAAGAGAAGATCGGGGCCATGGCATGCAGTTGCCACAGCCCCAATCCGCAACTAGCAGGGGTGGCCCAGAGCACCCGTCTGCACAGCCCCTTAGTTTTCAACAAAACAAAAGATTCCTGAGAAAGAAATATAAAAGATTTTAGGATTCCAAATCAATGTAATTGTTTCCTTAATAACTCAGCTGAGCACACTTTTTCTTTTGGCCTGCAATTATCCATTGAAGATGACAAATTACCTATGTCTCTTCCAAAGAAAGCAAGAACAAATAAATCAGTTTCAGTCATTCTGAGTTTTTCTGCACAAGACACTCTGTATGTTTGAGGAGGGAGAAAGAGCAATCAGCTTTCTGGTAACAGCTTTTCAATTGCTTCAGTGCAGAGAATAGTTAAGAACACACAAACCAAAAGAATTACAAAATAGAGGGAGTGAAATTGAACAGATTTTATAATGAGTCAGGACCATGAAATTGCAGGGGAGGGGGCTGGATATGTGTACACAGTTGAATTCCAATTATACCATGTCAAACGTAAACAAGATTTTTCAGTGATTTCTTGGAAGCATGAGTTCATTGTGTTCAAAGGGCCTGATAGCATCATATGTCCTTTGTCCTAGCTTCCTGGAAAATCCATTTGAGGAACCAAACCCATAATTTGCCCTGTAACTCAAAGACTTTCCAGTGAGAAGGGTGAACTTCTTCCATAATAGAGTTCCAAAAATCATGTGATCTGATTTCAGTCATTCAGGTCTTACAGTAAAAGCTTAATGCCCATAAATCCATAAAACTCTGCATGCCAAAGACATGTTTTACATCTAGCAACATCTGGTAGTGGGAGAGGCCAATTCACACAACCTTTTATAATGGCACTGCATTCATTATTGTGTGAGTAATTGCCTCACCACCACATCCCCAAATAATATCACCCAAGAATTATTCATCTAATTTATGGACTTTTCATGGTGATGCAGTAAATGCATATGGTGCACTTCATATGATGATGAATAATCCAGATGCATATGTCTGTTATTGATTCTGTAGCACTCCATGAAGCTAGATTGGACAAGTGCCAAATATGGGGGGTGGCTGTTGCATTGCATCCATGGAACCTTGAAGAGCTGCACCTTCCCTCACATAGCCAATTTTCCCCCCAATCTTAGGTTTAAATTAATTGACTATTCAATTTGCACTTGTATTCCATCAGACAAAGCCAAGTTTTGTTACATTACTATGCTATAGCAGATAAAATACCATAATTTTGAACATTAAATTAGCAATACACAACTGTAGGTTCCCCACACTTGTGTTTCACTTGCTACAGATCACACCAGTATTTTTTTAGAATGGGAATAATTTTGCTCTGTGTGTGTGTGTGTGTGTGTGAGAGACGCAGGCTGTTTTAGATCAGAAGTGGCCCTTTTTAATAAACAACAACATAGAAATAACCTGGAAGTCAACTTATATTCCTTCCTTTATCTTCCTGTATTATGGTATATTCCTATATTATGCTTTACTCCTATATATATGTGTATACTGTATATATATATGCAATTCATTTTACTAAGAGGATCATTCTCCTCATATTTCAGTATGTGTGGCAGCAATTTTAATTAATCCCTCCCTTTTTTATTTTTAGAAGAGTGTTGGAAGCCACAGAAATGGGCTTGTGGTCTTCATGGAATCCTCATACCTTCCAATTGCTGGATTTGGCAGGATTTGGCCAATTAATCCTTTGTCATTCCACTTTTTTGGGTTGCTTCAAAAATGTTCTAGTTTTTCTCTCCCCCTTTCACTTTTCCTCTTTGTTTTCAGATGTTGCTGCAAACTGAGTTCAAGGTACAAAAACCCATCAGGGGAAGAAAAGGGGCACAGAATCTTTCCTTTCTCAATAAACTCAGGCAAAAGCAAACTGCTTCAGCCTTGCTTAGTATGTCCAGCATCCATTCGGTTCTCACAGCCAGTACAACTTTGTTTCTCAGAAACTTATAAAAGATCCAGCAACATAAGTCACTAGTATGAGAGACTTAAAACAAGGAAACCATCCAAAATTTCTCTGTATTTGGCTGTGTCATGGGGACGTGGAGACCCTCTTTTATACTGGGAGGAATTGATGTTCCAGTGATGGGATACAACATTTCAACAGCAGTAATACTTAATCTTTCATTTAATTTCCACATAATATCTCACTGCAGCAATACTGAGATATCAAATAACATTTTTCCCATGGACATTAGTGGATCCACTTTCAAAATGTCTGGCTCTGAAGTAAATATATTGGAGAGCATGAGTGATAGGACCTTGAAATTAAAGGCATGTGCTACTCCTTCTTCCCCAAGAACCATCAGAGGGCTTTGCCCTCTTTTCAGAGTGTTCCTATATTTCTTTCCTGCCATCTTTGAGATGCAGTTTCTCAAAGGGTGCACCTACACTATAAAAATAATGCAGTTTGACACCACTTTAAGTGCTATAGCTATAGCTCCTATGGAATTCTGGGATTTCCAGTTTTAAAAGGTCCTTAGCCTTCTCTGCCAGTGGGTGTTTGTGCCTCACATAACTACAAATCCCAGAATTTTGCAGGATGGAGCTGGGGCAGTTAAAGAGGTGTCAAACTGCATTATTTCTATAGTGTAGTTGCAGCCAAAAATAGTTGCCTAACCCCACTACTACCAAGGTTGATATTAATCTTATTCACAATTCTGCTAATTCTATATTTGTTTGACAATATGGAAAATACTTATTTTATAAACTATCTTTGTCTGATTGGTGGACAAGGGTGTGGAATAATTGGCTATCTGAAAAACTTTCCTTTCAAATGAAAATCAACAAAGGACATAGAACCAGGGAAACATTCCAGGAAGAATGGCAGATTTTCATTGAATATATCCACAAACAAGGACAATTGCAACCCCCATGTGGACAACAAGTTTTTTTTTAGAGACACTATTGATATTCTCCCCTTTCCATAGTGGTTAATATGATAATTATGAAGTGATTCTTTGTATTTTGGATTTGTGTTTTACTGTTATAATTCATATAATAAATTAATTTTAAAGAAGATATACATGTTATCTTTAGACAACAGTAAATGCCACTATTTCATGAATCTGTGACCTACACAATAAATAGAAAAATAACAACCTAATTTTGAGACCCCATCAATATGGAGACCACCTTATTCCTTCTCTACTGAACAAAATGTGCAGTTTGTAGAGATGTATGTGTCCATGCATGAAAGACTCCTTCTGCTTATGCACCTATGTCTCTCTGTTACCATCACCTATGCAAAGTGTATGGCAAAATGATACTAGGGTTCTTGCAAGGTGGACATATGAAGAAAATGTCCTGTAAATTTAGAAGAATTGGGAATAACATAGTACTAAAGTAGTCCCCACTTAGAGGTTTGATCTTTCAGGCAATATGTAGGAAAAGCTCCTTGAGTGTACTCAGATCTTTGTTAGCATATCTGTATTTATAAATTTCCTCTTGTTAAAATTCTTTAGCTTATATATATAAAGTTTCTCTCTAGGGATACTTCCAGAAACTGGCATGGATTACTTAAAGTATGCCAAGTAGATCTATGAATGACTGACATGCTGTTGCTAAGACATTTGGAAACTGACAACCCATGAAGGCAATGTTTCATTTATTCCTAGTATAACTCATAAGTTTTCTCTTTCTTTTTCATTTGCAAGAGGATTTGGTTTGTTTAAAAGAAAAAACAATGGTGACTCCTGATGGAAGAAAGTAAATGTCATTAGCAATCTACAGAGTGAAAGAAAGCTGCAACTGTAAGTTTACTAGCAATCAAAGCTTATTGTCATAATGGTAGGAGAAATACTCAGCTGTGTCCAATAGTCACAATCACCATCAAGCCTAGAGATTCACTCAATAGAATCCCATCATTTCTCACTTAGTTTCACCTCTGTTCTGTAAGAAATGATTACAGACTGGATCCAGTACATTTAACAAAAAAAAAAAAACACAAGTAAAGTGTAACCATGAAAAAAAAGAGAGAATATGACAGAGTTTGGAAAAGTTTTTTTAAACTGCAGTTCATACAGTCCTTCAGCCAACACAACCACTTCCCCAACCTTGTACCCTCCAGATGGTTTGGATGACAACTCTCATTAAACCAATTGTTAGTGATAGTAAGACGTAAAGTCAAAAATCTGTTGGAAGTGATAGGTAATGGAGGCTACCAGGTCAAGAAAGGCTGGAATAGACCATTGATCAATCTAGCACAGAATTATCTAGTCTGGAATATTAGTGGGGGTAGATTTCCTGTCTACGGAGAATTGAATCCATTTCTTGTTTTGGTCCAAAGTTTAAAGGAGTTATCTAAAGTGCTGGGTATTTTATGGCACCAGAGTTCAACACCCTGGATAGGTCTTTTACAGTTTGGAATTAAACATGGAGGTCCACTAGGCCATTAATATGAAAACTACCATCTGACCCACCTGGATAAGATGCCTTTTCAAGCTCTGCAGAATAATGGGTTTCTTGATTATCAAGGACCTCATCCCCTTAGAAGAACAGAGCAGTGGCAAAGGATTTTTTCTTCACAGTTTGTGAAGTCTTCATGGAATTATTCTACACAAAAATATATATGGTTTCACTGTGTTGAAAAACATGTTTTTCTCAGAAAATGGGCTTCAAGCAAGTAGTCTTCTGTGCAGGAGACAGATGTTTTATATATAGAGAGGGAAAAAATTGGAAAAAACAACCTTTTATGTTGAAAACCCACATTGCTGTACAGAATAATTCCCTGAAAGACTTTCTCAAAATGTAAATATCAGGAGAATCCTGCACTGAGATCTTCATATTTCCCCACAGCAGGAAAAATTATGTGGAACCTATTGATCTTGAATACAAGGATGAATACAAACATTTACATCTCCATTTTAGATCTATTCTGCACAAATTCACTGTGGGTTGTTTTTGTTTGCATGTTTGTTTGTTTTGCACAGAAGACAACATTTTCTGTAGCGAAGCAGCATTTTCTGCCAGGAAAAAAACCCTACATGTGAATTTTGTACAGAATAGGCCCTGAACTGTGAAGATTCTGCTCAGATCTTCTAATCATGGTATCTCAACAATTGAGAGACATGTCTTTCAAGCATTTTTTAATATTTTAAAAATATTCTTTCCACCTCTGTAGGAAGAACAGAAATGGTGAACACCCAATGAACATTATTTTATGATAGCCTTTTGGCTCACAGGATTCAGTGCTGGGCTAAAGAATCACCTTTGGGCTAGACTTGCATTATGTCCACTTATTTATCCTCAAGAGTCCATCTAGGCAGAAAAGAATGTGTAGGAATTTCCACATCCTCTGACATCCTCCACATTAGAAAAGGCTCTCCTGAATTGGTTAATTGTCAATAAAGTTGTAGCTCTAATTAAAAATACCACACTGTTGCCCTGTCTTTATTTCCAGGGGAAAGAAGACAACAGAAAGAATCAGGAATATTTTGTTAATATTCAAATTTGACACAGAAAGTAGCTTTCCAGAGATCTACAAAAACATTTCATACTTTTCCATGTGTTTCAGCACTATTTTCCTACTGATCACACAGTTCCCATAGTTCATCTGTTTCCAGTGGCCAGAATATTACTGAAAACTTCATTCCAGCCTAGCAAATGGAATGTACCAAGAGGGCTGAGTCATTTGTTACTATCAACACTGCTACTGCGGTGAATTAAAAATTGACTACCTAGGAATCCATCTGTTCCAACTGAGACAGAAAAGAAAGGGCTGAAAAGGGTTAGGGAGAGAGAAGCACAAAGATTTCCATTTTGGAAGCTTAATTTTTTTTAAAAAAAGAAAAGAAATAAAACCAGCAACAGAGAACTACTTCCTGCTGTGAGAAAAGGACTGACAGTATTTGTCCAGTGTAATTATTTGCCTGTAACAATAAACAAGCAACAAGCTTGTTGTTCAGTACAATCTGCCAAGTAGATCAAATAGTAACTGAATATCAGATTTATTAATAAAGACAATCTATACTTATTGATGGATAAACAAAACTGATGTCCCATTAGCATTAGCTTTTGTCCTTTTGTGGCAACAGAAACTCTGCAGTCATCAGCATAGTAGCAAGGAGTATCTCATCTGGCATCTTACATCCAGTGAGAGAAATTCTGCTTAGACAGTATTATTTATCATTCTTATTCTATTGTGAGCATGCATTTCATGTGCTAAAAAAAATATGATGCCCTCCAGCTGATAAACAAGTAGGTGGCTTCTACGTCTTTACAATTTTTATGAAACCACATACTTTGAGTTCAAAACAACATATTGAAAATGGATTTTTATTTCTGTGGATTTCCTGCAGAGTTTGATGGATTTTTATACATGACTACTATAATGAACAAACATAGCTCAAATATGCCATTGTTATGGTTTCATCATTACCTTACTATAGATGAGAAGGTGAATAAGGGTTTTATTTTTGTTTTGCATGCTGCCATCATAAAGTCTCAAATCTCTGTCCATCATAAAGGTGAGAAAAGTTGGTCCTTGATTAGGAAATCTGGCATGTAGAATTTATTTTGTAATGGTATATAAATTTAAGAAAATTATCATGAAGCATAAGCTTAAGTGTGTGAGATACTTACATTGCCATTTCAAAAATATTTGCCATTATCTTTTTGACATTCTTCCTATTAATCCCTTTAATAACATTATTAAAGATTTTCTTAAATAAATCTGATTTCCTTTTTGATGACTTCATCACCGTACATCAGGTTTATCCCCACTGTCTTTGGGGTGAAGCAGACTAGCAGCTCCGGACTGTGGTGACTGGATGGCCTGCTCTGAAAACAAACAACTGCCATGGTCCCAAATGGACTGCTGGCAAAGAGCGCTTTTTCTGTGCTCCTTTCTCCAGCAGCGCAAAGCCACCTTAGGTGGCCCCAGAGAAGCTTCCAGCCAATTCATGGGCGTATGTCATCTGCACACCATGGCCTCGAAGCAGCCAGAAACATTTTTTGCCAGTGCATTTCAGGTCTATGTCTGCTTTGCTGAATGTGCTTTTCAGAGTTTTGGAACTGGGCATTCCATAACTGTTTGGGAAAGGAGAAAAAGGAGCTAGGCATGTACCTACTTGCCCTCTTGGTGAGAATGTCCTGGAGTTACATGGTTTAAAGGAAATAATGTGTACCACAATAAATAAAAGCACATTACAGTTTTTCTAGAAATTGGTTTATTTTCCCTAACTTTGAATGAAAATAAAACTTTATATCATAAAGATTTGGTTGTATTACATTGTTTGTCAATCAGGTTAGAACTGACATAGCATTAAAAAAAATTGCTTTATCCAGCAGAGTTGGCAGAAAAAAAGTTTGATATCTGTCTTTTATAGATAAACTAACGGATGGGCGTTGCAGACTGGCCTAAAGGGCCAGCCTGGGGGTGGAGTTGGGGCAGGGCAGCTGCAAGCTGGCCATCCCAATCCCAGCCCGACACCCGTAAGCATGGCATGTGGTGTCAGGGCACCCTCCTGGCTCAGTGTGTAGGCACGCTGTGCCAAAAGGTCATGGAAGAGCCGTGGCACTGGCTCTTAGGGTGGCCTTTTGCCACCCCTAAAAGGAGTGGCATTTTGTCACTCTTTTAGGGGCAGCAAAAGGGAGGATTGGGGCCACAGCATGTTGTTGCTGCGGCCCTGATCCGCTGCTAGCAGGGGCAATCCAGAGCCACCTGTCTGCATAGCCTCTGAGAAAGTTGAGAACAGAAAAATGATATGAATAATTTCCATTTATTAATTGCATTAATAATTCTTTGGACACATGTCACTAATAACTCATGTTGGTGTATGGACTGATGTTTTGTACACAGGGAAATGTGGTTTTTAAGTTACATATATGTTGGACCGATATGGGGAAAAATCTATGTCGTCATGAATGCTTCACTAGTACAAATGGTTGACAATATATACAAGTACAGATATATTCTGATTTTGTACTCCTTTCTCCTCCTTCTGTCCTTTCAAGATCTACCAGGAAAACAAAGGCTATGTCAAGTGTAACCTATATTAATGTTTTGTTCTACTTTTCTTTTTGTAATATTTTATTTTTTTAAAAAGTTAATGATAATTTCAAAAATAATGATTCACATCTTCCATCAATTGTCTGTTTTTGAAGCTTTTGCAGTTGATGAGGGACACTTTTGTCAGTATCCCCCCCCCACACACACACACACACTTTGATGTTACAAATCCATACCATCATCATCCTTCCTATCTTGGTCATTCACTGTTATGAGAGAAAGTTGCCACCACTAAATTATAAAACTTCACTGTGCTTTGTGTGCTATCACTAAAGGCTGCTTTCAATTGAGAACACACTAAGTGACACTGAAACATGTTCCTTAATAATTTCCATGGCATGGCTATATGTACAACATTGTATAATACTGTGCTGCATATTGGTATGCTGTAGCAAGCAGTAATATTTCACCAAAATGTTGAAAAGTAGGAATAGATTGCGATTTTAAGGGATGTTGTGTCTAGATCTGATACAACTTGTAATCGGGTAAATCTGCTTTGAGAGATGAGGCTGTAGTGATAGGAAGCCAAGGTGGAGATGGAGGGGAATCAGAATCAGTCAGATTTTGACCAGTGAGACTGGGGATAAACAGGAGGAAGTAGAAAGTAATGACCATTGTCTATGCAACCTTTTTGCCACCACCACCTATGAACATTTTGAAGCATTTAGAGAGCTGCATCTTGTTTCCTTCCATCAGGAAATTATCACAAGGAATCTAGTACATACCTAAAAGGAAATATACAGTTTGACTGGACAATGCAACTGCGATAATGCATGTCATGACAAAAAAGGAAGAAAGAACATGGCTCATACTTTGAAATATTGGTTTTTGTTTGTAGTTTTAAAACTGAAGAGCTCATATGTACTTTGTAGTCATGACTAGTATGAATTCTATGATTCCTGTTAGAACTCCAAAAAGCAAATGGACAAATCAGAGTAAGTACTGAAAGAGCAAGAAGAGGCATTAAGGAGGAATGAAAGAAAGAAGATAACCTTATTAGTATCAATAAAATGACACCAGAAATGGCACATCCATAATGAAATTCACTCAGGATTTGAAAACATAGCAAGACAAAGAATCACAGCAACCTGAAGTAGCTTAAGCATACTGATTTATTTTAGAATGAAAATTGTGCTGGCTGTGACTGATTTTCCTTTCATATAAGGGGAATATATTCTGTATTAATATATTCTGTATTATATTCTGTATTAATTAATACATAATCTTTTGATGTAACAAATCAAAAGATTCTGTATTAATTAATATAGAATAATTATATTGGATTCACTTCCAGTGTTACTCTATACAAGTGAATCTCCCTGCATATGGAATCATCTTTTTACATTCCATCATCAACTAAAATAGAAAAATAATAAATTTAAAAGGACATTTACACTGACAAAATACAGTTATACTGAGGGTACTGTTAATGTTAATGGGTTTTTAAAAACTCTTCCTTACAGAAAATTTAGATGTGAGATTAACAGAAGTATTCCCCACCCCCATAAGTCCCTTTCTGTATAGAATAGTTAATAGTAATGGTCTTGACTGCAACATTATCATAATTTCTTTATAACATAGGATAATTTGGACAATACCCCCCCTTCAGCAATAGGAAACAAAGACAAAAAAATATGGAAGGACTTTAAAATAGTAAAACAATATAAAATTAATCAATAATAATTAAATAGAAAATCAATAGAAAATCAATGAATGTCTGCCATGTCCTGTTCAGGACCATCTGCATGTCTGCTTTCCTAAAGTCCTTCATCATGTTTACTCTTCTCTCACAAAAATAGATTCAGATTACAGAACCCTACATACACACACACACACACACACACACACACACACACATTATCAAGGGAAAAAGAGAGAAACACCTATGGAAGAGTGCATTCCTTCCAGACCATAATAATAAATATGCAATCTCAACATAGAGGCAAGGGGACTGGGAAAGGCATGATCTGAACCCAGATTCTGCCCCCTCAGCTGAGCCAGATAACAGCAGAGGACCAGGCAGACAAGTGGAGGAAGGAAGAAGGTGACCAGCCATCTCTATTTTCCCCCAACCATGGAGAAAGAAGTGAAGGAACTAAAGGAAAGAGGGGTGAGGATGGGGATGGACTAAAGGAGGGAGAACACAAGGGAAGGGAAGGAGGGAAACCCAGGGAGGCATAAGGGAATGGGTAGGAAAGCAAACAAACAATGATGGGAGGAATAATATAGGGAGACAAACAGCTACTGGCAGCAGCAGTAGTGGTGAGTGTCACTGACAGGAGTGAATTGTGACACCATAGCAAACATTGGTTGGCACTGTGCACAGGGAGGTGTAAGTGGCCCTCCTTGTGTAACCTCATCATCTAGTAAACCCTACGATGAGACACCCCAAGTGAGACACAGTCAAGATCAGAGCATTAACAGAAAGGGAAGGA
>JAIPUX010001880.1:53930036-53943340 GCA_020142125.1 Phrynosoma platyrhinos | reverse complement strand
AAAAAAAAATCACAATTAAAAACATTTTTACTCATAAAAAAGACTAGCTGTTTACGAAGGGGAGGGGAGGAGGAGGTGCATCATTTATCCTACACTGATCCTGTGTTGGTCCTGCACAGGTATGCAGAAGAAGATGAATTTGTTAAAACATAAATTTTTAAATAACAAAAGCTATTTACACAAACTATTTACAAGAGGGAAGGGGAGGGGAGGTGTGTTGGGGAGAGGGAGGTGAGGGTTGGAGGGCCCAAGGCATTCCAAATGGCTGCCATGGTGTCTTGCAACTTTTTAATTGTTGCAAGACACCATGGCAGCCATTAATGTTGTCCTCCACGGCAGCCATCCGTTGCTCCATCTAGCAATCTGCAAGGTGAAACAAAAGAGAAAAGGGTTGTTAGGAGACAGGTCTGCACCTGATCACCCAATTCCACAGTCAGGGTTCCTGCCCCCTCCCTCATCCTGTTTCTCTGCCACTCTTACCTCACTGCCAATGCTGTTCCCGGAGATGAGTCAAGAGGGTATCATTGAGAATCCCTTCCCCTTCCTGTTTTGCTGGACAGCAGGTTAGCCTGAGTTCCTCCTCAGGAGCACCTGCTATGAAAGGGGGAGAAACCAGTTATCCAGCTGCTATGGGAAGTGGTGAGGGAGGGGAGGGACAGAAATGCCATGGAGGCTGTACTTATGCAGTCATCACCCCTCCCCTTGGGGACCTATCTTCTGCAAAGGCTTCTGTGGCTTCTGGTGGATGGCAGGGGCTCCCTCTCCCTGCCCTCCCCCCCACCAGGTGCAGACTCAGGTTTCAAGGCAGAGGAGGGAAGCTGGCTTGGTGCCCTCTCTGTTCCTTGCACCACTGTCATCACACACCTGTAGTTGGGGACAGGAGGGACACCATTAGGGTGAATGCATATGGGAAGGGAGGGAAGGGAGGAGAGGGATAGGCATGGGTGATGGGGGGGATAGGAATGGGCATTGGGAAGCATGGCAGAGGCCCAACAATTACCTGGTGGATGATGATCCTCCCACTATGGGTGGTCTGCTCTCATCCAGAAGTTATGAAGCTGATTATAAAAGTGTGCCCGCTTCCTAACCATAGGGGTGCTCCCCTTAGTCCTCCCTTCAGTGCCTTAAATTTGGTCTGACACTGCTTGAGGGTCCTTTCAAAGTTCAGGTGATGAAGGGCAAAGGAGGCCTACTGGAAATATCCCCAGTTAATGCGATTGGTGCTGCTCATCGCACTTCTCGCAGCTGCTTCCTTGGTGAGGGAATCAAGGAGAATACCCACCTCCTAGTTTGACCAGTAGGCAATCTGGATGGGCACTCTCCTTCTGGCTGCCATCGTCGTCCTGGAGGGCTGCGGACTATCAAATGGGCCATTAGGGAAGACTGAATTTCAGGGACTTGATACATTGTCAGAGAGTCAGTTGGTCATCAATTCACTGTATCTTTCATTGGCCAGGAAAATTAGTGCCGGGTAAAAAACCATATGCCGTTTTGTTTGTTTGTGGGTATGTTTGTCCCTTAGGCATATGGTTAGGATTGACTGCATAAGAACATGACTGATAGCCATAGACAGTGTGGATGACAGGATATGTTTATTGACCTACTTATCATGTCACATTACATTAGTGTCCTAGGATCACAGATGAAGGACAGGGGATACTTCAGATCCTCCGGGTGACAAAGAAGTCTGCCAGGGCCTCCCTTACAGCCTCCCCCCCTCTCTGTTTAGCAATGTCATTGTCCACCATAGGTGCCCCCAGGATGGGCAGCACAAAGCAGCACCTGTAGAGCAATGCCTTGTCCAGCTCCCTGCCCTTGGTCTCACAGAGGTTGTGGAGGATGATACATGAGGCGATGATGTTCTCATCTGCCACAAGAAGTGAAGCAGTGATGCACCTCCACCGAGCCTTTAGCTGCCTGAATGCCCTGTCCACCACCTTCCTGGTATAATTCAGCTTCTTGTTGAATAGTTTCTGCTTGACACTGCTGGTGCCCTGGTAGGGCTTCATGTGCCACTTCCAAATGGGGTAGGTGCTGTCAGCAAGCAGGAGGGGCCCAATCTGCTAGCCCCTCAGGGTGATGGTGTGGTTCCCTAGCACATAGATGCTATCCTCAATGGTCTCAAAAATATTGGAATTCCTTGCCACCCTGGCATTGCGGGTTGACCCTGCCCACCCCAGTTCCATGTTCAGGAAGCATCATGTGTGGCTGCATGTCCCCTGGAGGATGATGGAGTAGGTGTACTTTCAGTTGACAAACTCGTTCCTCCTCCCCAAGGTATGACAGTGGCCCATGTCTACAGTGCCCTCTACTTGGGGGAGGCCAAGATCAGTGAAACTGTCTATGATCTGTGGGTGACAAAAAGGGGAAAGTGGGGGATTAATGACAACTCTGATGTACCTGCACAGCAGGGAGGGCACTCCCAGTCATTTCTCTTTGCACACACATAATGACAGAATGTACACCTAAATGGCACAGGTGCATAGGGGTGCTGAGGATAAGGGACAGGGGTATATGACTTTCCTTACCTGATGGGTGTCCCCCAAGTACATAGTCCATGAGAGCAGTAGCTTCTCCATGGCCAGGGTGAACACCACCAACACTTCCCCCACAGTGGAAGGCCCAACCGCAAACTGCTCCACAGTCTGCTTATAGCTGCCTTTCTGGATGAGTGCCCAGATGGCCATGGTGACCCTCTTCTCTATCGGGATGGCTTTCCTCATGATAGTGTCTGAATCGTACAGTTCAGGATGCAGTATTTCCACTAGCCTGTGGAAGAGGGCATGGCATTCAGAAGAATGTCCTCCGTTGCTCATCGGACCAGATGGATGTGACAAATCTGTCCCACCAATGAGTGCTTCTGGGGTATATCCACCAGCGGTGTGGGCATCTCTCCACTGGCATCAGGAGAGGAGCAGCAGCAGTACACTGCAGTATGACTGTGGCACCCACTCTAGCAGCTGTCTCTTCTGTTCCTCTGTGTCATCAGTATTGTCCATGTATGCAGGTGTTGCTCTGGTCAGTGGGAGCATAATTGTGCCAGCTCCTCTGCCCATGATTGCAGGGTGAGTGCCAGTGCAGGCCACATGGGTGACATGGCATCCAAGATGTTGCTGCCCCTCAAAGTGCTCAGGTGCACAGTGATGCCAACATAGCTATTCACATGGCAATGAGTACTTCTTTGTTCCTGCACTTGTGTGCATGTGCCTGAAAAAAAATTAAAGCAGTGCACGGCTTGAAACCACATTTACTGCTGCCCCATGTGGTTGCTCTCTCTGCCTTCACAGCATCCTTGGGGCCAGTGGTGTGGTTGGTGGGGCTTGAATACAGCCTCAGAAAAGCTGCATGCACCCCCTCTAGTGCATACTCCATCCGCCTTCACCACATCCTTGGGAGCAGTGGGGCAGTTGTTACGGCTTTTGGAAAAGGCAGCTTCAAGCCACCTTGTCCTGCCCATCTGTTTAGCCCCATTGTTCAACTCTAGAACATCAGTGCAGGCAACACATTCTTAGACAATAGTAAAAAAAGTCTCTTGATTTGGCTTGTCATGTATGTCCTAAGAGGAGCACATTTCTTTTCTTTTCTTCTCACTAGCAAATCAGAATTTCAATTTATATTCTTCTGCTGCTTTTGATTTCTAAATATTGTTTATTGCATTTCTTTATTAGAATTATTTACATCCTGCCTTTCCATTTATCATAGCAGTGTTCAGAGTGTCCTAAAAATAATAAAACATGTATCAATAACTGAGCAATTTAAATCCCTGTGCTTGTAAACCATATAAGAGGAAGATGCCAGCCACAGATGCTGGCGAAATGTCAGAAAGAAACTCTTCTAGAACATGGCCACACAGCCCAAAAAACCCACAAAAAATATGGATGCCAGACATGAAAGCCTTCGACTTCACATATAAGAGGACATTCAGTCTCTCAGTACAGTGGACTCCAAATCTAAGCATTCTCATTTTGTTTTAAAAATGGTGATTTGATAATCAAATTGTTTAATTTTTTCTCATGTCTGCGACATTAGGGTGGCATTATATGTAACCAAGGGTAGATACCTACTGTGAAAGTGTAATTTTCTGCACATCTTGCCAACTTTACCAACTCCTCTGTACTTATGAACTACAAAAAAGCAGGAAGAAGCTGATCAGAGGCTCATTCTCACTATATGATTATAGTGCTGTTATTCCACATTAATCGCCATGGTTGCAAGGACCGGTAGGTTAGAGATGTGCATGTAGAAGTCTCAGCCAGGGAACTCCAACTACAATTGTCTCACCAACTACAATTTCTAAGATTCCATAGGATGGAACCATGGCAGTTAAAATGGAATGATAGTGCTGTACAGTGGACCTTCCTTACCATCTGGTTGGCAATCTGTGAATCTGACCACCTGCAAACACAATCCCCCAAATTATTCAATTGCCATGCATTTACACAGATGCAATGAGACATCCATGAGCACATCACTGCCATTGAATATCATAGGGCACAACTGTCCACCTTTTTTTAACCTTCAGAGACCTCCAGAACCAAACCCCTGTGCATGAGAAAGCTCCACTCCAACTGCGTACTGTAAATGTGTCTCAGGTTGGTTTCATAGGACGCTCCTAGATTTTGCAACACAGGATAAAATTGGTATATCCAAAAGCCCTAAGGTATTCTATGTTTTAGCCTAAATTTAAGTTTGAATTTTAAAAAAGCAAACCAAGATGTTGAACTCAATCCCTGATATAGATTGAGCACTTTGAATAGGTCCTTTAAAGTTCAGATTTAACTTCATCTTGGGTTCACCACCCTGCTGACATGCAGGCCACCACCCATCACTTTCAAGATCCTTGATACCCTAGCATTTATCCCATGCAAGATACATTCCTCAACTGCATCCCACTTCTGGCTTGAACCCCTACATGGCCATGTCAGCAAAATCAACACAAGTCAAGGGACTAGCCTGAGTCTTCTTTTGCATTCTGTCACTGCCATCTGGGAAATACAAGTATGTCCTTTCCAATTTAGAAAATTTTTCAACACATGCAGAAGTCTCTCCATTTCTGGATGCCAGCAACAGAATCAGCCTCCGCCCCCGCAGCCCTTGTATATTGACTATGCTAGTGGCATTTCTATGACTATTTTATTATTGTATGCCTTCAAGTAATTTAAGATTTATGGTGACCTAAAGGTGAAACTATCAAGTAGTTTTCTTGGCAAGATTTGTTCAGAGGCAGGTTTACCATTTCCTTCCTCTGAGGCTGAGACTTGCCTAAGGTCACCCAGCAGTTTCCATGGCAGAGCAGGAATTTGCACTCTAGCCTCCAGAATCATAGTCTAATGTTCAAACACTACATCACAGTGGCTCTCCAATGGGCACTTTGTGGCTAGCATATTGGCTTAATTGAGTTGCGGATATGAACTTTCAGAGAGATACATTATAGTGAAATATCATTTTAACTTAAACTGTAGGTGGTGATAATATGGCCTAAAACTCATAACTCACATTGTGAGCTTGTAATTAACATTCTTTCAAGAAAAGTACCACTATCAAGTACATCAAAATATACATTGGTGTATAACTGTGAGAAAGAAGCCGCTAACTTTTTCCCAAAACAGGCTTCCAGTGTGCAGTGGAGTTTTTCCTCGGTAGAGAAGGAGAAGGAAAAGACAACTGCTAAGTCAAGAAAGAAAACAGGGATGTCTGCTTAAATCTGATATTATGATGGTGACAATCACTTTATTAAAGAAACAACAGCACATTCAAAGCTCAGTTATTCCCTTTTAAAATGCTTATGTCTGTCTTCAGTCTATGACAAACTGTGATAGTGTATGCCTCTTTTTAGATCACTTGAAATGCTAGAGACAAGTGTTAATACTGAGAGAGCAGACAGTAAGTTCACTGTGCTGTGAGGTGCCTTTTTCACATGACACCTGCCTAAAATTTGCAGTTTACAATGAATACATTTCCTAAAATGGTCTGTTTTCTCAAGCAATGTTATGGCTGAAGAAGGCACTTGATGAAAAATTCTGTGGAGGAAAACAAATTACAAGTTATATGTACCAACATAATTATCCTTTTCAAATGTTGCTGCTACAATCATATCCCCACTACATTATCAAATTCATAATGTAATCAGGCACATTACACTCATTTTGCACATTATATCATATAACAATGAAACTTACACTGCTGGGAAAGAAATCCCCTGTCATGACATATGAATGTTCTAATGCTGTAACAGTTACATGCTTGAGAGGTTTGTGTTGACTGTATGTTTGGCATGTTTCATATACTAGACTAATGTGGTTGTGGCACCTTACAAGCCTGGTGTGATAAAGTTCTTAGCCTCAGAGGAAGACAATGGCAAACCTCCTCTGAATGACAGGATCACCATAAATTGGA
Source organism: Phrynosoma platyrhinos (assembly GCA_020142125.1). NCBI lineage: Eukaryota > Metazoa > Chordata > Lepidosauria > Squamata > Phrynosomatidae > Phrynosoma > Phrynosoma platyrhinos. The sequence goes on along the minus strand of JAIPUX010001880.1, from coordinate 53,936,944 downwards.
ATCAACCTGAAGGCTGGTAACAACAGTAACACTTTTAACACATAACACAGTAAACTGCTATTATTGCTACATGTCCATCCTATAGAATTCTGATATTTGTAATTCTCTGCTACAGAGCTCTATTGTTATAATTTAGAGTCAAAGTGGTATCAAAATACTATAATTGTGTAGTACTGATGTACTAAAAGTCTGAGAACTAAACTACATGCTATATGAAATATGAGCATGGTGAGCTTTATTTTCTTTCTTGGATACAAAGTAAACATGCACAAGGCTAAATCCAGAATGGGATCACAGTACACATTTAGAGGAAGCATAAATTTTCCCTAGAACCTCCCCTAGACCTTGGGAAGATTACTTTTTGGGGCTATACTTTCCAGAGTCCCTAGACAGCATGTCCCTTTCCAAAGCTTTGTACTTCCCTTCATAATTCTCATATATGCTATGTCATAAAGAATGGATATACATTTGCACAGCTTATTTCTTAATGTTTGATTTGATTATAAAATAATTTATAAAAATGAATTAACAGAATATTGGTATGTTGTAAGGTTCCCTCCCCCCTTTAACTTTCCTTACAATTTATGGGAATAATTAAATTGAATTTTTCAGGGTGAGTTCCTAAATATTTTCTTATCACTTTGGCAGTATTCAAAGAATATGAATATTATGTCAAATATTGTTTAATGCTTTTCTGTTTTATTTCCAGAAAAAAATAGTTTTCAAAAATAGGCTAAAATGCTTTTCATTCCCTTCAAAGAGAACAAAATAAGATAATTAACATAAGCTTCAAATCACTTTTCTTTAACATCTATTAAGAACATTAAAATTAAAACTGGAAGATTAAGCTGGGTGGGAGAGATGGACATGGGGGGATGCAGACGGGTGGCCCTGGGAAGCAGAGGATTGGGCCGCTGCTACCACATACAGCGGCCCCGATTCTCCTGTTTGCTGGCTCAGAAAAGAATGGCAAATTGCTGCTCCTTTCAGAGCCGGCAAAAGGGCTCCCTAAGAGATGCTGCACAGCTCTTTAGCACCTCTTCCAGCACAGTACATCAGGACACTGTGCCAGAAAAATGTCTTGACATCACGCACTGTGCGTAATGGCACGCGGTGTAATGACATCCTCGGCATGGGGTTGGGGCACCCAATGTGCGGCTGCCCCTCCCCATCCCTGCCTCCAGGCCTCCCTTTGGGCCAGTCTGTAGAGGCCCATATATAAAATAATGTCAGGAAATAAGTAAGAGAAATTATATACAGGTGTCCCTACATTTTTGTGGATTTCAAATCCACAGTCTCACCCGTTCATGGGTGGGGAGGGACACAATGGACAAAATGGGATGCATGCCTGTGGTGCATAACCATGGGCATGTATGGGCACACACCACCATTCAAGCCAATGGGGCTTGAATATTGGCAATTTTCCATTTTTGTGGGAGGGTTTGGTATGGGTCCCCCATGAAAACAGAGGAGAGACTGTGCATTTACCTGTACTGAGATGAGTGGATCACATTTATGAATCTCTTAGGAAATTTGCCAGATTGGTTGTGTATTTATATACTTTTATCTACTTTCCTTAAGCATTATATAAATGTGTTCCTTTCTTTTTTCTAGCCAATTACTATTACAAATCTGAAACCCTCTCTGTCTTGATTTTTTTTGCATTTCTCTGATTAATTTTTCTCAAACTTTGGCCCATAGGATGTTTTATTTGGCTGATGTTCAGATATTCTGGAACATGAAGTGTCAAAATATAACTGTTTCACATTTATGGTCACTAATTAGCCATAATTGTGACACTATTGCAATGATTGTAACTCCCCTGCAACCTACTTTTTCAGGTATGTGGTGAGAAGGTGGTCCATTCTAGGTGATCAGAGCAAAGGTGAATAATGTTTCCATAAAGTTTGGAGCATCAGACATGGAGAGGTTATTTAGAAAAATATATTTAACTAAAGTGGCTGAAAGAGAATACAGGATAACTTTTTTTTTTTAAAAAAAAATGCATCATAAGCTGCCTAGAAAGCTAGAGGGGGGCAAGATATAAATTTTTGAAAATGATAAATAAAATAAAAGTTAAGAGATCATCATCACATGCCTCACTTGAAATACAGAATATCCAGACTTAGTGCAGAAAGGTGAACACATTACATTAATCATTCATTTTGTATAGCTAATTACTATCTCAAATCCAGTTTGCCAGGTATCCTGCGCAATAGCAGATTCACAACTATTCATTCAACCCCAGTTTTCAATTTCTTACTTCGGAGCCTGCAGAAGGTTGAAGGTTATCTGAAGCAAACAAGACTGGTACAATAAATAATTGTGACTTGGTTCAGCGTTGAGATTTCTGCTGACTCAATTGGAGGAGATGTTGTGTATGTGTTACATTGTGAAGGCTTCATTTTGGAGGCTTTTTAAAAATATTCCAGAGACAAAGAAAAGAAATAAACAGAGAAACAACTTTCTCTAGAGATACTTTTGCATTCTACATATTTTTACGGCCAATATGTATAACTGAACTCCATTATCCCTGCAGAACATTCAACTGATCTTTATGCATAGAAAACAGAATACTTTGAGCTGGGAGATATTCCAATGCTGTGTAATTTATGAACTGTTCATTTATCAAGCGTAAGGAATCTCCTATGGTTCTGAGGGTTGTTTTATTTTGAGCAGAAGCTCTTTTATAGTTCCTTGCATATTTATTTTGTCTTTTGGCCTTCTCTCTTCTTTCCTTTCCTGCCTCCTCTCAAATTGAGTAATTGAGCCTGAAGAATCATACAAATCATGTAATTAAAGAACAATGCACACAAAAGAGGATTCTGGCAGGATCAATTTGTTAGTTAATATCCTGAGGCAAGAAACCCAGGCCAGATAAGAGGCGCTCACCACACTGACAAACTGATCATTATGATTCGGGAGTGGCTTGGGCAAAATTATTCTGTCACACACAATAAAGAATGGGCAAATGCAGTTGGTGGCTGGGACTCTCTGGAGCCAAAGGGGCACATAGTGGAACCTGCCTAAATATTATAATTCAGGAAAAATCAGAGTGGCTCCCTAAAAGAATTAATTTGTGAAAAGTAATTAATCCCATTCCAGAGAAAAGGTAAGATCTCTTCAAAAATGTCCAGTGATAAATCTACTCCTACTACTACAACAAAAAGTTTTAAAACTGTTTCACAGTTGCCCAGATAAGATCTGATGTTGGTTGCATTCTTTTTTCACATAATTAAATAAGCAGTAATCTGGTCTTGAGATCCAGCACATTGCAGTGGTTTAAGCATGGGACTATGACTCTGGAGACTGCTCGGCCATGGAAACCCACTGGGTGACTTGGGTAAGCCATAGTCTCTCAGCCTCAATAGAAGACTAAGGCAGACAGGATCTGAACAAATGTTGCCAAGAAAACCCTGTGAGAGGTTCTCCTTAGGGTTGCCATATTTTGTACAGCAACAAAGTCTGGTTTTGTTTTTTGTTTGTTTTGTTTTACAATACAAGCTGCTGCCATGGCTCCAAATACTCTGGCTAAAAATTGAAAATTCAAAACGGAGTCAATGCATTTTGAAAGTGAAAAGAAAGCAGATTCAGAAGGAAATCAGATCCAGAAGTTCATGGATCTGAAACAGATGTAGCAGATATGCTCTCCTATGAGTAATGGGTAAGTGAACATGCAGACACTGATCTCACATATATGTGGACCACATTGTAATTTAATAATATGCAGTATTATATTATATATAATATAATACTATAATGTTATGCTATTGATGAAGCTATTGTATGCCTTCACACAGAAGTCTAAGCAATCCCCTCTAAAATTTATCAAGATTTCCTCAGAAAGATGAATGAAGTGTAGTTTTGTGACTACAAGCATTTCTGACTTGTGGCATCTGTTAGACAAACAGAATGTGTGACTCACCCAAAGTCCAGTGCCAAGCGGGAAATTGAACACTGATTTCCAGCGTCATAGTCCAATGCTCAAATCATCTCTTTTTCCCCTGTAGTACAACAGAAGAAAAGAGATGAAAATCATGTCACTGGACAATATGGCAAGATGTCTTCATGTACTATGCATTAAAAAGCTCCCTATTAAACAGAATACAGTAGGTGTAGGCTCAGTGATAAGAGGGAAATCTTTAGAAAATCTGAAAACCTGCTAATCAGCAGGAAGAAACTACTTCTTGCACTCTTCTACCACCAGCAAAATATTTCAAAACAGTGGCTAAGATCCTGCATTAGGAAACATATGAATATCACATAGCTACACTAATGATGCTACATCTCCCAATGCTTCCACCCAACCCTCCTTAGAAGCAATACTGACCCCCAAAAGGACTGTTTCTGTGTTGCTGGAGAGCAGGGGATGGTCAGCCAGATGCCTCCAGCTATTTTTCTGTAGGTGGGCATGCTGCAAGAATGTCATCTGTTGTGACATCCTAAGGTCATTCAGGGTGCTTGCTGCAGCAGATCCAACTACAGTAAAATAGTTGGTTACTTATCTGCTGATCTTCCCACTCTCCAGCAATATGGAAATTGCCATTTCTGGGGGTGGGGAAGAGTTACACTGCTTCTAAGATGGGTTGGGGGAGATTTTCAAATATAATTCCAATGGAACAAATGAGTTACTGGAGCAATGGAGCAAGTCTGACTTATGCTATCACAATTCACCACCAAGACACTAGTCTGTGTTGAATCTTATTTGTCCAAATTATTTATTCTTCTCAGAATATCTGCATTTGCAGTGGCTTGCTGATTTGGAGAAGGAGGAAGGAATAGAACTGCAAAACGGGAAAACAGGTATTTGCCTATGGTCACATGTTTGACATATTCAGCCACCATGACAGAAGATTTATCACTAGTCATCATCTGCATTGCACAAGTTACTTTGTATGTAACATGACTGGGGTTTCCTGCACAAAAGGGTTGAAATGACATTAAACATAAATGAATAGAACAGGAGATATAAGTCCATTTGATTCTGAAGGAAATGGACACATGATGATGATGTGCTTTGACATATGACCATATTCTAAAAAGAGCAGGGCAATATTTAGCAAATGCAAATTTATATCTCTGTAACTTTGAGATACAACCTCCTATATCTAAAGGCCAGTTTGGACAGAAAAATATCAATGTTTGATCCTAGATATGGAAATTCTTTAACTATTTCAATTTCCTTGTTGTTCAGATTGAATTTGTGTATTTCTTCTGTGGTCATTATTTTTGTTTTCTTTATGTTCAACACCAGACCTGCCTTTGCACTTTCATCTTTGACCTCACTTATTAACTGTTCTAATTCCTGAATGTCTTCTGCTAATATTATGGTGTCATATGCATATCTTAGGTTATTAATGTTACTTCCTCCTATCTTAACTCCTCCTTTTTCTAATTCTAATTCTGCCTTTCTTATGATGTTTTCAGCATACCAGTTAAACAAGTAGGGTGATAGGATGCAGCCTTTCCTGACCCCTTTCCCAATTGGGAACCACTCTGTTTTCCCAAATTCTGTTCTGACGATGGCCTCTTGTCTTTGGTACAGATTCCTCATCAGCACTATGAGATATAGTGGAGGCCCTATGTGTTTGAGTGTGTTCCATAGCTTTTTGTGATCTACACAATTAAATGCTTTGCTGTAGTTTATAAAACACATGCTGATTCTTTTTTGGAATTCCTTGGTGCTCTCCATTAGACTTCATATGCAATTTTTTGAAATGATTTTTTTTAATTCTTGGGGATACGAGGCAGCCTGAAAACACAATAGAAATGTCCTTCATTCTCCTTGAATGTCATTTGACCCCCTGGGGGGCCATAGGCTGCACTATACCCCTGTGGTTTACTTTCACTGCTGAGACTGTTACATTCCCTAGAAAGAGGAGTTTGTTTCAATGTGCCATTGCTTTTTTATGGTGATATGTTCCTTTGATGTCAGTCCCACGGCATTATGTGGTGGCAGAGGAAATATAACCTGACATGTATTTAGAAGCTCAAGTTATATCCAAATGTGTTAGAAAATGCACGTTGCAATTATGTCTTTGTTTTTTTTTTTTTCCATCTTAAAGACCTACAGCCCAGGGAATATGATCAGAGCTTTGTACCCTGGACCATTGGTGGCTTGTTCAATCACTTTAATCAGTACTTAATTGTCACTGTTACAAGGTAGTAGCTATGCTTGAATTTCAATTAAAGGTAAATTTAAAAATCAATTGCAAATAAAATGTTCACTGGGTGATGCTAAAGATATTAGAAATACCAGGATACATTGACAGAAGAGGCAACGCTTGTCAGTACAATTGTGGCAAAAAGCTACTATAATGTAGGTAATTCTGCAGTAATCCAATAGAAAGACCATTATCTAATCTAAGTGTGGTAGGTTCAGAGATGCCAGAAAAGTAAGAATCTGTAAAGGAAGATGTACCTTAGCAGATTGTCTTTTCCTTGTTTAAACAGAACTATGTTTGCCTCAGAGGATGAGTTTTCCTCTTAAAAATAGGAGCATCAACATTTTCTTCCTCTGAATACTTCCTGAAAATGTGTATATTTGGGTCCTTATATTGCTTCAGCATTTGAGCTTGAGAACTAGGCTTATAATTACTAGGGCCCAGAAGTCTGGGGAGCTAAGACTTTACTGGTAGATTCTACTCACAACATTTTTTGGGGGGGGGGGAATCCAAGAATGTGGGACTAATGATGATCCTAGGTGGCTGGCACCATTTATCTCTAAAAGAAACTCTAAATTTAATGATTTTTGATGTGTGAAGGTCATCTGAAGCTTTTAAGTTCAATGTCCTCCCTTCAGAATGACACTCCATTAACATGGACTAGAAACACCTTCTAAACTTCCATGTTGTCTCTTGACTCATGGATGACCCTATGGTGCAATCTGTGCAACTCCAGCTTTGTGC
>JAIPUX010001880.1:53902642-53912797 GCA_020142125.1 Phrynosoma platyrhinos | reverse complement strand
GGCAAATGGAGCTCACAGGCTGCGCCTCAAGCATCTCAGCTCTAATCCTTAACGACATGTGTGGAAACTGGATCTGTTTAGGTGCCTGATGTTCAAGGAAAGAATGAACTCACATATTAGGGAAAATATCCTCAAAAGGCACAAAACTAAATATAGTTTATACTACCGAAGGGAAACCTAATTAGTATTTCACCTCCAGGTAAGATGGAGGCATGGACAATGGCTAAATAAAAAAATCTCCTGATCCCATCCAAGCTGCATGTAAAAATGTAGAGGTAGAATAAATCTTCAGCTGCTGGGAGCCCATAATGCCAACTCCCTTGGCTGCCAATGTCATGTGTCATTATGAGTTGGGCCCAATCACTGGTCTCCAGTGAAACAGGGTTTATACTCCACTGCTACTCTTTCTCCTCAGTATTGATATTGTCAATACATACTTTATCTTAGAATGGGGAAGGGATAATGTGTGGCATATGATTGATTCAGAAGAGGCTTCTTTCATCAGCAGCCAATGCTGTTTTTTTTTTTGTTTTGTTTTTGGAGGGGGAATTTGTTTTGTTTTGTTTGGTTAGGAATGCTTTGTCAAAAATGGACTAGAAAGAAGAACTGGCATGAAGAAATAAGAGGCAAGCTAAAAACAAAACAAAGACAAAATAACTACATTGCAAAAAACAAAAACAAAAAACAAATAGAAATGTTTTAGTCAGCCAGAAGAAACATGAACAACTCCCTTTCTTTTGGGTAGAAGCAGCAAAAAAAAAAAAAAATAATAATGCCAGAGAAACATGAACATTAAATCTAAGATTAACCAAATAATTAATTACATATTGCCAACATGTTATGCATATGTTCCAGTAGCAAGCTGAATAGGGTAAAGATTTCACAGCTTAAATTTTTTCACACAGTAAAGTGGTCCAGAAAAAGAAGAAAATTAAAGAGAGAAATCTATAAAAAATATTTATTTTAGGAACAAAGACACAGCAGATTATCACCAGGCTGAATCTGATCAGTATTACAAAATATACAACTATCAGCTTGCTATATACTGTAAATAGGCTGATAACTGTCAAGCTCCAGTGGAGATTATTCATGCTAAATAACCAATAATGGTAAATGGAAAGTATTCAATATAATAGCCTACTTTGTATATTGGTGGGAGGAATGAAATCTCCATAGAACAGATCTTATTGTCCATGCAGCACATATGTCTAGTAAGTGCTTGGACAAGTTACAGAAAATGTCTCACCTAAAAGACTAATGGAGACATTTTGGATTCTATCTCAGACATAAATGTCCAACATTTCCTTGTATTCTGAGGCACAAATATGTTAGGCAGAAGCAGAATATCCTTTTTCATTGGATCTTCCATCAAGATAATTAGGAAGTGAACAAGTAACAGTCACATGAATGGTGGGATTCATAAAGAATAGTATAAAGTTCATTTGAAGCAGAGTAGTTCCATATCTTTGACCAGTCTTTTGGGGTCTCTCAGCTTTATTACTCGTATCTGAAAGAAGAGTGAAGATTTCTTCACAAATGTGTCTGCCAAATGTAGAATGAAATCTATTATCCAAATGGATATCTAGGGAAATGAGGAGTGTGGTTTTTGAAATACTGGCTGTGCCCTTTTGCAAATGCATTATTACTGGGAATGTCTCATTTCTTTTCAAGCTGACAAACCACTTCATCTGATTTATAGCCTTCTCTGTTCATTGCTTTGCTACTGAGGCTACAGTCTGCTAGCCCCTATTTGAACAAGTTCTTGAAGAAATTCTGTGGTGTCATGACAAGTTTTATATAATCCCCCAAATGAATGAAAAAGCAGGCTGGTAGATGTCTTCTTTTCTTGAGAGTGCACCATACAATCATTTTATGTTAGGTAATAAAGAACCATTCTGTATTGATTATCTGTATTATGTTGGTAACAATATCTTTTTCTTCCAAAGGTTACTGCTGAGCAGCTTGATCAGGATGGAGGGCCAATGTTCTGCCCCTAGAGCCCTCTGGGGGCATACTTCCAAAAATGTTCAATGTAAGGGGCTCTTGAAGTGGTAAGAGATCCATTTCAGGATTTGAAATACAACAGATTTATCAAAATATTCATATTAATCTATACCAAGAGCATATTTAAAAGTGAATTATTGATCCATTTACCTTTTTCTGACAGAGAAAGTATGATTTAGGGAAGACTGGGGAAGGCTTTTGTTGTTGTTGGGTGCCTTCCAAATTGTTTTTAACTTTGAAGGCCTTTCCCTTTCATTGCTGCTGCACACTAAGGTGGGAAACTTTGGTAGGGAGCTGTCTGCTGACAAGCTGAAATCCCATCAATTCTAGGAATGTGTCTATGTACAGTACATTTTGGTACCAATGTGTATCTCATATGCTATTCACTTAGCCTGAAGAGATTCTTTCAAAAATTTTCCCCTAACGTTCATTGGATTTCGCTACCCTATACAACTCTATTCAGGTGTTTGCATATTTTCTGTACATATTTAGAGGTAATTTATGACATGGGCTGCAGCCCTACCTCTTCCATGCCTGACCTCCCTGTTTTCCCAGGGAAGGTCTGAAAATGGCTGTAATCATGTTTGTCTGAATGGAATTGAAGTCTCTATGTGATTAGAAACCCTGTTAACACAATGTTTCAAATTACAACCAATCAGGATGATGTTACAGCTTCTTTTCAGACACTCCCTGGCAACAGGAATGTCAAAATTGGAGAGGATGAAGCTGGAATTCTTGTACCAGCATCTTTCATTCCTATAGCAAAAAGAATGCCTGAATGGCCAAAGGACTAATAATTTGGGGTGATTTACAGGTTTGGTAATTTTGCTGGTTACTCAACATACATATGAATATTATCACCAGTCCCAGTATTCATGTTTGTGGGATTCCAGTCATTGCAGACCTCTGTATGAAAACTGTCAATTTATTTATTTGCTCTCTCTCTCTCTCTCTCTCTCTTTTGTTTTTGTTTAATAAAATCCACTAGACATAAGTTAACTGGTTCCCCAGACCAATTATTGCTCCATTTACTTAGGAATCTTCAGTGAATGACTTTGTCAATAGTCTTTCAAGATGATAGTCTGGATGTATTGAATTTTATGTTGCTGAAAATGAATATCAGTTAGAATAGAATGAAACAGGAATGCATTTCATTCATGGGCTTTCTTGCCAGACTGCTGTAAAAACTAAGAATGACAATAATGTGCAGGGCATCAAAATGTTGCTGAAGTTCTACTTGCACCATTACTCAACATTTGTTATGTTGGCTAGAACTAAGTTGAACTTCAGTGACACATGGTGAACCACACAGTTTCTACACCTGTCATCAACCAATGACAACCAATGTCTAATATTATCTTAGGCCAGTCTACATTGCCCTCTGTGTCTTCCCAAATGTAAGAAAAAGATAAGTTGGTCCACATTGCAGTGTGTACATGGTGAAGGGATGTTTTTACCACATTTGTTCAGATCACTTTCCAGTATTCAGTGAGCTCTACCCACCGTAACATGGTGCATGAACTCTCCTTGGGTATTTGAGCATATGATGAAGTAATCAGCATAAACAGAGAACAAGGAATAAACTACTGGGGCCATGGGAGAAACCTTTCCCTAAACCTAACCCTAACCCCACCCCATGAAATAGAAAAAAAATGAGGATATTCAAGCCCTATTTATAATAATGGTGGTGCGCTCCTGTGCATGGCAACACATCCGAACCATTTTGTCCTTCATTGCCATCCTCAGAAACTCAAAACTGTGAACATGAAGTCTGCAAACAGGGAGGGGCAACTGTAGACTTAAGTCTGCAAAAGCTCATGGTGCCAATTTCTTTCTTTCAGTTAGTCTCAAAGGTGCTACAAGATCTGACTATGTAATCCTACTAAAATTACTAATAACCATAGCCACAGATTATGACATCGTTCCATTTCCTATTGCTAAAAAAAACAAACAAACAAAAAAAAAAACCATAAACAGTTTCCAATCTTCAGAAAGTCTTTAACTGGTTTATCCTTTAGAACTCATGTTACTTTGGCCATTTGGGCTAACCCAGCAATTTTAACAATCCATTCTTCCATCAACAGTGTGTCAGTTATTTCCAAGTTTGAGCAAACAATGTTCTTGCTGCTGTTGTCATATATCAAAAAGTAATTCATATTTACTATCTAGTTCTTTATCCATAATGCCCAATAGATATATTTCTGGTAACACTATAAAATCTACCTTTAGAACTGTTTGAATTAACATATAGGTCTTAGACCAGTAATTTTTCACCTTCTTATGAGTCCACCACATACGAAAAAAGGAGCCCTCTTTATCTTGACATCCCCAACATTGATTTGAAACATTCTGGACCATTTTTAACAGCTTGCTTGGGATTAAACTATCCAGACAGAATCTTATACAGGTTTTCTTTTAAATTACTACATAAAGTAAATCTTATATTTTGGGACCAAATTTTCCCCATGCATATACATTTTGTCCAATACATGAAATAAATCATTTTAAGAAATATTATTAAACACTTTCCATGCATCTATAAATAAATAAATAAATAAATAAATAAAAACAACCTTTTTGTCATTATGTTCCAAAAATTCGATAATATTAAGAACAGCTTTTACATTATTCCATAATTGTCTTTTTGGCAAACAACAACAACACTCTGATCCTCATGGACATTCTGAGAAATCTGTCTTCTTAATATGTTTGCCAAGATGGTAATAAATATCATACAGTCATTAATTAGTAGTCAAACTCACTACTCGCTCACTACTCATCAGGCAGATCCAGATTTTCAAGTGTTGCAGAAAGTGCCAGGATGTCCATAGCTGGATTTACCCACTGATAGTGCCACTCACATCCACTGAGACCATCCTCTCCTGATCCTTTACATTTTGGTAGAAGCAGGATTTAAGCAGAGCAATGGAGGATAGGGGGGCTTGGAGATATCTCATCCATAGGGTCACCATGGGCTGAGATTGACTCAAGGGCATGTTCTGTTACCTTCTTTCCATACAGGATGTTGGTTCAGTAATCTTTCCTACTGCAGGGTAGGGTTTGTCAGCAGCAGTAGATGGGGTTTGTTGCAAGAATGTAGCATAAGAACACACCCACATGTGGCAATATTCCCACAACCTGTTCCAGAGCATAATGGAATAGGGGGGGAACCCCTCCCAAGTGGATAAAAAATTACTTCCTGGAGTTGTTGAAGAGTGCCCCAGGTTGAGGAAAACCTTGTTTGGATCTTGGAAATAGCTGTGGTACACTGCTGTAGACACCATGACAAAACAAAAACAAAAACAAAAAAAACAACTACAACCAAACACCATATGGATTTGCTCAGTGTTTATAATGGGCTGTGTAAGTGAAAGAAATAAAGACAAAATGGCAGAGCATAAAATGTGTTTAAATTCTACATCATTCTTTACAGTGGCCATTCTTTTACCCAAGAACTAGTAAACTGTGATGCCCCTACAACTCTGAGAAGGGTGGTGGGGTTTGATTTCCTTTGAAAAAAGAATATAGGAGAAATGTCAGTATCATATTTACTTCATTTTATTCACAAATATTCATGCAGAGTACAAGTGGAGGAAAGCAGTTTCCTCCAGTAGATGAGCAAAATATAGCCTTTTAAATGTATATAGGCTGAGCTCACCATTGGTTGCATCTTTCACCACTGACTATTTTGCCTAGGGCTGAGGGAGCTGCAGTTCAATTACATCTGTAAGTCCACATGGTGTCCACTCCATCCTACATCATGCAACACCACACCAGACAGCAACTTGGCCAGTTTCCCACACATAACCAGGTCACAAACACCATTTTCCTACTGCATTGGCTATGTAGTTACAGGTTTTACTCTGTCCAATTCTCAGGAAAACTTGCACGTATTCATATTTAGTATGCATGCTCAGGAACCCTATAAACAATGTATCTAAAACTGCTGCAGTGACTCCTGTAAATGTGAATAGGATGGGGAAGAGAGATTTCTGTTGCAATTTAATTCATCACCCAAGTCCACTGCTACAGCCAATTAAATGTTACTTCATGAAAGAGCCCCAAATATAACTTTACGGCATGGATGGAAATCCTGTCACCCCTCATCCTACAGATCTTCAAGCAGCTATAGCTGGCACTGATGATAATGGGGAATGCTGGGAGATGCAGTACAATGATATCTGGAGGGCTGCATGATTCTGTCTCCTGCTGTATGATATTGTGGTGATTATAACTTGGTACTAGTTCAAAACTGAGTAGGGAAGGGTCACCCAATCCAGACCACCCACTGGAAAGTATAAACTTTAGCACATAGTCTTGCTCTTCTGATACATCACACCAGTTTAAGAATGGAACCATACCAGTTTGACATCATTTTTTAATCACACTTTTCCCCACAACAGTCATGTAATCTGTTTTCCACACTGCCAAACACTACCTGTGTGATTATACTGCTTCCCCCCCCCCCCCCGCCCCGCAGAGAGCTTCCTGGCCTTAGGAAGCAGTTGGCATGCACATTCACACACAGTGCAGTGCTTCAGGAAAAAGAGGGGGGCAAGCCATCTCAGCTGCTACCCACCTCTGAAAGCCAGCTGCTGTATTAGCATTCAGTTTCAAGAAGCTGTTGGCAATGAGATTACTGCAAGGAAAGGGGGACAGAGGAATAGAATCACACCCACTTATCCCACATGGCTGTTTGAGAGTTTCCAGGGAATAGCATAAGACAGAGCTCATTGATGGGGTTTCCCTGTCAATAAAAAGATGCACAACAGTAACAGATTGACTGTGTCAAGGTCCAGTGTGTGGCCTGGATTCCAAGGCAGGCTGTTGGGGCCAGGACTGTGGATGGTGATGTTAAGATTCTAATGGGCCAGAGAAAGTGGCTAAGATCAGGAAACAGACCAAGGCTTAAACACAACAAGGCTAGCAAAACAAGGCAAAATGTAACCATAGCAGCTACAGGCATCACAAAAGACCATGTTGCTGCAACAAGGTGCTATGCATGAGTAGAGCTGGCTGTATCTGTTGGCTTAGTCCTGATCCTTCCAGCAGTTTCAGCTTGGGCTTGATTCTTTGGTGGCAGGACTCCAGAAGCCAGAAGCCCTATCCTGCAGGGACTTTCACAAGTGGACCCTTACAGTAAGACAGCAGCAGGATGGGCATAAATACCCTACATTCTTTTATTCTATTAAAAATCTGCTTTTTAGCATTGTATGGTAAAATCCTCTGGTCTTCTTGTTCCAGAAGTATCAGGCACCTTCATATGTGAGGGAGTTTTGCTTCCAGAAAATCTGGTCATGGGAGGAATTTTTTAAAATGCCAGAATGTTTTCTCTTGTGTTACTCTCAAACTATGATCAATTTCCAATCCCATTTTTAAGGAGCTATGCTTTGTTTCCTCTTTCACTGTTTTCAGCCAGGACATGGCAATAATTTCAGTAGTTTTGATTATGATTGTGGGTTTTTCATCTTTAAATGTTTTTAATGTTAACCTCCATGGAGCACTGTTTTTAGTGGAAAGGTGAGTTAGAAATATAATAATAATTAAAAACAAGACATTAAAATGCAAAATTGAAGGTAGTGAAAATATTAAGAGAGAGAAATGGAACCTCCAAAGGCTGGTTTGTGAAATAGATGAAGCATTAGTATGGGAGTGAAGTTGCTGATTAAATCCTCTCTTTGAGTAATACATTGGCCATAATTTTTCATGCCTGGTTGGCTGCTTATAAAATTGATGTTGATCTATAATTCAAAGATTTAAGAGCATGGAATGGAAAAATTTTCGCCAAAACTTATATTTCACTCAGGGCATCTCTTTTATATTCCATCTTCCTGTTTGCAGCTTCCTCTTTACTGACAGATTCTCTCGCACATCCTTCTTTACTCAACTAAATATAAACAGAGAAAAAACGCTGATAGACAAAAATCCATGGGTCTTTCTATGTGAGTGTGGAAATTTTGCTTTTTTATGACCTTTCCAAGCTCTGGTTCTTTGTATTAGCCTCTTTCTCTGAAATTATGGTATTATTGCTGTTATATTCTTAAAAGAAAAAGTGATGTAGGAATCAATCCTCAGCATCATTTTCAAGAAAAAAAGTTCTGTTGAACTTGTTTGGAATTACTTGTGAGTCAACCTGCTCAGGATCAGGCTATAAATGAGTTTGGCTGCTCCTACCTCAACATAAATTGGTATAAGCTGCTGGCTTAACATGTTTAATGTTTATTTTCCCTTGGTTGTACTCTGGGTTTTCAATAATTTTCACAGTCACACTATAACTTAATTGAAAGAGTGCATTCCAGTGTATGCTACAGTGAATGTCAATGCAGGTCTACTAACATCCATGATTCTTGAAAACACTTGTAATTACAACTTGAGATTGAAGCCTGCCTCATAATTGGTGAATCGTATGCACAATGGACACTCATACTCATTTCATGAGGAATAATTCATGAGGAATTTTTAAATGCTCTAATGTACTATAATTGATTTATAAACCCTCTTGTTTCTTTCTCTACTAAGTTTGATTTAATGGCTGATGGTTAGCAATTACTTTATTAAGGCCTTTGCAGACTGCTAGAAATAGTGCAAATTGAGATCACTTTAACTGCCCTGGCTCAGTGATAGGGAATCATGGGAATTGTATTTTTTTCTAAGACATTGAGACTTCTCTGTCAGAAAGCTTGGTGCCACAATAAACTACAGTTCCCATTATTCTTTTTAGTTAGTTAGTTAGTACATTTAGTTAGTTAGTTAGCCCATTATTCTCTAGCACTGAGTCAGGGCAAGTGGACTCACTTTGCACTATTTCTGGCAGTCTGCAAAGGCTAATGTCTGGTGAACATATATAGAAGTTAAACAATACCTGTTTGAACAGCTCCATTTTGCAGCCTCATCTCCTCTATTATCTTTACTATTTGAATTATGTAATTTTGATGGCATAGCACTTTCCCTTCAACCAAATAACTTGAAATATAGAAAATCTATAGCATACATCTATTGATATATAAAGAAGGAAAACAGAAGGCATACAAGTATGTCTAAAACTGGAGTATTAAAGTTTTGCAGTGGTTCTAGAACAGGTTTGGGAATTGAGTGGCCTTCCAGATGCTACTAAACAGCAACCCCCGCATTCTTCATCATTGGTTATACTGACTATGGGCTGTTGGAAGTTGTAGTTCATCTTCCTAGAGAGCCATAGAGTTCCCACTAGTGTTCTAACCCTGATGATTTGCTATTCCATTCTTTACATTATGATTGTAACAGTATGCACTTTGTTCTTCTCACCGGAGCATATAATCAGTAGTCTTACTGTTTTATTATGATTTTTATGTTGTATATGTTGTATATATCATTTTGCAATCCTGTAAGAGGTTACAAGGTTCATACTTCATTCTAATTGCATAATAACTACACAGTCAATACTATCAATAAGCAAAGTTTGGGGAAGACAGGTAGAGATTCATTAAAATAAGCTAGTTATTATTTGGAAACAATAGTTCATTTTTATTTCCTATTTATTTCATATCTCTTAAATATATGACTAGGAATACATACAACATTTTGGCTGGAACACTGAAATTTATTACATTAGGTGTACTCTCAATGACTGAAAAATCAAAAGGTTTTGTATAGCTGCCCGTGGAAAGGGGAACTAAAAAAAAATCTTCCAGAGACATATGGAGAACCAGATTTTCACTGTACTCTAGATGCTAGCCATCTATTTCATATGAGTATACAAAAATACTATGCTGAATTAGATCATTATTCCATTAAATTCAGTTTTAACTGGAGGAGACTCTCTGAAGAGCCTAAATACCATAAAGGCACCAGATCCTGTGTGACCTTCTAAAACAGGGGTCAGCAACCTTTTTGGGGATGGGGCCAGTCCCCCTGTCCCCTGATGCCTCCCAGGCCGTGGCGGTGTACATGCACACCCCGGGCCATGGTGGCGCACGTGCGCACACACACTACCAGGAGGGCTCCCTCGACCGCTCTGGGCTCCCTCAACCCCAGTAGGGCTCCCTCAACCACACCAGGCCTTGGGAGAGGCCCTGCATGGCCATGGGGGTCCCCCAGTAGGGATCCCTCGATTGCGCCGGGCCTCGGGAGAGGCCCAGCGTGGCCACAGAAGTCCCCCAGGTGGGCTCCCTC
>JAIPUX010001880.1:53886069-53901735 GCA_020142125.1 Phrynosoma platyrhinos | reverse complement strand
CCTCAATTTCATGTGCACTATTTCTGGCAGTCTGCAAAGGCCTATAGTGAAATTTACAACCTCCTTGGGATAATGCTGTTGGGTATGATGCAACCATGCTGCATGGTGATGTTATACCATTTGATAGTATGATGGCCTCTTTCAAATTTAACTTCTTCCATTTAACAAGATAAATGCTAGACAAGCAATCAGACATAAAACATAATATTTTACATGACTAGAATACCTGTTGTTTTGAATGGTTTGTGTTGTGGTGGTATGGTTTAGTGAAGTGAGTTCAAGACATTTGTGCCTTCAAGTCATATATTTTTGATTACTACTCCAACACTGAAATGTATTTGTTTCTTTACTGAATTTATACTTCACCTTTTTACTGATTAAGTTAAAATATTAGTTTGCAAAAGTGAAACAATAATTAACATTCTTTTTTTTAAAAAAAACTCCCAATAAAAGATTAAAAAATAATCACATCACTTCACACACACAAACACACACAAACATTACTGCTGTATAATTAAATTTCAAAGGACTGTTTGAGAAAAAAGGTTTTCACCTATTTAGGGAAGGAGAGCAGGGACAGAATGAGACCATTTGAGCCTCCCATGAAATAGAATTTAATAACATAGAAGCAGCCAAGAAAAAGGCTCTCTTGTGTCCTCACCAAATACACCCGTGAACAGTTAAAACATTTTACAGTAGAATCATAGAATCATAAAGTTGGAAGAAACAAGAGCCATCTTGTCCAACCCCCTGACATGCAGGAACTCACACTCAAAGCACCCTTTGACAGATGGCCATCCAACCTCTAATTAAAAACATCCACAGGAGACTCCACTACACTCCAAGGGAGTGTGTTCTGCTATTGAACAGCTCTTACTGTCAGGAAATTCCTCCTAATGTTGAGGTGGAGTCTCTTTTCCTGTAGCTTGCATCCATTGCTCTGGGCCCTGTTCTCTGGAGCAGCAGAAAACAAGCTCGCTCCCTCCTCAATATGACACCCTTTCAAATACTTAAACAGGGCTATCATATCACCTCTTGACAGTCTCTTCTCCAGGCTAAACATACCCAGTTCCTTAAGTCATTCCTCATAGGGCATGGTTTCCAGACCTGCCACCATTTTAGTTGTCCTCCTATGCACACGCTCCAGTTTCTCAACATCCTTTTTGAATTACTTCCCTTGATCCAGACACTATACTTCTATTGATGCAGCCTAAAATTACATTGGCCTTTTTAGCTGATGCATCATACTGTTGACTCATGTTCACCTTGTGGTCTATGTGTGAAAGGGATCTTTTACACATCCTCTGTTCCATATCCCAAATGCTCCAATGAATAGAGTGCAAAAATACCTTTTAATAATACAGGTTGAGTCTTCCTTATCCAAAATGCTTGGGACCAAGACTGTTTTGGCATTTGGATTTTGGGGGATTTTGGAACACCTGCATGTTCGTATATGTACATATATGTACATAATTCACATATGTACATAATGAGCTAATCTTGGAGATGAGAACCAAGATCCCTAAATCTTTCTTAGATCCCTTTACACATAGTCATGTTAAGCCAGATGTCCCTATCCTATATCTACGCATTTCATTTTTCCAACCTAAGTGTAGTACCTTATATTTCTCTGTGTTGAAATTCATTTTGTAAGCTTTGGCCCAACTTTTTAATCTATTAAGGTCATTTTGAATTTTCAAACTGCCCTCTGGGGTATTATCTATTCCTCCTAATTTGGTGTCATCTGCAAATTTGATAAGCATGCTCCCTATTCTTTCATCCAAGTCCTTGATAAAGATGTTGAATAGCACTGGGCCCAGGTCAGAGCCCTGTGGCACCCCACTGGTCACTTCTTTCCAGGATGAAAAAGAGACATTGTTGAGCACCCACATTTTACTAGCTTGTTTGCCAGAAAGTCATGGGGAATCTTGTCAAAGCCTTACTGACATCAGTATAGGCTATATCCACAGCATTCCCTTCATCTACCAAGCTGGTAAATCTATCAAAAAAAGAGATTAGATTTGTCTGGCATGACTTGTTTCTCTGAAACCCATGTTGACTTTTTGTGATTATATCATTTCCTTCTAAACGTTCACAGACTCTCTGTGTAATGATCTCCTCTAGAATCTTTCCTGGTATTGATGTCAGAGTATCTGGATGCTAATTGTTGGGATCCTCCATTCCCCCCCCCTTTTTTCCCCTTTCCTCAATAAATACAATAGTCTCAACAACCCAACACTCAGAGTTTTCATAAGGTGCCACTTTCACTGGCATCCTCCCTATTCCTCTCTTAGTGCTGGCAGGCATGATGTGGCTAGTTTGATGTTGGGTTGAGACTTCAGTTCAGCAGCTGGCAGAGATGGGTGGATGATGGTGTCTCCAGAGGGTTGGGCGAGCTGAAGAATCCTCCCACTGGTCACAGGTGGAGAGCTGGTGGAGACAACAGCCTCTGTCCCAAGTCTTCTCCAGGCGCGGAGCCTGGAGGACAAATGGTGATGGGGGCCTCTGCCCCAAGTCCTCTCCAGGCACAGAGCCTGGAGGACAGTTGGTGATAGGGGCAGCAATGGCCTCTGCCCTAAGTCCTCCTCTGGCACAGAGCCTGGAGAACAGGTGGTGATGGGGGTGGCATCTATTGTTAAATGCTATTGCTATATATAATATATTATATGGAAGGGATCTTTTAGAAGCTTTTAGACTAACCCAAATTGTATAAAATCCCTTTGCATACTGTTTCATACTACATGGTTATGCAATTGAATATTGCGTTATTTCTGAAAAGTCCCACACAATAGGAGAGTACAATGGGCCTGCAGTATCGGCAGGCTAGCCATCTGCAGATTGGAGTGGCCACTGTCCCCCCTCACCCCATATTAGTCAATGGTGGCACATGCACATCACCACCTATTGACTAATATGGGCTTGAGCAACTTTGTTTTCCCCCTTTGTGGGGACCCATGAACTGAACTCTTGAGGATGGAAAGGGCACACTGTACTACATCACTGGCAGTACCATCACCCTACCATTTTCTTTAGCAATGCTCTTTCTGGCCTGAGTCTCCTTACCTCCTCCTGCCATCAGTTACACTATACTAGTGTAACCAGTGTGACATTTTGTTGTTCTAATGTTTGTGCTTTTCAAAGCCTAGTATAAGAAGATATCCTATATCCCCTTTTGCATACAGTTCATTTTTGTCCACAACATAATAGACAGGTCAGTACCTGGGTGCAGCTTTGCCCACTCAAGAATAGACTGGCCATTAATAGGCTATAGGATACACTGGAAAGCTACCAGTCAAACTACCCTTGTTGGCTATTATCCATGCATAAGTGAACTGCTAGATATTTCTGCTCTATTGGCTCTAAACAAGATCACAGCCAATTATTTATGTCACCATTGAGGCAGTAATCCTCAAATGACTTCTTACACTTTCAAATATTCATTGTGAATACTCCAAAATAAATTAGTTGAGCAGAAGTGCCAGACTATTTTATTTTTAATTGACATGGATACTAGAGTGGGAGGGGGGATATTTGTGGGATGGAAAACAAGAGAAATTGTCTACAGAATTTCAGAAACACAACACAGAACACAGGAAAGGGTGAATTTTTTTCAACCCCCTCCCTTCATCATCTGGCTGATCTGAAACAATAATGATGAAGAAGTTTAAAAATATCAATTTATATAAACTATGCAGTTCTTTACCTCACACCATATATCTTTTAAATAAAAGAAATTGCTTTATTCACACATCTCTAACCAATATAAAATTGGTGTAAGATGATGGCAGCCCATATTATTTTTCAGTAAAAATGTAATTTGTTACTGTAGTTGCCAATTAGCATTATTATTCAAGAAGCACACAAATACAAAACATCAGAGAGAGTAATTTGAAACAGCAAGGAAAGCTGTGAAAACATTGTTTGATTCAGAAAGTTACCTTATTGTGTTTTTTGGTAACTTAAAAGGGGGGAAACTACCATGGATTTTCAGACAAACATAATGAAAGCTACTCTTCAAAATATTTTAGCTTTGATTTTCTTGAACATTAACTCAATCTCCTGCTACAAAGTTCCCTTCTTTCATATGCTGTGCTCCAACTGTCCAAGATTTGTAGTATAGGTATTTGCTTTTACATGTTGAATTTAGGATGCTATTAATGCTGGCTTATTTTTATTTTTTAAAAGTGGTACCAAGGATGGCTATAAACCAGGTGAACTTGAATGTTTGATTTGTAAGATACCCTAGAGAGCAATCCTATGGGGAAAGAGACTGAAGGAGGAACTGCTCTGATTTCAGAGCCTCCTCTCTATCCAAATCTATCCTACTTCAGCTGGCAGAGCAGAAGCAACCAGGAAGCCAGGCTCAACTCCCTATTCTTCTATGGGTTAAAATTCCCTTTGAAAGCAACAGAAAGGAAATCATTTAGAGCAAATCCATGAGTGTGGTTTGGGGGACAAAGGGAAATTCATGTCTTCTTCTATCCTATATCATTTGAATTTAGGGGCACAGTTTTTTTTTTTAAAAAAAATGAAGCACTCTTTATAGAACTATTTTTTTTTTCATACTATGTACACCTGGGTAATGGTTGCATCCTGTTGTCCAGGAGCTCACATTTTGAGAAACAATCTGGGTGGGAAAAGATTCACACAAACCATGAAGTGTTTGTCAGACTGGGACAACAGAGAGACAGTACCAGAACTCGATGGGCAGAAACACCAGAGACTACACCAGAAAGCCAAACCAGCACCTCCAGTGAGTCCACAGGTACACAGACCTCACCCATCACTATACAAAAGTTTGAGACACCATCATCCACAGAGATGGGGATACAGACAAGTAGTGATAGTGAGGATGAGAAGGGATGGACCAAGGTAATCATACCCAGGAGAACTCAGAGAGTCAGGAGGCCAACCTGAGCGTTTTGTGGTACAGAATGCCAGGGTGTGTACAATAATAGCTGAAGAGCCAGAAAGCTACCAGGAGCTTCTCACCTATCCCAGGGAAGAACAGGAGAAGTGGTTTGAAGCTATGGATAGCGAGTTCTCATCTCTGGTGAAAAGGGAGGTGTTTGAGGTAGTGAATAAGCCAGGTGACCAGAAGGTCATAGGCTGCAAGTAGGTTTTTAAGAAGAAGGGGATGCAAGATGGGACCCACAAGTACAAGGCCAGACTGGTAGCTAGGATTTTCTCTCAGCAGTGCTTCGAGAGTTTTGATAAGATATTGTCCCCAACAGCGAAGCCAGAGAGCCTCAGGTTAATGCTAGCTTTGGCTGCCAGAAAGGGTCAAGTGGTGAGGCATTTCAATTTCAAAATGGCCTATCTGAATGCAAAGCTAGACAAGGAAGTGTTTATGTAGCAAGTACCAGGCTTTGGTGATGCCAAGGAGGGCAAGGTGTACAGGCTCAGGAAAGCCCTTTATGGGCTTAAGCAGAGTGCACACTGCTGGAATTTGTGTATCCATGAGGAGTTGGTAAGGCTGGGATACAAGCGCAGTGTTGCAGATGCCTGTGTGTACAGGAAAGGAGGGGTCACATTAGTGATTTATGTGGACGACCTTTGTGTGAATGCTCAGACTGAGCAGGAAGTGAAGGCAGTGCAGGTGGAATTGGCAAAGAAGTTCATTTTGAAGGACTTAGGGAACCTCAAGGCATACCTTGGAATTGAAGTGGAGAGGACTGTGGATGGCAAGGTTATGCTTAGTCTGATGAAAAAGAAAGAGAGGCTGGTAGAGAAGTGTCACTTGGAAAATGCCAAAGTGGTAAGGAGCCCAATAACTCCAGGATTTACCAGCAGTAGTGAGTCTGACAAGGTTTTTGAGCATCCAGATCTGTACAGGTCAGTAATAGGCAGTCTGATGTTCATTGCCAACAACACCAGGCCAGATGTCTCATTTGCTGTGGGTGTTCTGAGCAGGAGGGTCAGCAGTCCAAAGGTCAAGGACTGGACAGCTGTCAAGAGGTTACTAAGGTACCTAAAGGGCAGCAAGGAGAGGAAGCTGGTGCTACAGGGATCTGAAGCCCAGCTGGAGTGCTTTGTTGACAGTTCCTTTGCCTCAGAACTGCACGACAGGAAGTCAGTGACTGGTTTGCTCATTAAGTATACTGACAGCCCTGTAGTGTGGAGGAGCAGGAAACAGAGTTGTGTGGCACTAAGCACTTCAGAAGCAGAGTTTGCTGCACTGTCAGAGATGGCAGGAGAAGTGCAGTGGATGAGGCAGCTGCTGGTAGACTTAGGTGAAGAGTGCACAGGTCCAACTGTTATGCATGAGGATTCACAGGCCTGCATTGCCATGTCAGAGGCAGAGAACCTCAGAAATAGGATCAAGTACATAGGGAAGCAATATCAGAATGTGAGGGAGCTAGTCCAGAACAGTGTTCTGTGTCTGTCCTACATCTGTTTGGAGAACAATGTGGCAGACATTCTCACAAAGGCCCTACAGGTAGAGAGACATGAGAGAATGTCAGTGCAGTTGGGCATGGCACCGGGAGCAGAAACTCAAAGTCCATGGTCCTGAGAGGATGGAAAATCCACCTTGAGGACATGTGCAGAGTGGCGGAATATCTGGGCCAGAGTGCGGAAGCACCCGAGAAGATAAGTGCCTGGAGTGGTGGACAGGTTTCCTGAGATTGAGTCTATATCAACAAAGCTGCTGATGGGGAAAGCAGAACGGGGTTTTGAGTCTGGGACATATGGGTCAGGTAGACAGCGTGGCAGACAAGATACCAGGGCACTGGGCACCAGTGGGAGGACATCAGTAGATGTCAGGCCAATGGGATATGGCACAGGGAAACAGGAAGGTCCATGCAAATTACACTCCATGAACATAAGCCCAGCGATGTGCACACATTTACATTTTGGAGGGGGTTGTTTGGAAGGAGTCCCAGGGGAAAATGTGCAATGTGGGGATTAGCAGGACATCATAAGCAGCCATGACGACACAGCATTTGACTGACACTGAGTCATGGGAAGTGACATTGTGTAGATGGTCACCTGGTGCTGGAAAGCACTGACAAGTGTTACAAAACTGCAGAGTCACTCTGGTTGAGTGACAGGTATCAGCAGGAAGAGGCAGAGCCAGAAGGCCACATGGAGCCCTGGCTATATAAGAGAGTTGTCTCAGGACACAAGTGTGGTTGTTGTTGTAGTTGGGAGTTGTTGCTATGTCCGTGGATGTGTATATAGCCTTGTACATAGAGGAATTAAGATTAAAGCCTCATCTGAGAGATGTCTGTTTGTAGAGTCTCTTTACTTGTTCTGGAAGGGGAGAGGTGCTTCTCCAACTGACAAGCTACTGCCTGCATCTGAGAAGGTGGTGAATCTGGTGCTGGACATTGACATGGATCACCACATGCTGCGTAACCATGCTAACAATATATTCAAGCTGTGGATGATTTAATCTATTGATAAAGAATCCATGGATATGCAGTGGCATCCCTGCACCCGCTGTGGGGGTGGGGCTTTTGGGGCGGCATATGCTCTCTCCCCCCCATCCTTCTTACCTAGGATGGCATGATGGGGGGAGCATGCATGAGGGAGCAGGGAGACAGTATGGGAGGAGGGAGCATGTGGGTGGGGTGCAAAGATGGCATGGGGTAGGAACTTATGTGGGGATGATGCATCAGGGGAACACAGGGGGGAAGGGTCACCTGGTGTGGGCCACATTACTGCACTCTCCTAGTCATGCCACTGTGAATATGGAGGGCCAACTATAATAGCCAGAGGCAGAAAACTTTGGATCTCTGACCTAACATTTGATTCAGAACAAAGCTGGAGGCCATGAACTTCAAATTTGTCCAAAATTAATTGGTCAGGTTTTT
The DNA here is from genome assembly GCA_020142125.1 of Phrynosoma platyrhinos. Lineage (NCBI taxonomy): Eukaryota > Metazoa > Chordata > Lepidosauria > Squamata > Phrynosomatidae > Phrynosoma > Phrynosoma platyrhinos. The sequence goes on along the minus strand of JAIPUX010001880.1, from coordinate 53,893,918 downwards.
TTTTTTCATATTGCTGAATCATGATTCAAATCAAATGTTGTGGTCAGTGTGCAACCCTTATACCTGTATGATTTCTGTCCATCTGTGAGGTACTTTCAAATGTTCAAAGCAGGTGAAGAAAAGAAAACATTTGATAAAAACATACAGTGGTCCCTCCACATTCTCTGGGGTTGGGGGCATAGGACCCCCATGAATGTGGAAAAACCACAAATAACAAAAACACTATATTTTTACCTGAGAGAACACCTCTCTAGGAATCACCAGGTCCTCCTGTGCAACTCTGTGGTCAATATCTGCCAGACATTGACCACAAAATTGTGCTGGAGGAGCTACAAATGGCTAGTGGAGTTTCTCTGTATGAATCTCTAGGTCCTTCAGTGCAACTTTTGATTAAAGCTGACTAGAGTTGCACTGGAGGACCTAGATATTCCTAGAGAGAACATATTAATAAAATCTGTAAATAATCAAATCCACAAAAGTGAAATCTGCAATTGTGGAGGGACGACTGTACATTGCAGCAAAACCTTTGAATGTTGGGTTTTTTTAAAAAAAATAAAAATCACTGTTAGCAACATACAGAACTTTGACATAATTTGCAGCTATTTCATAAATACATTTAAACATAAAAAAGCTTTCCATTTTTCAAATACCTCTTCAGACTCATTACTAGTTTATTGTTATAAATTTATGTAATCCATTACAAAATATCTCTTTGATTAATTCTTTAACACTTGCTTAGAATTGTTTTCTGAATAATAAGACAATAACATATCATTTAGGCAGCAATATCATTCCTTAAGCAATAATATATAGATACATATTCTTTGTTTCACTGTCATTTTTTCATCCTGTTATGCTCTTTAATTGAGATGCCTGTCTGGTTCCTGATTAAGTAGGCTAATAAGAGGTAAATCCAATACTATGTTCAATTTTAAAGTGCTGTCTCTACTAGAGCATTATCGATTTCATTTAGTAATTGCTCCATACAACTGGACTTCTGTTTATGTTATTTATTTTAATAAAAGCTAGTTTGGGGGTAGGGATGCAGTCACAAAACCTTTAAATTTAAATAGACTTAAAATTTAAATAGAATAATAATAATAATAATAATAATAATAATAATAATAATAATAATAATAATAATAATATATACACTGCCCCTCTGTTAAAAACAATCGGGACGGCTTACAGCAATTAAAATGACATTAGTACAATCTAAAAACCAACTCCAACCCCCACCCTCCCCCATAAAAACATATTAAACTTAACAACCATTAAAACCAAGTAATTTTTAAATTAAATTAAAATAAACAATAAAAGAATCAGCAGCAAGCAAATCAGGGACACAGAAAGGCAAGGGTGCAGCCAGCTCTAATCATGAAAGGCTACCGAAAGAGATATTTAGCACCTTTTTGAAGCTGTTCAAGCTCGTCATCAAGCTTGAAATGAAGTAACAGAGGAAGTATTTCTTTCTTCCATGCACTGATCCATGCAAAATGCACATGTTCCTGGTTTCCCCTTCCCAACAGCTCAGCAGCACTCCAAGGAGAAATATTTAAGCTACTATGTCCCAACCATTTCTTAATGGATTTTACTTTTTTAAGGAAAGGAAGCTTAGGATTTTTGTCTTGTAGTCTCTGTGCAACACAATGACAAGTCTTGATTCCATAATGATTAGAATGGCTTTGCAATGATCCTTAACTTCTGTACACATATGATGAGAAAGAAAAACCTCTTTTCTTAGCTATATCAAGACTTTCAGGACTCATAGAAAAGATAAGCATGCACATTCTCAGTATCTGTAAATAATAACCGTCACCCATCCCCATTCATGGGGGATCCATTCCAGACACCCCCCCCCAGCAAAATAGAAAAAACATGGACATTCAAGCCCAATTGACTATAATGGTGGTGTGCTCTCACACATGGCCCCATACATGCACCATGTGCGTGCACACCTTTTTGTCCCTCCTAGCTTGCCATCTGCAGAAACCCAAAACCATGAACAGTAAATCTGTGAATGGAGAGGGACAACTGTACATTGGCCAGGAAGATAAATTATTGTTATAATCACAATCTGCTATACTCTACTCTCTTCTCTGAGCTAAATTCTGGCTGTGGTCATAATGGAAGGAGAGATTAAAAGCTCTTCATCTGAGAGCAAACATGGCTCACTTCAATATTTAGAAATAACCTTTAAATGGCCCTGTTCCTATAATTAGAGCACACTCAGTTCAAACTGTCAGCTTGTCAACTAAACATGAACTTCCTGTAATCTAGGTGGAACATGTGAACTGTACACTAAGTGAAGTGTTCCCAAGCTAATCTGCACCAAGGTACCTTGTACTGATGTGTACAGATTTGACTTTGACAACCCTTTGCAAATTGTAACAGCTGCCAGTACAGGTACTGTATTTACATTTCATTACTTCCTATTTGCTTTTGCTTTGTCAAGGTGAACTGACTGCTGTTCTGTGATCATTTTTCTATTTATCTGTGTTCCTGTTAGATAAGAATGTTTTCAGAATAGCCCCAAAACACCTTTACATTCGTTTACAGGTCGTGGGAAACTTATTGAGTGCTTTGGAGCTTTCACAAGAAAATGCCGATGTCATAGCACAACAGAATCCTATTAAAGGGCCACAAAGCATTTCTCCTTCTATTTAAGTTTTAAAATAACTATGCAAAGGGATCCTTTTATAGCACCTTGGGACTGAGAAGAAGAAATAAGCTGCTAGTATAAGCTTTCATAGAATAAAGTCTACTTCCATCATATGCACCATACACCAGCAGCAATGTTTACAAAGGTTCCAGAATTTTCAGTGAGGCTGTAATATATTAAGTGGGAACTCTGTCTTCTTTTGTAAATTTTCTAAAATATATTTTATTGCTCTGGCATAAATCAGCATGGGAAGCCTTTAGGCTTCCAGATGCTGTTAAACACCCATCATTCCTAATATTGTCCAGGATGTAACAACCATGATGGGGCTGTTGGGAGTCTGAGGCCCACAACCTCTGAAGGATAATTGTATGTTCACTCACCTGTAGTGTTTCTTCACAAATACTTCCTGTAGATTAAATCCACAATGCATTCTACAAAGTTTAAATAAACTGTACTGAGCAAAAATATGATTACAATATGATTTTATATATACACAGTGACACTTCTGGGGATTTGGGCTTGTGGGACACAATGTTTTAAGCTGGATAAACTCACTAACCACATAGAGGCTTAATTAGCTTGCCAACAGGGAATTTATCAACAAAGAAGAAACAGAATGGATATAAATGGTATAACTCCTTCTTGTCTTGTTAATTTAGATGAAATCAGTCAATTTCCAATCAATGTCACTTTTCCATGTCTTCATTGTCATGTTATATCTTTTCACATTATTCTACAATTAGAAAACAATCTGATTGAAAATTCACATTTAAATACATATGCAATTTCTCTCAAAATACACAAAATATCTATATCTATATATCTATATATATATATATATATATATATATATATATATAATATTTAGGAAGTGAGATATCTAGTAGACGGCTAATTTCCACCCATCTATTAGTATGTTGATTGTGTTGGCTTAGAATTTGCAGAGCCAAAATTCATCCATCATCCTCAGGGCAACAAGTACAGATTGCTTCAGTGTATGGATGATAAGCTTCAGAATTCGTGGTAGTATCAATGATGGCAAACTGTGCAGATCCTGAGGCAGCAAAACAGGTCAGAACCATTGGATTCCCACTATCATGCTTGGCTGTTGAGAACTCTGCAAGCTTGGTCTTTTTTAAAAAAAATTCAATTTCCTCCTGGTTAGCCTCCTATGAATACTATTCTTGTTCAATATTTTTTTTTCTATTAAGCTCTGAACATACTCATAAGCCATGGAAAGTTTAATTTGCATAGTCTTCATATCTTAGATGTTATTCTGTGATTCTTTGTGATTTCCTGGGATGATGTGCTGAATTGCTCTTGGAGAGATTTTGGTAGGACAACCCAGTGGCATCACTAGGGTTGGTCTAGTTGGTTGACTAAGGCCACTCACGTTGTTACTCAGGCAGGCAGCCACCCCACAGCTCCTGTGAATGGGAGCTGCTGGTGGAGGGAAGGATCCAGTCTTGGGTTCTTCTCTCCACCCATGGAGCAAAGAAAGAGGCAGGAGGAGGCATAGACTTGGATTCCCCAGGGATCTTCCTGGTCCTGCAGAAGGGGGGAAGGGGTGCAGAAGAGGAGGAGGATGACGCTCCCAGAAACTGAGGCAGGTCCACCTAGCCTAAAGTCCTGGACCCCCTTCCCCACAATGTCAGGTGGAGAGAGCATTGAAGAAGAGGGGCCATGGAAGGAGAAGGAGAAGGAGAAGGAGAAGGAGAAGGAGAAGGAGAATGGGAAGAAGCAGCTGCTGCCGCCAGCAGACAAACTACTTGCTATCTACCCCCCCTTCCTGACCACCTGACTGCTGTCTTCATGTAGACTCATCCACAGCTGCATGGTATATACATAGAGACCACAAAACAAATGGTTCAAACAGAAATCAAGGAACATGAGAGACACTGCAGACTGGGCCAGCCAGAAAATCAGCAGGAGCAGAACACGTTGCAAACCAACCTGGGCATAAAATGCTATTTGAAAGCACTAAAATTCTGGACCATGCCAAAAACTATCAGAATGCACAGGGAAGTCACTGAAATCCACAAACACCTGGACAACTTTAACAGGAAAGAAGAAACTCTGAAATTAAACAAAGTTTGGCTGCCAGTTGACAAACACCAAAATCAAGACTCAGCACATGCTAATGAACTTCATCAAGGGGCAGACAATGGACCACTGATTAGACAGACACTAATCCCTTTCACATATCATCCCACCCTGAGGCCTTGCCATTCAACAATACATAGATTAACATGCAAATCACATCCTCTTAACCAATAGTCACAGAGTATATATATTGTTAGGAGTGTTGGGATATGTAGTCAAAAGTGGAAATGTACAGATGTTGGAAAATTTCTAATGGAAAGATTTTGGGCCTGCACTGTCTTCTGTGTGTGTGTTTAAGTTTTCTTCATACCTGCATGATGGACTTGTAAATAGTTTTTCTCTTTACTATGCAATTTTAAATAAAAACCTTATTATGAAGATCTCTTTGTTCTGGGGCTGGATTAATGGCAAACTGCTTGAAGCTACAAGGATGGTGAGGTTAGCTCGGCTCAGTTTTCAGAGTTGGAGGTGGCTGATGGATGGATGCCTGGCATTTTCAGCATGAAATCTCTGCTATTACAACACCACAATAAATAAATCAACATATATACGCCACTCACTTCCATGCCACCATTCTCTGAAGATGCCAGCCACAGATGCAGGTGAAATGTCAGGAAGAAATTCTTGTAGAAACATAGCCTCACAGCCTGAAAAGCCCACAAAAACACATAAATTGCACATTACTATGTAGGACTTCAGGAACTACAGATAATTTGTGAAACCTAATTTATGTTCAATCCCAAGGTCAGAATTCTTGAAAGTGGAGTTATTTAAATTATTATAAAAACTGGGCTGAACTTCATGTTCTTTTATGTAAATCTATATTGGAAATGTTTTATAATTTTACAAATTGAATTAATAGACTGCTGAGTTAGTTACTGAAACAGAAATATGGCCTCTGCAATTTGTTGCTTTATAATAAATGACTTTGCTTGCAATTTGTCCAACATTTAGATCAATAATAGAGTATAGCACTGTCTTTGCAATATTAGAGTATGGCACTATTTGTCTCAGTAACAAAACTATCTGAAAAAAATAATATATGTTCAGTTAACCAACTACTACATCATTAATTTCATGTTGCAGAATAATGAATTATTGAAAAAGCTTAGCCATTCATAAACTATTATTGTGCAACCTGAAAGTAAAGAGTGGAAAACTCTGGGCCACTGCTCAAAGAAGATGATTTTTATTCTAGCATTATTTTCCTTGTTCATTTGGATCTCAGCAATCCAGATTTTATTTTTGTAATACATCTGTCAGCTATTACCATTATTGTATGTTCCAGAGTCAGATTTTTGACTCTCACTATGAAAATATAAAAGGATACGGCTGCTCAAAATCTTCTCAACATCAACCACATAGAATCTGATTGGGAAGAGGATCTACTTCCCAACTGCTATTTTCAAACAACTTTTGGGATGTGATGAGGGGGATTCCTTCTCCACCTGAAGATTACCTCCCTCCCTTCATTGTAGAATGCAGTTTAGAAGGACATTTTCTGGCAGTTTCTGAATAGCAGACAACAGGTTCAGTATCCTCACTGATGGCTTAATAGATTCTACATTTTAATAAAGGTCCTACCCTATCTCCCCTCCACCTCTCCACTGTCTCCCCAGCCTATGGTTCTGAAGTTACCAAGGCATGTTTTGCAATAAAGCATTTCTTTATTGTATATGCCACTTGTGTTATATTTTTCACTATAATTCTTAAACTAGCATTGCCCTAAGTGTATCAGCTGTAAAACAAAATAATTAGACTTAATTCTTTCTGTTTTAACAACAATTAGAATTCAGTTCCATTGTTCCAGGTAACAAATCTGTGCAGAAGAATTATATTCTCTATTCTGTGACAAAAATCAATGAAATGTACTAAGCACTTGGTGTAATAGTTTGTTTTAATCAAATTTACATGAAATTGAATTCTGTATATAGGGGATAATATTATTCATTTTATGCTCCAATGGGCTAAACTGAACTCAAGACAAGTGAAAGCAATGGAGATTAAGTACACTCTTACTAAACTCTGTTTTATAATGTACCACTGGTACTTTTCTTAATACACTCTTGGTTTCAACTGCAGAAGCACTTAGCCATCACTTTCTTATTTTTTCTGGAAACAATGAATACGAATGTTACAGCAGCTTTATGGTCTTCCCCACTGTGTGAAAAACATCAACCAAGTCTACAACTTTTCTTTGTTTTAAACATTTTGCAGTAAAGATGAGCTGTTTCAGAAACTTTTCTTCACACCCTCCTGACCTATCATGAATCATTCTAAGGGCTGTTATAGGCTGCACTGGCACTGCAGAAATAATGCAGTTCAACATCACTTTAACTGGCATTGCTCAATGCTATGCAATTCTGAATTTGTTGTTTTATGAGATATTTAGCTTCTCTGTCAGAGACCTCTGGTGTCACAACAAACTAGAAATCCCAGGATTCCATAGCACTGAGCCACGCCAGTTAAAGTGGTGTCAAACCATTTTATTTGTGCAGTGCAGAAGCAGCCACGTGCATTCTTTGTCTCCTATATTAATTATTGCTCTCAGATATAGTGGAGGACCATATCCCATTGCTCCATGTGTGAAATGAAGGGGAAGACATCTTTTTCTTTGACTCAGGGAGTAAAATGTCTTATGTCAGCCCTTCATACAGAGAATGGGGAAAAGCTTACCCAACTGCAAAACAATACTCACTTGTCTCTTTTACTCAGTATTAGCCTAAACAGCAACTATCACATTCTGTAGGCTTCTATAGGCCAAAAGTGTTCAAGATGTTTGTTCCACAAGTAATTTTAGATTTAAAAAAAAACATAAGAAAGTAATTTGGATTACAAAATAAATACATGCCTTTAATATCTTTGTAGAGACTCCTTCACTACCTAGGATTGAAGAACAAAAGAAGCAAAGGGTGATATATTCAGTTTAAATGGGAGTGGATTTGGGTTTTTTGCTGTTTGCTTTGGTGACTTTTAAAGGTGTAATAGGAAGCTGTAATGAAGACCTTGAACCTGGGGGATTACTAAAGTCCAAGACTTCTATGGGATCTTTTATCCTATGTTTACGGAGGTGGCTAGGGAATA
>JAIPUX010001880.1:53872478-53882539 GCA_020142125.1 Phrynosoma platyrhinos | reverse complement strand
AAAACTACAAATCCCAGGATTCTGTAGGATGACTCCATGGAAGTTAAAGTGGTGTCAATTTCTTCAGTGTAGATGCACCCATAGTGAGTCTCAGCCATGCCACACAGCAACTCATCAAGTTGTTTTTTTATATTGTTTTAATTGTGACAGTTTTATTTTAATATTAAAATTAAACACAATATAAACAATATAAACTTATTTTAAAACATACACAAGTTTTTTTAAAAAAAATGAAACTCCCCCCAATAAAAAGCCTCCCTGGTGCAGTTACATATTAAAGTAAACATTATTAAAAATAATAATAATGGCCAGATGAGAAAGACTGGACGCTATTGGAAACACTGGGTGTTTAACAAAGAGCATTAGGAGCAAGTGACTAATACTGAAAACCTTTTCTGAAGTAAGATGAAATAGCAACTAAGCAAAAGAAACATATTTGTTCCTCTATAAACAATAAACCTGAAAAACATCTATGCTAAGTATGTTCAGGGTTGGTATCTAAATATGCATGGATTTATTTATTTAAAAAAATACTAATTTGCTATCTGAAATTCTGAAAAAAGAGAGGTGAAAAAGGAAGATTGTAAGCCAAAACATTTCCAAGCAGAGGAAAGCTTCAAGGCCAGAAAATGTCTTTCAAACAGTCTTTAACTAGTAATGGTTAATACAATGGGCCAAATATGCATATATAAAAGGAATATGCATATTTAACAGGATTCTTCTAATTCACAAGCATTCTTATTAGTAATTAGTTAGGAAAAGGGGAGGGCTGGAAAACTATTTAAAAACCTCAAAAAAGGTGTGGGGGATGTTGCATGGTTTCTTTAAATTAGGTGGCAAAAAGGTCTTCCCTCTCCCTTTTAAAACTTTTTAAAAATGCCTTGCACAGATTCCCAGATTGAAGTACAAGATGCACTTCCTGCTGAGACAGAACGGAGGTAGGCATTTACTATTTTTTGGAGTAATTGTTACAAAGAAAGATATATTTATAATTAATATATTTGCCAAATAATACAGGTATAACTTAGGGCCGATGCAGATGGCCAAGAAGGGGTGGCTCTGGGCCAACCCTGGGAATGGTGGATTGGGGCCATGGTAACCACACACTGTGGCCCCAATCCTCCTCTTTGCCACCCCCAAAACCGCGGCAAAATGCCACTCCTTTTGGGGGCGGCAAAATGCCTCCCTTAGAGCTATGGTGGGGGCTCTTTTGTGCCCCTTTGGTGCAGCATGTGCACACGCTGCACCAAGAAGGTGCCCTGATGCCACACGCCATGTGGATGGGTGCATGGTTTTGGGGCGGAGTTAGGGCAATGTTGGGGCAGCCTGTGTGCGGTTGCCTCACCCCAGCTCCACCCCCAGGCTGGTTTAAACTGCCAGTCTGCATCGGCCCTTAGTTACATTACAGCCACATTAAAATTACATTACAGATTGAGTCAAGGGAATCAGTTAAAGAAACCACAGACCTGAGTCTGCAAGACCTGATCAGGGCAGGTGATGACCACAGATCTTGAGGTTTACTCATTCATAGGGTCACCATAGATCAAAAGCTGACTTTATGGCAAATAATAGACAAAACAACCCTCCATAAGTTAAGAAAGTATTCTGTCATGCTTTTGGTAATATTGCTATTGTGTGCCTTCAAGTTATTTCCAACTTATGGAATTCCTAAGGCAAACTCATCACAGGATTTTATTTGCAATATTAGTTGGAGTGGTTTACCTTTGCCTTCCTCTGAGGTTGAGAGAGTGAGACTTGCCCAAGCTGAACCAGTGGGTTTCCATGATTGAGTGAGGATCTGAACCTTGGTCTCCCAGCATCCTAGTCCAGCACTTAAACCACTATACCACACTGGCTTTCTTTATAGTATTACAACTTTATAATTGCAGTATCTTAATAACCTTTCATTCCATTTGAGAAATGGAAAAGTAAAAAGTTTCTTGGAAATTATAGTTGATAGTCAACTACTCTTTAATAGCAACTAGCGGTAATAATTTTTGAAAAGTAAATTCCATGCTCTAGGCTCTTGTTAACACAGCAGGGAAAAGAAGGACGCTGTAATCAACATTCTGCTTGGGTTGGATAGAAAGCAGAGCTGTTCCTTTCTGTCCAAATTAGAGTATTGCTTTGAAAATGTATATTATGCCAGTGATTGGATAGCACAGTTCATACAATCAGACTGATCTGCTATCCTTGCATTGGTAAGGAAGGGCTGCAGCTCCACACACAAGGAGAAGAAATCCTTTGGTGCTGTCAGTTTCTCTGTCTGCTGCAGCCCTGTGAATGCCTTCTGGCCATGTTCTTCTTCCTGTGCAGGTCACCATAGAAACAGCACTACCTAACAGCATCATTGCCATGGGGATTTCACTGGCATAGGAAGGGAAAGACAGGAAGAAGCAAATTGGAAGCCTCCAAAGATGAACAGTTTTGTAGGCTATTGACTCTGCTTTTTTAAAAAACATAATAATAATAAAGAAAGAAACTGACCTGAACCACATTGTTTGTAAAGAGAATTAAACATCTTTTTAAAAAATCCTAAAAATGCATCCTATTGCTCATGAAATATGTAAAGATATTTGGAATCTGAGTAGATTCAACAAATTGGGAAGAAGAGAGGTCACATCTACTTGCTCAGCAACCGTCTCCAAGAAGAACCATTCCTCTGTTCATAGATGTTATGCACAACACAAGATCCCCAAATATAGAGAGATAGCAGATGTGCAAAGTGATATGGGATGTGGGCTATGTGCAGAGGTGGGAGCCAGTAGGAAGATCCTTGTGCCTCCATGCTGTGTTGAGCAAACAAACTCTACAATTGGACTGAATAGTAAATGAAGCAGTGGGTCACAGAATCATCTTAAAGGATATTTCATCCCTGTTCATTCCAGGTCACCAGATTTTGTCTAAAGTTAAATTCAAAGCAAATTTGCAAAAAACCCAAAAGTATTGGTAAAACAGATACAGTCTCTTTGAAGTTGGGGCAGAGCTGGTCTACCATGTTTCTAGTCTTTTTTTGTAGCAGAACTATTATGTTTGCTGAGTACTTAAGTTGATCAGATGATGATGATGGTGATGATATGGAAGAAAGACTGGACAAAGAATTAAGGACTGGACACAGATTAAAGACAGTCATGTTAGTGTGATCTGTTCTGTAGTTTCCACAAACATCTGTCACAAAGGGTACAATTTGCTCTCAACCTCAGCCAGAATACCTAAAAGTAAGGGATGATGGGAATTGCAGTCTGAGAACATCTGGAAGGAAAGGAATTGCTTTCACATTTTGGTACACTAGAAAGCAAGATAATTCCTGCAGAAACCAAGTACAAATAAGCTTTTCTACTCATAATCCATTTTACCTTAAATATATTTCATAGTTGCAACTTTCATTTCCTTCAGGTTTTATAGGAACCAAATTGCATACATAGCTGGGAAAGAGGGTGAAAGAGAGGGAGGGAGGGAGGGAGGGAGGGACAGAGGGAGGGAGGGCAAGAGAGAGTTAACTTCTGTTCAATGTGAGCTGAAGTATTACCAAGACAGGATTTTAATAATAAGGTCAGTGTAAAGGTTAATTAAATAAAAAAAACCTTTATACCACCCTCATCTTGATTTCAAATACAGGTGTATGGAGGTCACAGAGCAGCTAAAGACACTGGTCAGATTGAGGGACACACAGCAAACTATTTTGCAAACTAGGGAGACCAATAAAAGAGGGTACAAGAAATAACTTGAAAGAAATGCTGCCTGGCTGGTAAGGAAATGTTACAGCAATAAAATGACACAATTCTGTGACACTTACTCCTACAAAACACCATTGGGAGCTATCTCTCTTATATGAAAGGCCTGCTATATATAAGTTTGAAAGCAACATTGGACAATATACTGAGCCCCTGCATGTTTTCCAGCTTTGATTATATGAGTATTACAATGTCTGCTATTCATTCTCCAGTTCTCGCTGAGATTTCTACTAGGCCTGCAAATCAGATAACCCTCACTTTTCTTTCAACCCGTGGGTGACCATGCTTCACAGTGCTTGCATAGTTTTACCTCAAATACTCTTTCCACCTTCACACTGTAATTTGAAATGATGTATAGGTGTGTGTGTATGTGTGTATTTTTTTTAAAAAAAAATTACCAGCACAGTTTAAGTCAATAGCACAGGTTTCCATGGCAGCAGGTTGAGCAGTGCCATTATTTTTGCATAGGTCATACCATAAATCCGGGAGGGAGGGAGGACTTCAGTGCAATTGTCCTCAATGGGACAATGCATGTTTGCCATCTGCAGATGGTCAAATCCATGGATGGCAAGTCCATGGATACTGAGGTCCCACTGTATTCCACTTGACAGATTTCTTGTTTCAAGCAACATGTATTTGCTTCTAGTATTGGGCATGACAATTTCTGCCCATTCATCTCTAGGACAAATTGTGGCTAGATTAGGACAATGATTTCCAAACTCTGGACTTCCAGTTGTTTTAGATTTTGGCTCCTAGAATCTCAGACCATTGGCCAAGATGATTGAAGCTTCTGGAAGCTGAACTCCAACCCCCCTAAAGGACTAGAGTTTGGGAATCAATGGATTCGGAGAACCACAGGATAAATAAAATTTAATTGAAAAGGGGGTGCAAATGCAAAATGCTCACCTTATATTCTAGGTTCTAGTCAGTCAGAAGTATATAAATTCTGTAACTAACATGTTGTCATTGTTAACAACCAGCAGAATTACAGTGCTTGACAATGACAGTCCTTTCTTGTAGCAATTAGGAAATTAGAAATAAGTGTGGCAATATACAACAGACAGCCTGGAGCTGAAACATCCAGTGCTGTATTTGGTTAAATTAAATGTGTATGAATGTGCCTTTAAGTTACCTATCAACTTATGGTGAGCCCCCTCCCCCCCACTGAATTTCATAAAAATGTCTACCAAAATCCTGAACTTTTTTCACAGCATCAGACAATTTTAAAAACTGCAAAAGGAAAGCGAAAGTTCTATATTATCCCAATTATTTTAGATAACAGATGCCTCTATTTTAAACATGACATTGCATTTTGAAACATTTCACTTCATCAGTGTAAGCAACAGATATCTATCTGCAAAAGATGAAGTGTCTAAAAATATTCATATTTCTGACACTTATATTTTGTAACTTGTAACTTATTTCTTTACAATGTCAAGAAAGGCTGTAAGATGTCAGGTCATTTGAAATCTTTAAAACTAAAGCACTTTCTAATCAGGTTTGCAAGGTAATTCTTCAAAATCATTTTCTAAAGGAACATTCCCCCATCCTAAGGGATAGTCATAAGAAATATGATTTTGAGGGTGCTGTTTTGGGGTTAGAGTGGCACAAATTCCCACTCTTTTGATGAATCACAGACTAATTTACAAGTTTCTCTTAAACAAGTATGAGTAATATCACCCTAAATACAACTATGATAAATCTATTTTTGTAACACACTTTGTAATATATCCTAGAATGCAGATTTAAAATGGTACTGAAACTAAGCATTTTTTACCAACAACTAGAATACTAAGCATCATGAATTCTAAGCCAATAGGACAGAAGCATTAGAATACTAAGCATCATGTCTGATTTATTACACATTTGTTCCTATGTCATACATCTTGCAGTATTTCAGCTGCAAAGTGCTTGCTAGGTATTCATTAGCTTTTTGATCTGTCTTCAAAACTAGTTTCCCCTTGTGATTATCTTAGGTTTATTTATTCTGCTGCAAATTGGAAACAAGATGTCTTGCACTGGTCAGGCTTGTTCACAGAATTCTTTAAATAACTGCAACAGACGAAGTAACCAATCTTTCCTGGGACTGAGATGGAAACAATCAATTGCTACTTTTTTTCTGCAACTAGTTGTAATGTAGGTTATTCTGTTCCAACGGTAGAAGAAAAAGTGCTATATAGAATAAAAACTGCAGTATTGTTATTCACTAAATCCATGGCTGCAATGGTCATCAAGGATGATGTCTTGCAGTATACATAAAGGGTTTTAGATACTATTCCTTTAAAAAAAAAAAGTAATGCCCCATTTGTTGTTGCTACTGCTGTGTACCTAAAAGTCATTTCCTACTTATGGTGCCCCTAAGGTCATTGTGAGGTTTTCTTGCCAATTTTGTTCAGAGGGGGTTTGCCATTGCCATCCTCTGAGGCTGAGAATGTGATTTGCCCAAGGTCACCCCAGTGGATTTGCATGGCCAAGCTAGTATTTGAACCCTGGTCTCCAGAGTTGTAATCCAATGCTCAAGCCACTACACTAAGCTGGCTCAGCAGTCACATAACATCCAGAGCCAATAGTGAGTAAAGGTACCAAAGAGATCTGAATGATGATTGGCCAAGTTGCCTACAATGTTATGAGATCTGAATGATTTGCCAGGTTTCCTACAATGTGATGCAGCTTCCTTCATCCTCTCCTCCTTCCTGCCCCCTTTTACAGGGACAAAAAAGGCTGCAGAGACTGCTTGTTGATTCAGAGGTGGCATCAAGACGTACCAACCAGAAATAAGTGAGGAGCTCTGTTACAAGGGCTCTTGCATCTTTGAACCAATCTGGAAGAAACCTACAGACTGAGTTGTAACAGTAACCATATTCTTCAGCTTTGGTTGGGTAATGATGAGGATAAAATTCAGTTCAGCTCTTGCTTTGGAAAATGAGTTAATTCTTTCATTGTGCGGCAGGACCCCCAGGGCAGGCATGAGAGTTGCTGAAGTGAGGCACAAGACATGGAGGTCCTGATCCTCCTTCCTCCTCCTTCTTTGCTTCCCAAACTTTTTCTGTCCTGGAGGGGAAAAGGAAGGAAGAGGGCACTTGGATTAGCTGTTGTGCCTGAGGAAGGAGGAGAAGGGAGATCATGGCCTCCGGTGGGACTCATCTCAAGCTGTCACTTCTTCCCTCACCTATCCTGTCATTTTCCCAGTTCTTGGATGACACATTGCTGCAGCCTCAACCACTGTGCTTTCTTAGAGCACATGGTGACCAAAGAAGAGCCAGTGTATACAATGACACCCAATACTGAAGATGCAGGCAGCACCTCTTTCTTGCAGCTGTTGCTGTCACCTGCTTCCAGCTGGACCCCCTGGGTGGCAGAGAAGTGGCCTCAGCAGTTCTTCTCCCAAACAAATTGCACATCAGGCCAGCTGGTTGAGGAGGAGCAGTGCAAGAACACCACTTCCTGCAAGATGCTGCAACAAAGCATGTTCCTAGGCTCACTACCACCTTAGCCATCACCTCTACCTTAACCCTAAACCACATCATGAAGTTACAGCATCCACATGTAGCTGTAATGGAGGTCACAAGGTAAAATGTTTGCAAACCACTAGATTAGTTCATCTTGGATCCCCAGGTCTGAAACAGAGCCTTGTTCCGAAAATCCAAGAGTTTGTATGCCTCCTCATTAAACGGGGAGCCTTTTGTAATGAACAATGCTGTTGTGTGTCTTCAAGTCATTTCTGACTAATTATGACCTAAGGTTACTTATCACTGGGTTTTTGGGTGTTAAGAGTGTGTGTGGCTCACCCAAGGTCACCCAGTGAGTTTCCACTGCTCAACCCATTAACCATATGGGCTGTCTTTAATGAGCAATAAGCCCTTTGTTGTTGGAAGTAACAGCTGTAGGGCAGAAGACTAACCCCTTCCTTGTTCCTCACTGCTAAAAAGCACTTCACTCTTATAGGTAGCATGAGCTAGGGAAATTATTGATTTTCAGGTGACTTGTCTGAAAATCCCCCAGAAGTTTTGAAGAGGATGCTGGGAACAGCATAGTTGACTCAGGGATGCTTTAGAGAAGCCCAACCTTTGGGGCAAAAAGTCCCCACAAAATGACGCAAGTAAGTTTTTTTAAGCTTTCAAAAGAAATGGGAAAGTATGATGAATAAATATTACTTATTACTGCCTCAGTCCAAAGTAGTGATGTTTTCAATCATTATGTTGTTCAGAAAAATAAAACTATTTTGCTGTTTATTACTTCAAGATCTAATATACTGCAGGTAGCATTATTAACTGTATTGTATTACTTCCAAGTTCTGAGGCCTTTTCACACTATTCAATTGCAGCACTATGATTCCACTTTAGCTGCCATGGTTGAATTCTACACAATTATGGAGTTTTAATTTTCTGGGAAACTAATACACTCTGGTTAAGAATCTAAATAGCCTTTCTTAAACTCCATTAAATGTAGCCATGACAGTTAAAGGAGAATCATAACACTATAATTGTGTAGTGTGAAAAGGTTGCTAAATCACTTGATGTGTTTATTGTAGCCAAATGTGTTGTCTACATTCAAAATGCTCAGCTACAGAGGGCAGTAACAAATGTCAGTAGTTATCACATGATGAAAACCTCAGAAGTTGCTGAAAAGGTGAGAGACTATATTTAGTGTTCCTGAAAATTTGTTGTGCCTGCTGGATATTTTTAAACATAAAACTTCAACAGAAGCAATTGATCTCTCTCTCCCTTTTCTCTCTCTCTTTTTGCCTGCATGTAAAAATTATATTGCAAAGTTTTGCGTTTCTTGGCATGGATCTTTCTTGAATGCTCACCTAAAAGTAAGATTTGCCAGTCACACAAACAACCTAAGACTGATTCCATTCTGCAGAAATAATCCAGTTTGACACCACTTCAACTGTCATGGATCAATACTATGGGATTCTGGGAAATGCTGTTTGTTGTGGCACCAAGAGCTCTCTGGCAGGGCAGAGTAAATGTCTCACAAAACTACAATCACCAAAATCCCATAGCATTCAGCCATGGCAGTTAAAATGGTGTCAAACAGGATTATTTCTGTAGTGTAGATGCAGCCTAAGGATAGGCATGTGGGAAAAGCAGCTTCCTATCTGATTGATCTCACAGTTTTCAGTGTAGCAAATAATCTATCCTGAATTTAGCTATAAAATTATTTGGTCACAATGATAATAAAATATGAAAGGGGAAAGGGGGAAAAGTTATAGGTTCTATCTTTCTTGAGGAGGGCCGTGAAGAAAAAAATTGTATTAAAAATTATCAACAAGTAGTCTGAGCATTTAATTACACATGGGAATCTTAACTAACCATTTTTTTTTAAAAAAATGTAGGGTATAGAAGGGTGAATTACCCACAGGCAATTGTTCTTGACTCACAGCTGCAGAGCACTGTAATTTGTTGTGGCACTGAAAGACTTCACAAGAGATCCTCTGGGGTATTAATTAAAACATTGTCCCAAAGCAGGCAAACAGTGCAGAACAGCTTTTGGAAAAGAGGCTCATTGCTTGCAAAATTGACTAGATGGCCACAGATTCCCCAACCAAAGATTTAAAGAAATTATGCTCATCTTGGAATCCAACTTTTGTAGGAAAAACCTGAAAGATATATGTAGGACCCAAATCAAGTTACTTGATACAATTTGACTGAAAGTACCTTCCCCACCTGAGACCAGAAGGGGGCTGCCATTCAGAGGGACAAGGAGGCAGGCTTGGGAGCCTATGTACATCAGAGCCTCCCCCATGACAACAGAAGGGCACCACCATCAATGAGAACAAAGAGGCAGGTTTCAATGTTGCAGCCCAGGAACATCAGGGCCCTCCCCCAACAAGAAGACCAAAAGGCCGCTGATGGGGACAAAGCCAGAGGTGGGAAGAGGAGGGGAAGATGGAAAAAACATCTATGAGTGTAAAAAGGAAATGGAAAAGAGAACTGAGGGAGGTAAGAAGGGGATAACAGGCATAAAACAATATAGGAACAGCTACTGGGCTGTATCAGCAGTGGTGGTGACACTGAAATCAACTCTCACAGAGAGAATAGTAGAGTCACCATAGCTGACACTTATCAGCACTGCATGAAAGGAGGCATAGGTGTCCCTCCTTGTGAGACCATTTCACCAAGAAAACCCTTTCGGTGAGACAGCTCAAAAACCAACAGCTAGAGAGTGGGAGGACAGACAGAAAACATGTCCAATAAAAAAGTCTAGTTAGAAGCAACACTACACATGTAATTGGAACATGGAATGTAAGAAGTATGAACCAGGAAAAACTAGACATAGGACCTTTGCAGACTGCCAGAAATAGTGCAAATTGAATCCACT
>JAIPUX010001880.1:53848217-53865385 GCA_020142125.1 Phrynosoma platyrhinos | reverse complement strand
CGCTGCATGTCCCAGGTGGTGGTGATGGGTGGGTAGGGCAGGCAGGGTGGAAGAGCCTTGCCTGACCTGGCTCTCAGCCTTGCCACAGCAGTTAAAGTGGTGCCAACCTAGATCATTTCTTCAGTGCAGATGTAGCCTAAGATGCCTGACTAGGGTTCAAATCTCTGCTCAGCTATGGAAACCCACTGGGCAAGTCATACACTCTCTGCCTCAAAGCAAGACAATGAAAAATGTCTAGATAAATCTTTCTAAAGAAACCCTAGGATAGGGTTGCCATAAGTCAGAGCTGACTTTAGGGCGCATAACAACACACAAACTCAAAAAGAAACTTTTCCTGAGGGACATGCATAATGTTTGTTTACTCTTTTGCTCCCCAAAGGATGATCTCATCTCCATGCAGGCAACTGAATCAGATCAATGGAGTCTGCACATCTCCCTGACTTCAGGAAGATACACTTCATGACAGAGTCTTCATAAAAGGCATCAACAATGCAAGCAGAATCCTGAGACTATTGCTGCTGCTCTTGTCCTTAGCTGCCTGCCATGACTCACCCACTACTATATTTAAACAAAAGTATCAGCACTACTACTACTTTTTTTTATTCTGACCATTCCAAAAGGTCTTTGAGAAGAGGAGGATGTGACCAAAGGGATGTGATCATGCACTGATCTGCTGCATAAACATTTTGTCTCATTCTCCCAAAGTACTAGGCTACTCAATTTTGATTATCTTGCCTTATTATTCCTTAAGTTGTGCATGTGCCTACAAGCCACCTGTTGATTTATGGAGACCTCATGAATTTCATAGGTTTTTTAAGACAAGGAATACTAAGACATGGTTTGCCAGTTCCTTCCTCTGAAATACAGCCTACAGCATTTGGTTTTCCTTGGCTGTCTCCCATCCATGTACTAACCAAGACCAGACAGAATCTAATCCTGCAGGACATGTCCAGTAGGAATAGGATATAACTGCTCTACTGATGGTCAATAGAAGTATCTACTTCAAAATTTTCTCATCCTCAATGAGAAATGATGTCTCGACATCAAGACAACCCAAAAATGGTCAATAGTCAAGAAATTTTCAAATTTGGGGACTTTGTAGAAATATTTATTTGCAAAAATATGTTACTATATAGATATAATGACTCTAGCACACACATAAAATAAACAGTATTCTGAACAAAAGCATAGGATGTGAGTTTTTGCAAAAAAAAAAGGGGGGGACACCATGCTGTTTAACATATATATAAATTTCACAAATGGTTTTTGCAACAACAAAAAGAGCACCAAATTGCAAAATAAATAAAGTGGAAAACCTCTTGCAATCTCACACAACAGGAGAAAAACATTTGAAATGTTTAAGCAAAGATTTATACTCTTAATGCTCACATTATATTGAACAGTTAGCAGACCAAACAAAGGGGATACCATTTATAAGGTTGGTGATATTTTACAATCTAGTTAGATATTTTATTAACTTGCCCTATATCATAAAACCTTGGCGTGGGGAGCAATTAATGCATTTATTTTCAAAACAATTTAAACTCATTTTCGAAATGTAAGCAGACTACAATAAAATCTGTAAACTGTCAAGTCAAGAACAAAGCTATGCTCTTCCTATGCCCAAAATGCATGTAATAAGGGTTTCTCACCATGTTTTGTGATATGGTTAGTTTTTGATTTTTTCATGAGAGAGAATAGAACCATAGGTTGAGGATGAATTCTGTTGCCTAGAGCAGTGGTTCCCAACCTTTGGTGTTGCATTTGTTTTGGACATAAGATCCCAGAAGCCCCAGAAAACCTGGCCAACAATCAGGAATTAATGGAAACTGAAGTCCAAAACATCTGGAAGATCAAAGGTTGGAAACCACTAGTTTAGAGCCTAGAAAATTTATTTATCCTCCAGAAACTGGTCATACTGTATACAGAATTCTGGCACCAAGATCCACATCAGGCTTTCATAGTATAAATCCCCATATACAGAATAACACATTAATTGTATGATGCAGCCATTGTGTTGAATGGAAACATTGTACAAGTGAATAGAGACACTAAATGTGCAACTGAATGCACAAAATAAAATGTACATGCATATCCATGCTCAGTGGCACCATATGTGAAATTCTACCTCTGCAACCTTGAATTTACCATCTGGTTCCATAAGGGAATATATGCATGCATGCAATGCTAACCAGATTTCAACCTGGGAGTTGTAGTTCCCAATCAGCTTTCCAGACACTACCAGCATATAAAGCAACCCTTCCTTAGGTCTACTGCATATACCTTTTATGCCCCTGAAAGTCTGATTTAATGTGGTTTGGCTTATGCGTAAGAGAACAAGACAGTACATAATTGTCTAGGAGGTGTATGGTTTCACACAGTTCAATGATATGTAGCTATATCTGGAATCTGATTATATGAAATAACTGAAATTACAGCCATAATGTTTATCCAATTATATAAAAAAATCAGATTCTATATTTTCTGAGTGAGTTTGATCATTCTGAATTTGATCATCTAGCAAGCAATAGTTTTAGTCTCATGGCTTATGCAATGATTATAGAAAATTGCCCAATAAATGCTTCCACTACCTATTCTTTTTGACTATCAAATTTAAAAGTGGAGCTTTTGCTGTAATGCCTGGTTTATTACCTTCAGTATCCATCTTTTTAGGTTTATAATAGGTCCATCCCAGTATGTGCCGTTAATGAGGTCAATGTGATAGGAAAGATTTCTTTCTTCTGACAGTGATACCACACACACACACTATTAATCCACACTATTAATCCTTTCACAGAGGATTTTGATGGTACTGATAAATATGGATTGACATTTTGAATGAAGTCAAGGCTGCTTGGGACTTCAATCCACATGTTGATTGACAAGGATGGGCAAACAAATGTCTGCAAAACAGAAATTGCTTTGATTAGAGAGCTCATATTTTTATATGGGTCCTAAATGTAGATAATCAGAAATTTTCATATCCTCTACATGCGAGTGTTCATGGCTCAAACAGAATGCCTAATCTTCTTCATATAAATATCTGAAAGACACTGGACAATTGACTTGATCCAGAGAATGCCCTATTTTTGTCATTGAGAGCTTTGACGAAGACTCAGTCTAATGAATTTGCAACAGAAGTTACCAAGCAATAAATAGTATAATGTGGGCAGATTTCCTATTAAATGAAAGAACATGTTTCTTGTAATAGAATGAGTTTATAGAAATCTACCGTAGTCAGACTCATAAATAAATGAATTCACATTACCCTCATTGTCAACAAAAATGTATGCAAGAACTTTCAAAATATGCTGACAGTAGATCCTACACACACAGCCAGAAACAAACTGTGATATCCTTATGATTATCACATGGCAATGAAGTTCTAAACCACATTTGGCAAGGTGACTGCCCTCAGAATGACTGGTGAAAACTCAAGGTCTGATCAGAAGATTCTAGTAGCATGCTCTAAAATGCCCTCTTCTCAGTCAGTCCTCTTCTCCATGGTCAAATCATGGAATCACAGAGTTCTCTTTTATGCCTAAACTGGCATATACACAATGAGCCTCCCTTATCTGAAATTCCTAAATACAAATACTCCTATATCCAAAATTGTGCACATGGGTGGCTGAAATAATGACACTTTTGCTTTTTGATGGTTTAGTGTTCACTTTGTTTCTTGTACAAAATTATTAAAAACCTTATGTATAAAATTGTTTTTATGCTATGTGTATAAGATGCATATGAAATACAAATGAATTTTGTGTTTAAACCTGAGTCCCATCTCCAAGAGATGTCATTAGGTATATGCAAATATTTCAAAATCCAAAATACATCTGATTCAAGTATTTTGGATAATAGAGACTCAACCTGTACCAACTGCAGAGTGAGTAAGTGGTTTAAGAATGAATGGAAGAAAAAAAATGGATATAAATTGTCTCTTTGCCCTCCAGACTTGGCTCTTCCAATATTGCTTTCAGTTTTCAGTTGCATGTGAATTTATTAGAAATATAGACTCTTTGTTTGACTTGGAGCCATGGATTGTGACAATACTAAATGAACCCTTTTCTTTTCTGACAGGGACCTTTAGGAGAAGGAACAGTCTTGGATATTTGGTTCTTTAATTCAGATTAGTCACTGCCCTAAAATCTGATTTATTGCGCACTCATATGTTTAGAGTCTTGGAAATATCCATCTCTCTATGGCTGCATCTTCCCTGAAGATATAATGCAGTTTGACATTGCTTTAACTGCAATGGCTCAATACTATGGAATTTGTAGTTTTGTTTTGTTTTGTGAGATATTTAGCTGTCTTTGTCAGAGAATTCTCATGCCACAACAAGCTACAAATCCTAGGATTCCATAGGATAGAACCATAGTAGTTAAATTGATGTCAAACTGCATTATTTCTGCAGTGTAGATGCAACCCATGACAAGTTTTCCTCCAAATTATATTTAATTTTCAATTGTATTAGACCCTGTGAAATCTCTTGGACTGCAGCAGTGTTATCTTAAAGCCATTGTTAGAAGGGTCATACAATGATACCCTTTGAATAATTAAATTTTAGTATCTTTTAATTACCTGGGGGACAGGCAATGACAGCAGTGCTCCAACTGGTGCTGGATTTAAATCTAAATGGTCAGAATAATTGAACTGGAAATAATGAGCATTTGCTATATATTTACTTAGCAAATTTTAAATGTCTGAATAAATATTGAAGCTGGTTAAACGTTGAGACTCTCCATTGTACATTTGTTACAGCTGAGACACCAACATTAATGTATTATTTCAGGCTGAATATCTCTTGAGATACAATGATGGGGCAACCCCTCCAAATGCATAAATTTCTGATTCAGGAAACCATATTCTCCTATCTGTTTGTTTGGAAGTAAAGGCAAAGCAGTAGCTATGAATGTCCGTGAGTTAAACAGATCCTCCTCCATATAGCGACTCTGTTTTTTTTTTTTTTAATGAGATACACTATTATAATTAAGCTCATCTGCCATTAACTAGGTATAGGCATGTGATTAATTCATTGCTTCTACCATTAGAGATTTTTAAAAGGAATATTATAATTGCAAAAATTACGTCACACATCAGATTGGGCTAACAATTTTATTTTATGTAGTTTCTCTGGAGCACGCTTGCAATAGTAATACCTCCTAATTACCCCAATAAGTTGTAAAATATTTTCATTATTGAATTGTAAAATATTTGCATTATTGCAAATATACCAGACCAGATATTGCAATAAAACATCTGGTCTGGTACAATATGTACCTGCTTGTGATTAATAGTTTGATTAAGCCCTGTCTGTCTTCTTCTAATATGATTAAGAGGGATAGGTTATTACATTAGGGGCCTCAATAAAGATTAATGCTCTGTCTAAGTAAAGCTCAGCATTTTCACCATGAATATTTATTGCAAGTGTAGGATGCATAGGGGTTTAGTAATGTAACATTTATCTAACATTTACAACATTTCCCAATTGTAACCAAGAGGCTTTATTTACATTAATCCATGTGGAGACCTTAGCTAACCTATAGTCTGATTGGCTAAATTGTCTAAGCACAACCTCCAAAGACCTTTGATTCTGGCAACCTGATAATGTATTCTGCCTTTAGTTATAACAAGGTAAATGGGGAAGCAAGATCCAAAGACTTATGCCAAAGACAATGACAATCACCTGAAGTTGCCAGATGTCTCATGCATTTGATAAAAAAAAGGTAGCTATTTTTTTCTGGACACACAATAAAATGCAATCTATGAAAACACAATTTATTTATCTATAAAATAACCCATGCAGTTTCAGGACACACAATTTATTTATAGACCAATTGTATGTAGAAGCAAGACCTAGTGAGTTCAGTTTATCAGATTCATATTCCTTCTAAGTAAGTCCAGATAAAAAAGTTACAATTTTAGAAAGAGGGCTAGGCAAAGTGTCCTTGGTTCATCTGTTGTATCTCCTTTGCAGAGCATAAGGGATTTCATTTACCTATGTCACCCATTAGGAATCTGAGGCTTCCTTTTCGCTGAGCTCTTGTTATTGCAATTTGGCAGAAGGATTATAGAACAAACATGAAAATACTACATCATATACACACTATTCAAAGGGGTCTTGCAGCATCATTGAGACTTGGGGCTGGAACAGATGGCCTCGAAGGGGCAACTTAAAGCTGCCTCTGCTGAAGATGGATTGAGGCTGCAGCAAACACACATCATAGCCCCAATCCACCTAGAACCCAGCCCAAATAGGAACAGAAAAGATCTATTCCTATATGGGCCAGGAAAGAGCCATCTTACTCAGACCCGCTGCAGTCCCAGGGAAGTTTCAAGATGCTCTGGCAGCAAGTGGCATATAAACACCACACCTCCAGAGCATCTTGAAGCTGCCCACATCTGGGTAGCCACCTGGCTTCTGGGTGACTTCTGGACATCTTTGGAGTGTGCAGTGTATAAACACCACACTCCCAAGATGCCCAGAAGTGGGCTTTAAAAGGCCATCTATTTCAGCCCTAAGAGAAAGAAGGAAGCTGGTAGCATGAGCTTTTGTAGACTTGAGCCTACTTTACTACTACTCATGTTCGGAGTGGAGACCCCAAAGACAGACCTATATAGCTGGTTATGTGTGAGACTGTCAATTCAAATTCAAAATCTTGTGGGTATGAGGTGAGGTAACAAGCTCAGTTTTAATGATGGTCATGGAGGGGGGGAAACAAAGGCAGGAGGAAGGTTGTTGCATAAAGCCAAGGAGAGTAGATAACCCTATGAATTAGTTGGAATGTATTGTGGGAAACAGAGAGGGGATGTGATGAGCTGGTCAAGGGCACCCTCAGGAGGATGGGTGTTGATGTAGAAATGCATGTAGTGTGCCAGAAAATCATTATCTCTGTTCATTCCATTGCTGACTGACTGTAGTCTATGGATACATTCCAATTCTGCTGTTTCTCTTTCCAATCTTCTTTGTATTTCTTTTCTGAAAGAACAGTAGGATGGAGAGTGATGAGGAAATTTGGATCTCCTTAAAAATCTATGTTTAAAAATGCTTCCATGCATCTTTCAAAGGCACATAATCCATCTACTGATTTCTCCAGTACAGAAAAGAAGCAAAATCTGATTAATTTTTTAATATTTGAAGGTATTTTCTCTAATTTGTATCCTGTTGTAGTTCATATGTAACCATTTTTTTATAAAAGGAGGAGGATTGATTAAAAATTTACATCATATTCTGAAACATAGTATAAATTACTATCTCCCATATGAGCACTAACATCACTTAAATGACAGAAATACAAATGCTAGTAATATTAGTTTTATGCTATACTATCAAAGTAATAAACATTTTCCAATTTGCATTATGAGATGTGATTCACTAATCTTGAAAATTAGATTTTTTTCAGAAACATACATTATATTTGCCAAATGCCAAAAATCTGTGAGGAACCATTTAAAATTGCTTCCATTTTCATTTTTTTAACATAAAAAGATACATGTACTATATTATATAGAAAAATAATGTAGAGGAATTTAATATGAAAAGCTATTATTCCCTCATCCATGAGGAGTTTCCCATTTTTTTTTTCCCTGTAGAAAAATTGCATGTTCAATGCAGGGCTTCATTTTAATTAAAAAATGCAGATTATTTAGTAATTGAAATTATTTCATCATTTGCTTGTTCTGCTAATGCTGAGGGATGTGCAGGAAGCAGAAAATATTTGTTATAGATCTAACCATGTGACTCAACTGGATCTCTCAGGAGATCATGATCAAAGGGGTAGGCAACCTTTCCCCTTTAAAGCCCGAGGGACTTCAGCTCCCAGAAGCCTCAGCCATGTTGGCCAATAGTCCCATGTTGGCCAATAGCTCCTGGGATTCTGGGAGCTGAAGTCTCTCGGCCCTTAAAGGGGAAAGGTTGCCTACCCCGTCCTAGTGTGTCTTTAATGGTACTTTACATTTTGTTATTGTTAACTGCTTCAACTTTGACTTATAAAGAAACTATGAATGAGAGGCCTCCGAGCCACCCTATCAACAACAGTCCTGCTCAAGTCTTGCAGATTTAGCTGTGGCTTCCTTAACTGAGTTGATCCATCTGGAATGCAGTCTTCCTCTTTTCTTACTGTCTTCTACCTTTCCAAGCATTACTGTATTTTCCATTTAGTCATGTGTTCTCATGAGATAGACAAAGTATAACAGTCTCAATCTTGGCTTTTAGGCAGAATTCAGGTTCGATTTTCTCTAGGATCCATTTATTTGTCTTTTTTAAATCACTTCACAGTCTTTGTAGAAATATCCTCCAGCATCACATTTCAAATTAGTTGATTTTCCTCATATCAGCTTCCTACCATGTGATCTCCCTATCATGTGATCTTCCCATCACATTAAGTTCCTTAAAATTTAGCCAGGAACTAAGGAAGTGGGGGAAGCACTGTGTGTATTACTGATAGGAGTTGGGAGATAAAGTTTTTTTTCCCTTTCCTTTTCTATTTGTAGACTAATCATGTCCAGTCCAGAAAATAATTCAGCTTTCACCTGCATTAAGAATCTAACATGAGCATCAGAAGTAGAAGGCAGATGTTTGTGGATAAACAGAACATAGTCCTCTCTACAACGTATGTGTGTGTGCACAAATATAGAAGGGGGCCCATCATTTTAGAGAAAAGGGGGCCTTTCTTTCTGGCTGAGATAGAGATGGCAAAAGAATCTTGTCATTTGGTAAAGAAAGCAGTGTTCCTGAGCATGTGATCCTTCCAACACCCACGATCATGAAAGTCTATTCATGTGAAAAATATGTGAAAGCAATGTGAAAAGCAGAACCACAGTTTTGATGTTAGTCCAGATAATGACTATTAAAGCAAAGCAGCTTCATTTATATATGCTTCATATCACACTATTGGATGTCTAAGCGGTTTACAACTGTAAGCTCATTGTCCCCCAACAGTTGGGTACTCATTTTAGCGACCTCGGAAGGATGCAGGTCTGAGTCTAGCCTGAGCCCTGGCTAGTATTGAACTCACAACCTTGCGGTCTATGAGTGAGTGGCTGCAGTACAGGCATTTAACCTATTAGGGTTTTCCAATTATAGGGAATGGACATGGAATTAAAACATGGGTGATTGTTCTGGTGTATTCAGTTTTATTTGACACATTGATGTTGCCAGACTGGAAAGGGGACCCCATGTGGTAAAAAGTCTGGAAAACAAGCCCTGTGAAGAACAGTTGAGGAAGTTTGATATGCATAGCCTAGAAAAGAGAAGAAGGCTGAGATCTTGTATAGAGAGACAGAACATAAAGTTCCATGCGTGTAGAAATATGTCTTGTCTCCCTTCTCCCCTGTCCCCAACATGACTGTTTAATAGTCAATGGAGGGAGGATGGCAGAGGAACATCTGGCTACAGGCAGATGCCTGATAACAAAAACATCCTCCAGGTCCTCCTGTGAGTGTTCCTAAAATGGTTGCATGTCTGGCTATAGGGACATAGACAGACTGTCCTTTGCTGCCACTTACTCTCCACATGGTCATGTAGAACCCCCGGCAAGATACTGGTGAGTTTTGATGGGCTGTGGGTCATTGCACTAGGGAGGTGTTGAATTCTTCCATCTGAAACTACCAAAAAGGGGAGATGTAAGTTGCCATATGTCACTAACAGAATGCCTGTAAGGTGATATAGTAGCTATGTTTAAATAACTGAAGTACCGGCATGTAGATAGAAGGGTGTGCTTGTTTCTGCTGTCATAGAGGCTAGAAGCAACAGTTTCAAATTACAAGGAAATTCAAATGAAACATTAGGAGGAACCTCCTGACAGTAAAAGCTGTTCAACACCTTGGAAGGTGATGGGCTTTCTTTCGTAAGTTTTAAAACAGAGGTTAGATGAGCATCTCTCAGGGCTGTCTTCACAGTAGGTTGCTGCATGGTAAGGGGCTGGAGTAGATGCTCTATGAGTGTGACTAGCCAGTGTTCAAAGAACTGTGGACCTAGGGGAGGTTGTATTATGGTTACATGACCCTTCCTATTCCAATTCAGATTAATCTTTCCCTAAAACTCAATTACTTGCCTGCTAATCCTTCTATTTGGTTTTCTGGCTGCCTTCAGTTTTCATGAATTATTATTTTGTAATACATGTTGAAATTCCCTCTTCTGTACCACTGTAGAAGGCACAGGAACTCTGTACCTTATTTCCCTGGGCAAACCTAATGACCAGAGGTTTATGAAGGAAAATTGCCTGGATAATAATTCATCTGCTGCAATTCCATCTCTGTTCATCCATTGAAAGTCCAGGAGTCTTGTGCTGTGGCCTTCGTAACTGAAGTCCAATACTAAATGTCTGTAAGTCCCTGAGTACTATTATTCTACATGTCCTCCTCTGTGTCTGTAATGCTTGGTATGTGTATGTTTTACATCTGACTATTGCACTCATATGTTGTTGTAACATGAAGAATATTAGATTTTAATGAAGTGTCATACTCTCTGACAATAAAGTAGGAATGTGACAACATCTATATTATCCCAAAGATAATTTTGGAAACAGACATAGAATGATCAGACATAGAATGATAGAATGATTCTTAAAGTCAGCTTTAAAGATATCTAGTATTAATTCCTCTGCACTTGTTTGAAATTTCAGGGGATTCAACCTGTCAGAAGTGACTGCCATCAAGATATGTAAAAAACATAGGTAATGTTGATATTAAGAAACTCAATTGCATTATTTTTTTAAGGTATATTATTCTAACAGGGATTTGGTGTTCATTTATAGTATTTGCTTAGTTGTATAATAACCTCTGATAAGAGCAATATAGCAATAGCAAGTACATTTTTATACCACTATATATTAATTAAATGAAAATTTAAAATGTAAATGCTAGAACACCAAAAAGTACCTGAGATGATACATTCTCATATGCTTTGCTGACCAAGTCTTGACTGGTGTAGCTTTCTACTAGCATTCAAGGGAAGAGAGTTCTATTAGCATAAGTTATTTTCTTGTTTGACTCCCTACCTCCACCATAGGAGCAAATCTGCCACTTCAAAAGCTGGCTCAGTTAGTAGAGTTCATGGATAGCACTGCATATTACATGCCTAGGTAATTGCTCAAACTCAAATGTGGCAGATCAGCCCCTCACAGTTAAATATGACAGGTCAGTGGCTATATTTCAAATGCATTCTGTGCTATGGAAGAAAATGATTAAACTTTAAGTATTCATTATTCTGTTCTGACTCATCATAGTGTGTCTCATAGAATTAACAACAGGCAATTATCTATACAAATATTGCTTCATCTTTTCATACATATTGCATACATTAGCAATCTCCTCCTTTAATTAAAATTAGGATCAGCCAAATTAGAAACATCTGTGTGAAAGATACAGTATGTTTCTTTAGCTTTACTATTTTATGTTATTCTTGCAAGCCTGTAATATGATGTGGGGTGGTAGCAGTATTGCAGCCTTTTTTCTGTGTTTCCAGAAAATTTTTGATGTAGATTATTACTCAGACAGAACATATCTTTTGTTCTAAATTCCACATAACCTTCTCTGCTGATTTAAGAAGCACAGAAGCATGACACAGAACTAGGGGTGTGAGAGAAATTTATTTGGTTCACAGTATGATGAAAACTATCATCATTTGTATTTATTTGTATTCATTTATTAAAATATTTCTATGCTGTTTCTGTAGATTTCAGGACAATGTGCAAGGCCAAAGTTTAAATATCTTTACAATAATTTTAAAAATCAAGTAAATCAAAATAAATCTTGCCATTGAGTAATTGAAATACCAAAAAAGGCCTCAAATCCAAGGTATTAAATGATGCCAATGACAGTAAGTGTGAAATTTGTACTTCCCAAAGTAGTGTGTGATACTTTGACTTTTAAGTAAGATTAAAAAGTGTTTTAATTTGGACTGCTCTCAATAGAACTAGAATTTGGGTCATACATTGTCCAAATGGGTTGAAGATGGAATGGGGGGGAGGGGATAGGCCTTTTGGCCCATGTAGACAAGGCCACAGTTTTCTATCCAGAGCTAAAGGCAAAATTGTGAAATGAAATTTTATCACTTTCTTTTAGGCATAAATATAGGTATTTGGAAGGGCATCATACCTATGTGTGCAGAATTGCTCAGGAAGCAAAATAGTGGCCAAGCTGCAAACACAGTCTCCATAGCTGCCACTGTAATGGCAAGGAAAAATAATATAGTGGGGTGAGAAAGAAGCACTGCTGATGCGTCCATCCTCCAAGAAACTATTAAGGGATTATTTCTTCTCCTGGAGAAATCAGATGAAACATCTCTCTTACCCCCACACACTAGCTTTTATGCCAACAAATAGGTCTACTGTAGTTGGGACAAACAGGATATGTGCTCTAGTTCTCTGCCTGAGAGCATGGTGCCATCAACACTCTATTAGTGCCTATGGTTATTGTATGAGAATTTCTTTTTCAGGCATATAAAGGTCAATATGATGCTCTCCTCTCTCTCTCTCTCTTTCTCGTTCTTTCATTCTCTCTCTCTCTGATAAACTTGGTAGTGTTCTACTGTATACAAGATATACCATCCTTAAAATCTTTTAGAAACTCTGACTGATTCCAGGATGGTTTCCCTTCTTTAGACATCTGGCCTTCATATCCATATGTGAAAGATGATTGCACATGGAACTGGTAACAGTCACAATTGCACTAGTGGATCAAGTTTAGTTTGACCTTTTCTGTACAACCAAAGATATGATGCTCTGTACAAATGTCTACATTGGTGACTTTATATTACCTAGGAGAAGTCCATGCAGTCCCTTCCTACTCCTAAGTAATCACTTCAAGAGGAGTACTGAGAATAAACACCAACTTCAAAATAAGTCATGGGACACTTCAATATAGATTGAAGATTTGAGACATAATGAAAGCATTATTCAAGTTCTAAAATACAAGAAGATCAACATAACCTTTCTTGGGTTTTAAGTTTTTCTTCTCCAAAAATATCATGGCTAAAAATAGTTTTTCAAAATGCTTTTAGTTTGATTTTCAAGGATGCTTTTATATCTCTTAGTGTACATCACTTTGGGATTTTTGGTAAATAGAAAAGTAATTAATAAATATTATATAAATAAACAGAAAGAAAGAAAACTTTTTAGGGGCAGGGGACACAATTCAATTTTCCAGATTGTGTGAAAGTTGCAAGATCTTTCAACAGATCATGCTACAGTATTTCAGAAGACATAGAATTGTTAAAAAGTAGGATCCTAATAAAACAATGCTTTCTTTGCTGCTTTATAAAACAGAAATGAAATTAGAAAATGTTTTTATGGTGCACCACTTGACAGAAAAAAGGAAAATGTTTTTAAAGGCTACACTTCCAATCTGATTATTAACCTCTGAATTTTCATGCTCTTCCTGTTGCATTAGAGAATGGTGCTTTCTGCAGCTTCTCAGAAGAACATATGATGAGTAATTTATCAGAATTCATCAAAGTAGTGACCATAAGAATGGGTTAAATTTGAATCAAGATTTCTTTCTGGCACTCAAATGAATTAAGGCTCTGCCATTTTCTCATCATGTTAGAATCTTTGTCAAAAGAATGAGAATTAGATGTGGCTAAAGTCTCCCTCTTTAATAGCAAACTATATTGTTTTGACCTTTACAATCTTATCTGATTTGATTTGCTGAGAGTCAAGTCTATTCCATTTGCTTATGAGAAAGAAGGGGATAGGCAAAACAATTAAAGGGTACATTAAGGTTAAATATACTATAGTCTTCCTTGTAAACAGTGCTAGCATGGGAAAGGAATATATTATTTGCTCCCAGAATAAAACCCACAAATTCATAGTTTCAAGTAAAGATCTGGAAAGGTATTAGGATTTCAATTGGTTTTTGTAAATCTAAAAGAGTGATGGTTGGGGGAAAAGCAGAAATTGATTTACAAAGTAGTGATGCAATTAATCAAATTCTGTAAAGTGAAGAACAATAGGCAGTATCCCAGCATGATAATGTGAATCCAGAAGATAACATACAAGCTTCTTTTTAATATATACATAATAAAATGCATTATGACAAGTGCATTTTAATAAAAATGTGCATTTGTTAAAAATAAGATTGTATAGGTCACTGAAGTCAACCCTTATAGAGAGAATAGTAAAATAACAATAGCTTGTCATGGATGTGGCCACTGAAAAATGACATGGATGTGGCCACTGAAAAGAACTGGAGCAAGGGTAACAGGGTTACTACAGTTCAAGTGGCAGGTGCATGAGTCAGCATTTAGTGAGCTGTGCGTCATGGGAGACCTGATACAACATGCACTAAGGATGAAACCAGCTAGTTTAATTAGTGCATGGCTATCACATGTTCCCAGGAACACCACCTATATATGGGAGAGAGTAAGAATTTCTGTTGTTGGTTAGTCGTAGTTGATGGTTGGTGAAGCACTTTGTTAGTCTGTATAGTTGTGAGTATTCAAGACGGATGTCTGGTACTCTATGTATCTTTGTAAATATTTGCAACAAAGATTAAAGCCCTCACTGAGTGAAGTCTCACTGTCCAGCTATTCATTTCTCCAAGCTGAAAGCAGCAGCTACATGTGGGAGGATTTTTCTTGTGCTGTCTTCAGCAACATTGTTCACAGAAGACCATCTTCTGGGCATTCCTGCCTACGTGCTTCAACTCTGCATGTGTGTATGCTAGATTCTACCTGTCTGCATACCCCAACATAGCTGACACTTATCAGCACTGCACAAAAGGAGACAAAAGGTGTCCCTCCTTGCGAGACCATTTCACCAAGAAAACCCTTTAGATGAGACAGCTTAAAAACCAACAACCAGAGAGGACGAGGCCAGACAGAAAACATGTCCACTAAAACAATACTAAAAACAATACTACACATGTAATCGGAAAATGGAATGTGAGAAGTGTGAGCCAGGACTTAGTAAACTAGACATAGTAAAGAAGGAAATGGAACATATGAATATAGCAATACTATGAGTGAATGAGCTAAAGTGGATAGGAATGGGTCACTTTGACTCAGACAATTATGTAATAATCTATTCAGGAAATGAAAAAAACAAGAAGAAATGGGGCGGTTTTCATACTAAGGAAAGATATATCTAGAACACTCAAAGGATACAATTCAAAGTCAGACCATATATTATCAATAAGAAAAGCCTATAAACATCACAATAATCCAGGTATATGCACCAGTCACAGATGCAGATGAAGAGGAAATTGAGAGATTCTATGATTTAGTCCAGGAAAAAATAGACAACATACCATCACAAGATTTCAACTAATCATTGGAGACTTGAATGCTAAAGTTGGCAACAAAGAAGAAACAAAAACAATAGGAGATTTGGATTAGGGACACAAAATAAAGCAGGAGAGCATCTGATAGAATTCTGTGAAGCCAACAATCTATTCATTGCAAATACCTGCTTCATACAACCAGATACGAAACTATGCAGGGCTGCAGATGGGCGGCTCTGGGCCACACCTGCTATCCATGGATTGGGGCTGTGGCTACCCCATGCTGCAGCCCCAATCCTCCCTTTTGCCACCCGTGAAAGAGTGGCAAAAGGCCGCTCCTTTCAGGGGCAGCCAAAGGGCTCACTAAGAGCTGGTATGTGGCTCTTTAGTGCCCCTTCCGGTGCAGCATGTCAGGATGCTGCACCGGGAGGACATCCTGACACCATGCCCCATGCGTAATGGCACGTGGCATCAGGATGTTGTTGGGCTGTGTTTGGGCCAGCCAGTGTGCCACTGGCCCTCCCCATCTCTGCCTCCAGGCCGGCCCTTTGGTCTGGTCTGCAGAGGCCCTGCATACCTGGACATCACCATATGGTAAAAACAAAAACCAGATAAACTACATCATTGAAAGATGGAGAAACTTTATCCTTGTGGCTAAAACCAGACCAGGAGCTGATTGTGGCACAGATCATGAGCTGCTAACTACAAAAAACCTTAGTTAAACTGAAGAAGAAAGCAAAATGCATCATTATACCAAAATATGACCTGAATAATAGTTCAAATGAATTCAGTCATACTGTTAGAAACAGATTTGAACTATTGATTATAATTGACCGGGAACCTGAATAACTGTGGACAGAAGATAAAGAAGATAAATGCAAGAAAACATTAACAATGACCAAAAAGAAAGATTAGAAATAAGGGATGACAGATAAAATACTTAATACAATAAAAGAATGAAGAAAAGCAAAAGCAAAGGGAGATAGGAATAAAGCCAGAAGGATGAAGGCAACTGTACAATGTCTGACATGCAGGGATAAGAAGAAATACTACAATGACCAATGCAGTGAAATAGATGAAAAACAAAAAGGGAAGAATAAGATACCTCTATGAAAAAAAAAAATCTGATAAATTAAAGCCAAGTTCAAACCATGAAAAAATGGGGGGAAATAAATCACCAGGAATAGATGATATCCCAATTGAACTGCTACAGTGCCTATGGACAGATGCAACTTTTGTGCTAACTGAAATATGCCAACAAATATGGAAAACAAAGTGGAGGCCAACAGACTGGAAACACTCAATATACATACCAATCCACAAGAAAGGAGATACAAAAGACTGCAGCAACTATAAAACAATAGCAGTAATCTCAAATGCAAGCAAAATAATGCTCAAAATTCTGCAGCACAGACTCCAACCATACATGGAGTGAGAAACTTCAGAGGTGCAAGCAGAATTCAGAAAAGAAAGGGGCACTAGGGATCACATTGCAAACATATGATGGCTAATGGAGAGCACCAAAAATTCCAAAAAAAGAATCAGCATGTGTTTTATAAACTACAGCAAAGCATTTGAATGTATAGATTGCAAAAAAGCTATGGTACACTCTCAAAGACATGAGGGTGCCTACATCTGATAGTCCTGATGAAGAATCTGTATCAAGGACAAGAGGCCACTGTCAGAACAGAATTTGGGGAAACAGAGTGATTCCCAATAGGCAAAGGGGTCAGGCAAGGCTGCATCCTATCACTCTACTTGTTTAACCTATATGCTCTAAACATCCTTAGAAAAGGAGAGTTAGTATCAGTAAAAGGAGGAGTTAAGATAGGAGGAAGTAATATTAACAACCTAAGATATGCAGATAACACCATAATATTAGCAGATGATATTCAGGAATTGGAACAGTTAATAAGTGAGGTCAAAGATGAAAGTGCAAAGGCAGG
>JAIPUX010001880.1:53809315-53824226 GCA_020142125.1 Phrynosoma platyrhinos | reverse complement strand
AGCACTGAAAGGGGTGGTGCAGAGCTGCTCCTTCAGGATGGTCTGCTTCACCCATAACTATCCTCTTTAGATTAAGAACAGTCAGAAACCTGTATCATCTTACACAGTCCTTTGAATTTTCATGGCCAGTGTCACAATTTGCATCTTTCTTTTTCTCATAATACTCTGATTGCCACCTCCCATATTGATGTAATATGCTGAAATACCCGTGGCTTTAAAATGGCATTCTATATATACATCTGAAGAACTAGGTTGAAATCCATGAAACCTTTTGCTAAAATAAATTAGTTAATCTAAAAGATTCCACTAGATTTCTACCCCCTTGCCTTTCCTCACAGCTAAAATGAAATATGCATACATAAAAACAGCAAAAACTTTTACATAGCACTTGAGAAGACAATATGACATAATGTGACCTCTATTGAAATACACATCTTCTTTTTATTCAACAAACTACAAAATTAATAATATATTGGACATATGTTAAATTTTCATGTGCATTTAAATTATGTAAGCATTTGCAAAACTATTGCAACAAATAAAGAACATTGGAAATGTTAAAATTTGAGAAACGATGCAGATAATAAATGGCAATCATGCACTTGAAGTTCAGAAACAAAACAGAAAACTGAATTATTGCAACAGAATTGATCTATAGATAGTTTTTGGCAATACTTTTGAAAAGGACACATAGAAGCAATATACTTGATGGAGAAAAATGTGTTTAGTGGAATGAAATTCCAGGCAATTAAGGTCAAACCTCCATCAAACACTGTGACTTGCCCATATATTCAAGTGGTACATGAAGTTCCACCTTGCTAGATGAAGAAAGGTGATATAAACATCCCAGTGGCAATAACTATATGGAAAGGATGGGATTGGTTGGTTTGTCCTTCAGTTTGCTGTAGGAGTGCTGCACACAATGAATATACAATAAGAAAACTGAACATACATTGAGAAGACTTTAAAAGAAAATAAATAAATTTGGAACAATGCTTGATACAAAATGCTGTTATTTGTTGTTTCTTATCAGGTTGGCTACAACCTAAGGCTAAAGGAGTGTCACTATAGCATCAACACCCCTACACAGGTTTTGCAAACTCAGGGCCATGGCTTCCTTTATGAATCAATCAATTCATCTGTAATGTAATCTTCATCTTTTCCAACTGCCTTCCTCTTTACAGAGCATTATCCTATTTTCCAAGGACTCATATTGTTACATGATAAGTCCAAAGTAATACCCTCAGTTTATCCATTTTGGCTTTTAGTGAGAGCAATGATTATAAAATAACTTTGAACAAATATATTCAAAATTCATTCCCCCCCCCCAAGACTGATGTAATCTTTTTGAAAAAAATAAATGCTTCCATTCTGAACTCTAATTTTGATATTGTAGCACTTTAGTTATAGAATTTATATAAATCTTTGACTATTGATTAGATTTAAAAAGGGATTTGTTTTAATAAAGTGAATACAGAAGCTATAGTAATGAAAAATTGCGAAGAGTAATGAGTATGCAATGTAACTCATTCCATCCTGTAGTATGTCATATACATAATTGCAATAGAAATTACAAATTACAATTCAATTTGAAGCCTGATTCCGTGTTCTGATTCTGATTTGGATTGGTTTTAATCTGGACTCTGACACTGAATTGAGATTTAGGAATCCATATCACAACTCCTCTTACACTGTATGTCACTTGAATCCCAAAAGGCTATAACTTTTTATTTTCTCACACATCTGCACAAACTTTGATGGCATGAAAGCCCCCAAAGAGGGGATTACTGAAACTCAGAGAGATAACTCCAGGGACTCCATTTTGGCACTCCTTTCCAAGGTAGCAAAAGGGAGGATCAGGGCTGACACATCCAGCAGCCTCAGCCCCAATCCTCTGTTTCCCAGGGTGGCCCAGGACTGCCTGTCTGCATCCCCCCTAACTCAAGTTATGTTATCTTATTTTAATGTAGAAAGACTTATTTTGCCATTTTAAAAAATGTAATATTTACAATTCAATGATCTTTAAATAATATTTTAAATTATTGTAAGCCACCTTGAATCCCATTTTGGATGAAAGGCTGGATATAAATCCCATAATTAAATAAATAAATAGATAGATAAATCTGTCCCATTAGCATCTGAGAGGTAAGACCTATTAAAAAAAGAGGTAAGAGCTATACTGGTGAACTACTGTGAACACTAAAAGAGGGATTTATATGAGAAGGGGGGGGGCTGTCTAAAACTTAACCTGAGCTTACTTACTATATACCTCAAAGGGTACTTTTAGATATCAGTCTGACACAGTCTATCAAACATTGATAGAAATGGGGACTGCAGTCAGAAAATCAGCAGAAGGTTAAGAATGGAGAGGGCAGCCATGAACAAACTAGAAAAGATTCTAAAATGCAAAGCACAAAAATGCTCAGCATTCTAAAGATTCTAAAATGCAAAGCACAAAAATGCTCAGCATTCTAAAATGCTGAGCACAAAAGCTAGAATCATACAAGCCACACCTCAAATAGGGTAATAGTATTCGCTATTACCATGTATGGATGTGAGAGCTGGACAGTTAAGAAAAATTATAGGAAGAAAATCAATTTATTTGAGATGTTGGGCTGGCCAAGATGACCAAACTGAGGCTGACGTACTTTGGACAAATAATAATAATAATAATAATAATAATAATAATAATAACAACAACAACAACAACAATTTTTATTTGTATCCCACCCCTCTGGGGTGGCTCACAGCAATTAAAACTCCATATAGTATATTAAAATACAACCCAAATCCCAAAACCCTCCCACTCCTTAAAAAAGTATTAAACAATAATAGCATTAAAACATAATAATTAAAACAATAAACATTAAACTGACAAAAATCCACAGACAAACAAATAAAATAAAGAGAGCAGGTATTGCAGCCAAAAGTGGAAAAAAAAGAGAGGAGGGGGACTCCTGAGGCTGGGAAATCTAATCAGGAAAGGCCTGCTGGAAGAGATCCATCTTAACAGCCTTTTTAAAGCTGCTTATGTTTGTAATCTGCCGGATCTCCTCCGGTAGGCCGTTCCATAGTCTGAGAGTGGCTACCAAGAAGGCCCTTTGGGAGGTAGCCAACAGCCTTGCTTTCATTGGCTGCAGCAAATTCCTCCCAGGGGACCTGAGAGTGTGGGGTGGATTGTATGGGGGGAGACGGTCCCGAAGGTAGGTTGGACCCAAGCCATTTAGGGATTTAACGGTAATAACCAACACCTTATACTGGGTTTGGAAACTAATAGGCAGCCAGTGGAGAGACTTTAGTACTGGTCTTATATGGTGTCTCCTA
Organism: Phrynosoma platyrhinos; assembly: GCA_020142125.1. Taxonomy (NCBI): domain Eukaryota; kingdom Metazoa; phylum Chordata; class Lepidosauria; order Squamata; family Phrynosomatidae; genus Phrynosoma; species Phrynosoma platyrhinos. Next base: position 53,820,902 of record JAIPUX010001880.1, on the reverse strand, counting down.
GATGTACCCAAAACCAATCTGGCTGCCATGTTTTGCACTAAACTGAAGTTTCTGGACCAAGCACGAGGGTAGCCCTATGTAGAGCTCATTACAGAAATCCAGGTGAGAGGTTATCAGCACGTGCATCATAGTTTCAAGGTCCCTTACTTCCAGGAAAGGGTGCAGCTGGCGTATCAGCTGAAGCTGATAACAGGCATTCTTGACTGTCACATTTACCTGGTTAGTCATCAAGAGCGACAAATCCAAGAGCACCCCCAGACTGTGAACACAGTCCTTCATGGAGTTGCAACCCAATTCCTGGTTTTTGGGCTGCTACTGTGAGCACCTCCATTTTGTCTGGATTCAATTTCAATCTGTTTTTCCTCATCCAGACCATTACTGCCTTAAGACAGTCATTGAGAGGAGAGATGCCATCGGGAGCTGAGGCCGATGACCAGGACATGGAGAAATAGATCTGGGTGTCATCAGCGTACTGATAACACCCAGCCCCATGTCTCCAGATGATATCTCCCAGCAACTTCATATATATGCAAGATGATTCTCATCATTGGAAAATACAATAATGCTGGGAAAGATAGAGGGAAGTAGGAAGAGATGAAGGCCACATGCCAGATGGATGGACTCTATTAAGGAGGTCATAGGTATGCATTTGCAGGAATTAAGCAGAGCAATGGAGGACATAGGGTCTTGGAGATGTCTCATTCATAGGGTTGCAAGGGGCTGAGATCTACTTGGGGACTGACACAATACAATTCCTACAAGTAATTTTACTGTTCAGCTTATCACTGAGCTGATGCAAAATCAGTGCAAAAGAAAACCACATTGCTCTTCATCTTGATCTAGCCACAACCATTGAGGTAAAAGAGGAATCTATGGGGAGTCCCATGAAAACAAAATGTTCCTCCACAGCAATCATACAAGAGAGTTTATGGGGGAGATGGCTCAGCACATTTGCACCTTAGGTAGTGCTGCCTCAGTCATTCTCACTGAACTACCAGCAACTTGCCTGGATAAGGCAACCAGCAAACAGTGCTCACCCATGAGAAGCAATGTCTACATCCCAGTCTGAGGGAAAGACATCCAAGCCAGATCATAGTCTCTACCCTGCTTTCTGGACTCTTGGAAATGGACCTAGACTACTCTTTTGCATATGCTTCTACCTACATATCTTGCTTTGCCTGACTGCTGGCTGATTCCTCAGCTTCTTGATCTCTGGACTGCTAATTACCCATACATCCTCTCTCAACACCCAATGAAATATGACAGACCTGCATCTTTGCCTTCCCAAAATGGAATCTATGGCAGCCAAAGACCTCATCTAAATGTCTGCAGGACTGTGTTTATCATGACTGAATTCCACCATCATTTCTTTTCCTGCCCTTAGAGTCAGAAACCTATCTAGGGACAGCAGAAGGAAAAGGAAGTGGTAGTGAGTATTCCAGGAAGCATTTTCCCCACCAGAACTAATACTGACCCTGTATGTTCCAGAATCCCCAGTGAGAAACTGACAGTATCTATCTGGACAGTTGGACTGAAACTTTGCCAGCATACATTTAACAGCAGGCCATTTCTTTCCTGAAATAACACCAGAACATGCCTTATGAAATGCTAGTTTGGAAATCATGGGTTTTGTAGTCCAAGAAACTGCTTTGCCAAAGTAGCTCTTTTAGACAACTGCCCATAATCCCTGCCATTTTAGATATATACATGAAATATAAGATAAAATGTTCCTTTGAGGCAGTTGCATTTACTGTGTTGTTCAGTGCTATGCTATTCTATACTATTATGTTTTTAAACACTGAAAACTAAAAAGCAGCAAACATTCCAATCCAATACTGATGTGTTATGCCTTTCCAATGTCATGATACCCTGATCTCATGCTGAATGTTTCATATTAAAAGACTAGAAATAAATCTAACCAAAGGAAAGAAAGTCTGAAAAAGGAAGAGGAAGGAAGGGGGTGAGAAGACACACCCACACATCTGCCATCAGCAAAACAACATCAGAAATGGCACACCCACAAGGGAAGTGCATCCAGCTGGGCTTTCTCACTGAGAAAAGGAATCACATCACCTTGTAGAGGTATACATTTCCTGTTGTTCTGGGATCAAGGCTGGATCAATTAGAGAGATGCATGCATCACATGAACCAAAAACTAGGAAACCTGTGTGTGGAGTTTATCACACAGAGGAAATTGGGAGTTTAAACAATGATTAACCCATGAAAATCATGCAATTGACATTAAAATGTGCTTAAATTGACATTAATGCAAGTGCCATTATCCCAAGAAGAACCAGGGAATAACCAGGCAATAAACAGCAAAATGTCATTCTGTGAATGACTTACTGTTGTTTCATGCCTGGTTCTTCATGGGATAATGACACTTTAATCACTTTTTATCTTAACATCATGGGAAAACCATTCACGCATTTGCATGCAGGTGTGGGTTAATCATGGATTTTTCACAAGATAACAGTGCTTTGTGTATGAAAACTATGAGCACAATTGCGGGTTAATCATGGGTTAATAACTGTTTATACTTCCAATTTCCCCCCATGTGATAAACTCCGATGATCTCACAGTTCTTTGGTCTGGATTCTCCAATGACAGCAAACAACCTGAAACTTAATCCAGATAAGATGGGAGTACTGTTGGTTGATATGAAGGGAATTTGAAACCTGTATTGAACAGGACACATGAACTGACTGGAAAGGCATATCTCTCACCATTTTGTGGCAGAGAAACACACACACACACACACACACACTCTTCAGTCCACATCATGGTACATCCTGAGTTGTATGCAAAGAACCCGTAGCTTGATATTTATCACTACAACCAGTGGATACACTGGTGATATAATTTCTCTGATGAAGTTGCATCCTGGCATCTGTTGCACTGGGCATAACACACTTTCAAAGGAATAAACAATCTTTCCTGTTGCTCCAGATCTTCTGGGAAGATCCATAGCCCTTCATCCCTGTACCATGGCAGCTGTCTGCACAGCCAGTGCAGGGCCTCTGATATTTTATGTACATATTTTCACATGTGTGGACTAGTATTATTTCCACAAACAGTTTCTCTTCAGTGTGGCTTTTATTCTTATTACACTGCATCATGGAGTCTGTAGTCTTGCAAAAATGCAAAAAACTATTAAAAACTGTAAATTTAGATAACCTCAAAGTACATTGGTACAATTTTTTTTTGTAAATATTTCTGTAACTAAAATATTATGGGTAATAAAAATTAAACACAGTTATTTAACAAAATTATTGAACGTATGCAAATATATTAAAAGAAATTTAAAAGATGAAAAACAGAAAGCGTGAATAATAAAATAAAACAATATGCCTCGTGTCTGATAAAACATTTAAATTTTATTTATTTATTTGTTTCAGGACACAATTTCATACAAATAAAGTATTAAATGTTTGTTAATGCTTACTATAGAATCATAACCTTGGACATTCCAAAATTTCATTAATCTAGTTTGTGTAAATAAAATGTAAGCTTTCTGTTTAAGGTTATTTTTCTACCATAGGGCTGTACATACAACTTTGGATAAGACCTGAAATCATGTGAGTGATTTTTTCTCTTAATGATGACACGATGCCTCTTTTGTCCACTTGCTGTGAGAAGCTGGGTGAAACTTAAAAGTATTAAACTCATAAATTAACCTTGCCCATGCAGTTAACGTAAGGGTGGCAACTTTCCAAGAGCTGTTGGCAAAACACAGCTGTGCTCCCAGGCTTTGTTTGCCCCTATTTTTGATTAAATCTCCCACTTCATTCCAATGACCTTCACTAGGGGTGTCATGAGTACACGCTGTTCTTCGAATAACTGGAATGGTTACATCACTGAATATCATTGGTGATCCCCTCTATCTTTTTTTGTTTAAAAAAAATGGTGAAGGCACTTGACACTAAAATTCTGTTGAGATAGCAAGCACAATAAAAGCAAAAACGAAACAAACTCCTGCCTCTTTGTTGCCAGCATCTGAAAACACCTTAAGCTTAGCTGCCAATACACCCACTTCTGCTTACTCTCAGCAGGAGTAATAAAATAAAAGCTAAAATGGCAAGTAAATACTTTCTCCTTTTTTTCTCCCTCCCTCATTTATGAAAAAATAATAATGAGAGAATTAATTAGATTGAACAGAAGGTCAGCATACTTTGCCTTTAATAACAGTGTGTTCTTGTTGCTGGGATACAAAGATTATGCATTACAAACAAGTCTGTGTCAGAACCTTAGGGATTCATTTGATTGGTGGTGTGGTGCATTTATCCTATGAACATTTTGGAAAAATTGCAACATTGAAGGGTTGGAGTGGGGAAGAAAAAAATTAATACGTAGGATGAAAAACCTCTGGCCTATAACTTTAACAAGGCCCAAGTATCTATCCTGTCTGTTGGTTTTCCCCTTTCTGCCCCAGTGGTCCAAACACCTCTATCAATAAATGTGTGTTTGATTTCTTAATGCATGTTTGATTTCTTAATTGGATGAATAGGATTTTTAATCCTTATTTGGACATAGCAAGTAGATTAGATTTGGGACAAACAATTTTGCATGAAATCTTTCCTAGCCCCTGCAAAATAACTTAAGATAATCATATTCAAAGATATTCTATTCCTTATAGGGGAAAATGCATTATTATTTTAGAACTTCTAAGTTGGGGAGATCTTCCTGCAACTGTAAAAGTGAGGGGGGCATTTTGATATGCCATTCTCTGTTTTGGGTCCAAATAACACTTTGTAAAATTATTCATATCACCTTAAAAAATGATCCTTGGTTTTATGGATCATGTAAATTCTTGAACATACCTCATTTTAAAATCCTCCTTATCCCTTTTCTTTCCCTGCTCACCTTTTTTCAAACTCTTCCTTCACCTTTCCTTTTCAGTAGTATCAGCCTTCTTGCTATCGGTCTGTAGTGTCTTCTCATTTTCTTCCCTTGTATATCCTCTATCTTTTTTAAAAAAAAGTATATCTGCATATCATGGTCATGGTTCTCCAAGATCATATGTTTTTCTCTCTTTCCAAACTTCTTCTCTTGCTCCCTCTTCCCCATCGCTTTCCGACCACATCCATGTTCATACCTTCTCTCATCTCTACTTCTTCTTCTTATCTTTGAATCCATTCCACTTGTCCTGATCTGTGGTTGTGAGTGTCCTTCCCTACAGAGCCAAATGATTTCCTTAGACAAGAACAGGGAATAGCATAGAAAGTCAGAGAAAGACCTGACTTTCATCAGGATCCATCCCCTTTGAACCTCTCTAAACTGAAACTGCAACTGAATGAATTGAGCAGGGACAGTCTCACACTTTCAAAAAACCCGACTGCTCCCCAATGGGATACAGTCAGGTTGTGGGTTGCTACTGAGTACATTTGCCACTAAAGCTGCTGGGCAGTGCAACCCAGCTGCATCCCAGTCCCAGGCACACTTTGGAGGCAATTTTTCCAAAATGGCAAGCTTTAGTAGCAACCCACTGGGTTTTAGAAGTGTGCTAAAGTCTTTAATTAATACTCTGACAGTCCACTTTTCAGGTGCTTTTAAAATGTCCACCTTTGTCCTCAGCTTTCTTCAGTAACTGCAAAAGGAGTTCAAAGTGAAAAAGTTGTCGAGATAATGATAGCGAGAAGAGGAAGTGGTGGAATCTCCCATCTCCCATAGGCTCAAGAAAAAGAAAACTGGCATAGCTTTTCTAGCTTGTGTTTTTCCTAATTCATAATGTTTGCCATCTTGACCAGACTCTGCTGTTGCTTGGCTATGAGATGTTGGAGGGTATGCTTGGCTATGAGATGTTGGAGGCATCCTACTGGGCCATAACTCATTATAAAGAGAAGGCAAAAGAGTAATCCAGGAAGCATGCCAAAATAGGCAAACTAAAGTAGTGTGATTAAAAAGAAGACAGGATGGTCACAGGGAGCAGGCTAGTTTTGGCTTGTTTTGAATCAGCAACTGCCTCCTGGCATCAATCTGTTTATATTACCACTGCATGATGCAGCTACTCCCACATAAACTATTTTTGATGTGATTCCATCTATCCCTAGTGCTTGGGGCTCTTCTGCTCTACTGGCTCTGTTTTTGGTTTCTTTGAGGGAGATGGGTCCTCTCTTGAAAGCCCAGTCTCAACCTCAGTTTCAGTTTAGAGAGGTTCAAAGGGGATGGATCCTGATGAACTGGGTCCTCAGAGTCAGACTCCAATGCACCACTTTAACTGCCATGGCTCTGTTGGGATTTGTAGTCAGAGTGGAAATGTACAGATATGCGAAAGTTCTAGCTGTGAAAGTTTTAGCCTGCAGGTGGATTACATGAAAACAACATAACCAAGGTCAGTGTGTCTAGGAACACAGGATACAAAACAACAACAACAACAAACAACAAAAAAAAACAGGTCATCAGAGTGTATAAAAACTACTGGTCACATGTCACAAGACACAGGAAGAAGGCTGGGTTTAGAAGCTATTTAGCAAATGTCTATAAAGGTATCAACCTGGGGGTGGAGTTTTGCCTTGACAGCCTTTGCCTTGAATGGATTGCTGGGCTTGGCATGGAGATTCCTTTGTTCTCTGTCTGCTAATGGCTGTTCTACAATGTAAACAGTTATCATGTTAATTCTGCAATTAAAGAATAAAGAAGCTTCTTTTGAAGAGAATTTGATCTCTGGTCTGTTTCATGGAATGCTGTAAAGCTGCAGGGAGCTATAGATCCAGAGAGCTATGGAGCTGGTGAATGGCAGTCCTTCACACACTCTGCACACTCTAATGATAAATCAACAGGCTCTATCCTAGGGGTAGGCAACCATTCCCCTTTAAGGGCCAAGGGACTTCAGCTCCCAGAAGCCTCAGCCATGTTGGCCAATAATCCCATGTTGGCCAATAGCTCCTGGGATTCTGGGAGCTGAAGTCCCTCGGCCCTTAAAGGGGAAAGGTTGCCTACCCCTGCTCTGTCCTAAAGAATCCTGAGGCCTCATTTCTACTACATAATAAACTGGTTTGCAAGTGGATTTGAACTAGTTTAAATGGCCTTTGTTCGCACTTGTGCTAATTTCCTGATGTGGTTTGTAAAGGGGGCTCAGCACTAAACTCATTTAAAGTGCTTCCTCCAGATCCACTGAATTCCTCACATCTTTTGCAATGAATCGATTCAGTGCTGGTGTGAATGTGCTGAGGATCTGAATCAGTTCCCTGTGGCACAGTCAGCCCTGTGACATGACTCCATGTTGAATCGATTCATTGATGAATGTGAACATGAAGTGGATTAAATTGATTGCTCCTTGGATAGTGTGAATGTCTGTTCAGTGCTAAATTGCTTCATTGACTCAACTCAAAAACCGGTTTATTCTGTCATGGAAATGAGGCCTGAGATTTGTAATTTTGTGAAGCATTAGCACTTTTTGGCAGAGAAAGCTAAAAACCTTGTAAAACTACAAATCCCAAGATTTTATAGGATGGTGCTACAGCACTTAAGGTGATGTCAATTTACAATATTTCTACAGTATAGATGCACCCAAGGTCTCCAGCTGGGCCCTCATCCTGAAGTGAGGACTCCTCCATATGGGTTATGACACCACTCTCTTTCACATACACACTCTCTGCAGCTTCCTTCCTTTCCATGTGTGCACACTACACCAAGGGGCATCACACCATGGACTTCCTTTCCCTACTCCTGTCTCTCTCCTTTACTTTGCTATTTTCTTTTTGCAACCATCTGCCATGAAACAAAATAGTATGGATTCCAATCTTTTTCAGGTTTCACAATAGGGTACAGAGACAAACAACATACACTATAAAGACAATAATGCTTTATAAAGTAGAGGGAAGCAGGAAAAGAGGAAGATCAGATGGATAGACTTAGGAGCTAAGCAGACGGGTGGGTGTGGGCCGCCCCGGGAAACTGCACCGCCCCTGGAAGGAGCGCTAAAATAGCGCTCCTTCCACAAGTTGCCGAAGGTGCATCGCAAAAGGTTGGTGGCGCACCTTCAACAACTCTTCTGCCGCAGCATTTGCGAATGCTGTGGTGGGAAGTCATCATTGGAGCGTCGGCCATGTGGAGGGCCCTACGCTCCAACGATGCCTTCAGGAAGGGGTTGGGGTGCCCACCGTGCGGCTGCCCCTCCCCTTCCTTGCTCCCAAGATGGCCCTTTTAGCCGTCTGCTTCCCCCTTTAATCAGGGAGGCCACGACTCTGAATCTGCAGGACCTGAGCAGGGTTGTTGATGACAGGGTGATGGTTTCTCATTAAAAGGATCACCATGAGTCAAGTCACCTTGATGGCAGTTAACAACAACAATGAAAAAAGAATGGCCATGCCCCTATAATTTTGAAAATATAAAATCTTTCTTGGAGAAAAGGCATTATAGATCTTTCAATAATTAAAAGATTTGGAACATCTTATCACCTTATAGAATCCTTAGAAAGCTCTTTCCCACTTCAGTTGCAAAAGGAAATTCAAGAAGCAGTGAAGATAACTGGATAAAAATTCTTTCTCTCTGGGGATGTCAGAAGTCTGCAAAGTGAATCTTTAGTCAACTATTAGCTACATAATTGCCCTCCATTGTGACTCAGCATAGGATCTCTTCTGGCTTTCAAATAAATATGTAATTCATGGGCAGGTCATGATTTCTCTTCATTTTATGCACATTTGTTCACCCTAAACAATTGTCAGTAATTTTTTTAGTATTTTAAATTTTTAAGTATAAGCCAGCTGCAGATTGTGCCATTTCTTCTGATCTAGCAGCACCTAGCAATGCACATAATTTCCTTTTTAAAAATGAGTTCAGATATTAAAAGGGAACATTTATTTGATCATGACCACCTATAGGACTGCAGCTGCTTACTAATCAAATCTAGCAAGAGACAAGTCTGACCTTTTGCTAATTGTTATTATTTTTTTACATTTCCTTCTGATTTTTAGGAATAAGACTAGAAGTCATTTGAGGAGAACTGCCCTGCAGAACAGTTGAGTAATAGCAGGTGGCATAGGATCATCCATTAAATATGATAGCATTAGTATATGTCTCCAAGAGTCCAAAGTCAATTCTCTATTTGACAGCATTGGTCAAAGGGCAGCCATGTGTTTCTTTCAATGAATGTAAATACTTTTCATTAAGAAAACATAAATGTATAATGACTGAAAATGTAACTGGTAATTGAAGGCATTTATTTACAAAATTCAGGTTGACTTCTGCACTAGACAAAAACTTTCAGTAATATTGACTTTAAAGCAAACTTTTTCGGTAGAATGTAATGAATGATTTTTTTTTTTTTAGCAACTTTGGTTTTAGTTGCATTTATTATTAGCTGTTATCCTGAGGTGAAATCTCTAACACCTTTGGCCACTTCCATCTGCACTGAAATTATTGATCATGCCACAGCACAGCAGACTATCCATAACCTCATGGCATTGACTGGCTAACTTTTGATGCATTGTTTTCTGTGGTCATATTGACATCTCAACCCAACTAACAGTTTCCTCCCTTCTGGAAGAAAAAAAAAATCTGATCTTCTGCTGGTAAAAAAGTCTAATATTTAATAAATGAGGGAAAACGTAGCATGTTATTTTGCAGTATCTAGTTGTTGTTAACTGCTGTCAAGTCAATCTCAGCTCATGGGGACTTTATGGATGAGACATTTCCAAGACTCTCTGTCATCCACTGCTCTGCTTAATTCCTGCAACCCCATACCTGTGACCTCCTTAATAGAGTCCATCCATCTGGCATGTGGCCTTTCTGTCTTCCTACTTCCCTCCACCTTCTCCAGCATTATTGGTTTTTCCAAAGAGTCCTCTCTTCCCAGATTTTGTGAAATAGATCTCTTGTTCTTCCCTATTTGTTGTTGTCTTCTATTTTGGTATAATCGCTGGTTTTGTTTTCTTCTTCAGTCTTACTCTTATTTTTGATATGAGTAGTTCATGATCTGTGCCACAGTAAGCACCTGGTCTAGTCTTGCCCACCAGTATAGAGTTTCACCATCTTTTGCTTCCAATTATATAGTCTATTTTATTTTTGTGTTGACCATCTGGTGATGTTCATGTGTATAGCCTTTTTTTCTGGTTGTATGAAGAATGTATAAGCAAGAGGCAGCGAGGCCTGGAGAAAGCCTTGGGTGGAGGCTTTTTAGCCCACTCCACCCTCACTCCCATAGACAGCAAGAGGCAGTGGAGCCTGGAGAAAGCCTTGGGCAGAGGCTTTTTAGCCCGCACCACCCTGCCTCCCATCGACAGCAGCTGAGACAACGGGGCCTGGAGAAAGCCTTGGGTGGAGGCTTTTTAGCCCGCACCACCCTCCCTCTCTCCCATCAACAGCAGCTAAGGCAGTGGGGCCTGGAGAAATCCTCAGGCAAAGGCTTTTTAACCACCCCACCTTCCCTCCCATCGACAGCAAGAGGCAGTGGAACCTGGAGAAAGCTTGGGGCAGAGGCTTTCTAGCCCAGCTCACCCTCCCTCCCATTGACAGTAGCTGATGCAGTGGGGCCTGAAGAAAGCCTCAGGCAGAGGCTTTTTAGCCTGCCCCACCCACCCTCCCATCGACAGCAAGAGGTAGCAGGGCCTGGAGAAAGCCTCGGGCAAAGGCTTTTTAACCCACCCCACCCTCCCTCCCATTGACAGCAAGAGGCAGCATACCTAGCTCTTTACAATAGTTGTACTACAATATTTAGTTTATCTAGCTCAACATTAAGTAGCAATAACATGGTGTCCCTGAGATCAGGGTGGAGATTAATTTACTTGTTTGGCCCACTACCCCTTCCTCAGTAACAATCACAGTACCAGCTATTCAGGTGTTAAGATATTTCTAACCCATTTTTCTATTGTGGTATAGTGTGAATTGGAAATTTGCCAGTAACCTATAATGGGTCAAAGGAAGCGTATGAGAGATGTGGAGGCTAATACACCCCCAGCAGCGAAACAACCCAAAATTGTAGGCTTTTATAATACCCAAGTCTTGACCGAGAATCGGTTCTCAGTGTTAGCTGGAAATGGATTTGATAATGAGGAATGTGAGACTGTTTTATTGTTGATATGGTCAATTGACTAATCAATAAAACTTGTTGTTGTTGAAGAATGTATTTGCAGTGAATAGGTTATTAACTTCACAAAAATCTATTAGACTCTCACCTGCTTCATTTATTTTGCGTAATCCAAATCTGCCTATTGTTTTTCTTTCTTTGCTTCCAACTTTCATGTTCCAATCTCCTATGATCAGCTTGACACCTGTATTGGTGTGTTGTCAATTTCTTTACTGTACTCCTTCATAGACTCTATCAATTTCTTCCTCCACTGCTCTGTGGCTGGTGCAATTACTTGTATTATGGTGATATTCATAGGTTTACCATGGAGCCTTACTGAAATGATTTGGTCTGATTTTGCATTGTATCTGTTGACTGCTTTTGCCACATCTTTTCTTAGTATGAAAGCCAACCTGTTTCTTCTTGTCTTTTCATTCCCTGAGTAGAGCACTGTGTATTTGTCTGATTCAAAGTGGCTCATTCCTGTCCATTTTAACTCGCTCACCCCCAGTACTGCTATGTTCATGAACTGCTTTTCCATTTTTACTATGTCTAGCTTCCCTTGGCTCATGCTCCTCATAT
>JAIPUX010001880.1:53798725-53809215 GCA_020142125.1 Phrynosoma platyrhinos | reverse complement strand
AGCTATTTTCTCCTCATTTAGTGTCATCTACAAATTTGAGAAGCACGCCCCCTATTATTTCATTCAAGTCATTGATAAAGAGCTTGAATAGCACTGGGCCCAGGACAGAACCCTGTGGCACCCCACTGGTCACTTCTTTCCAGGATGAAGAGGAACCATTGCTGAGCACCCTTTGGGTTCAGTTGTATTGTCTAGTGCACATTTTACTATCTTGTTTGCAAGAATATCATGGGAAACCTTGTCAAAAGCCTTACTGAAATCAAGATATGCTATGTCTACCACATTCCCTTCATCTACCAAGCTGGTAATTTTATATATATAAAAATCAGATTTGTCTGGCATGACTTGTTTCCCTGGAACCCATGTTGACTTTTAGTGGTTATGGCATTCCCTTCTAAATGTTCACAGACTCTCTTTTTAATGAATTGCTCTAGAATCTTTCCTGGTATTGATGTCAGACTAACAGGGTGATAGTTGTTGGGATCCTCTTTTTTCCCCTTTTTGAAGATGTGACAATGTTTGCCCTCCTCCAGTCTGCTTGGACTTCTTCTGTTCTCCAGGAGTTTCAAAGATTATTGCCAGTGGTCTGAGATTACATTTGCCAGTTCTTTCAATATCCTTAGATGTAGTTCATCTGGTGCTGGAGACTTAAATTCTTCTAGGTTAACCATGTATTCCTGTACTTCCTCTTTACTTATTTTGTGCTGCATTTGCTCTATTGTGTCCTGTGCTCTATTTTCCTCAGGTTGAACACCCTTTTCCTTTTGTGAGAAGACTGAGGCAAAGAAGGTGTTGATCAGTTCTGCCTTTTCTTTGTCCCCTGTTAGAATTTCTTCATCTTCTCTGCGCAGTGGCCCTAACAATTCCTTCTTCTTTCTTTTGCTATGGGCATACTTTAAAAAGCCATTTTTATTGTCCTTAGCCTCACTAGTGAGCATGAGCTCATTCTGTGCTTTGGCTTTCCTGACTTTACTCCTAGATGATGGGTTTACACAAGGAGGACCACTTACACCCTCCTGTTCTCAGTGCCAACCAATGTTTGCTATGGTGTCACAATTCACTCCTGTCAGTCAAACTCCCATTACTGCAGCTGCTAGCAGCTATTTGTCTCCCTATATTATTCCTCCCATCTTTGTTTGTTTGCTTTCCTACCCATCCCCTTATGCCTCCCTGGGTTTCCCTCCTTCCTTTACCTCATGTCCTCCCTCCCTTAGTCCATCCCCATCCTCACCCCCTCCCTCCTTTAGTTCCTTCACTTCTTTCTCCATCGTTGGGGTAGGGCAGAGATGGATGGTCACCTTCTTCCTTCCTTCATTTGCCTGCCTGGTCCTCTGCTTTGAGTTAATGGGCCTACTCTCCTTTGGGCTAGCCAACAGGATACTGGCCCTCTTTTGCAACAAAAAATTGTAACCAAAACAATTTTGTGGTCTTTAAAATGTCACTACTTTTGTCTTTTTGAAATGTAGATTGAGTTTTGGGGAGATTATTGCTTACAAATCTTGAGGTAATTGTGTTACAAATTCCTGCCTTGTAGGTCTGCTATTGTGTGAATTGTGCAACAGAACATGATTTGGATGAGATAAAATATTCTGTCCTACTGACTAATAGTAAATAGCTAACAAAAGGTATACCACTTTTCAAATAATTTAGTGATTTAGGGGCTAAGCAGACCAGCAAAAAGAGTTGGTGTTTTTGGCAGCTTAGGGGTTTGGTGGTTGCCTGCCACCTACCCTGACTTCATTCCCAAAGTGGTGTCATGCCACTTGCCTGACCAGACAGTGGACAGTGTAGGAACACTCCTGTGCTGCAGCAATTACATTCTGCTTGCCACAGGAGTGGGGAAGACTTGTGGTGATGGCGAAAGGGACACCTTTCTCTGGTACAAAAAGGGATGGGATTTTGCTGCTTCTTTTGCACCAGAAAAATGCTGGATCAGGGCCATGGTGTGCGGTTGCCATGGCCCTGATCCAGCAAGCAAAAGGGTGGTGCAGAGCCACTCCTTTGGGGTGGTCTGTGTCACCCCTGAGTTTTATTCGTAAGCTGCTTTTGTGGCACATATCACCAAGATGTTGAACAAAATGAAAAAAAATCACAAATACCTGTTCAAACACCTGTAAGGTCTAATATGGTAGAAGAATGGATTATAAACAAAATGTCCTGCTTTCTCAGACCAAATCAGTCTCTGGTACATTGGTATATAACATACCAAATGTGCATTTATATATTAAATTGTGAGGATACATAAATGTTTATATATGCTCATATATGTATATTTCAGAATGTGTAGAAATCTTCATCCAAAAGGTTTATAGATTTCCTTGCTTGTCTATACATTGTTAGCAAACTCATCTATTGCTACATCTGCATTGCACAAATAATGCAGTATTGATAACAGTTTAACTGCAATGGCTCAGTCCTATGGAATTCGGGGATTTGTAGTTTTGTAAGATACTTAGCCTCCTCTGTCAGAGAGCTCTGATGCCACAACAAACTACAAATCCCAGAAATCTATAGCATTGAGCCATGGCAGTTATAGTGTTGTCAGACTGCAATTTTTCTGCAATGCAGTTGCAGCTTATATCTCATTATTTATGTAGATAACCTAATTTGGAAGGGTGGGGGCAGGGATGAATATTTATTATAACATCAGTTATTGATCATTGATAAAATATCCTAACATTTTGCTTGTCTGTGTGTTTCATAGTCTTCAAAGATGTAAAAAAAATGTTCCAGAACCCTAATGTAGTCCCTGTTATAAACAATCTTCTCAAATAAAGAAGCAAACATAAAGCTCAGTAATGTGAGGCATATATTCCAGCAGGAAAGTCTGTTCTAAGAGCGTCACCAAACAGAATTCTCCATTTCTCCTGATCTCAAAGTACTCTATTGTCTTCTTATCAGTTTCAGAAAGACATTTTCCAATTAATAAGGATGTGCTTAACAGCTGTGATGGGAAACAAGTACACAGCTTAAACAGCCAGTTTTTGACTGGCAACGTAATGAAATAGAACACCCCAAAGCAATAATATTCATCTCCAGAGCTGCTTTAAGCATGAAGCAAGTTAGGTTCAATTACTTACCTGAGCTGCTTAGTTCCTGACATAAGATCCAGTGCTGTTGTTTATTTTGCAACTGGCTTGTGTTTACTCAGCTAATGATGAAAATAAATCTCTCCCTGCAGGAAGCATTTCATTTTAGAGTAAGGTTAAGATTTATTCTGACATTTTAAATGAGTAGACCTTTCTCAAGCCCTGTTCAAGATCCTGCTGGTGTGTTGTATTTGGCACAAAATGCCAAATTTGTGTCCAGTCTGCAAGGACAGGGCAAACATATTGAAGTGGCATGCAGGTGCATGGCGCATGATTATTCCATGTAGGAAGGCACAACTTGATGTGGTATCTAAGATGGTCATGTGAACCCCCTATGTGCACCTAACTAGCTGATATCCCACTCTATCACTCAGAAGTTGACTCCAGTGAAGATGTGACTGATTGTATTAGAGGGCTGAGTAGGAAATTTCCATTTACCATCCAGATTGATTTAAGAGGGTTGAATTTTTCTGTCTGCTCCGGACTGGTCAAATAGCTAATCAGCCGTGAAATAAGGTACCTTTTCAAGTGGCAGGAAGAGTCTAAATGGCCAGGCAATGGGCATAGTTGCTAGTTGGTGGTCACTGGTAAGTACCCAATGGGTCTTTAAGTAGAGGGGCAAACACCATGGCTCCAGGGATGATTTTTCTGGCCTTGGGACCCACCAGGGTACAACCAGCTCTCTACCCAGATGGGAAAAATAGGGGAAATTGCTTTAAAATTGTGCAGGGGTGATCAAGGGTAATCAAAGAGAAATAGTTTTGGTGGCCATGATATTATGGCCACCCATCATATCATTCCTACTACTGTTTTAATCCTCAAATGGAAGGTTTCAGTGTCCCAGAATTCTGTAACATTTTCTTGCATAACCCATATAGTCCTACACCTACAATGTAGCTACTTGACATGTACAGGGTTATTTTTAAAACAAAATAAGAAAAGAGGAGGAGGTGGAAAATATTAGAGCAGAAGGAAAATTGAGTACATACGCTGAAGGCTACCAGTTAGGAAACAGATGCCACTGCCAAGTCTGGAAAGTCAGTCATGACTGCTGGGTTTTTCTGAAGAGTCTTTTTTATCTTAGTTGCAGCAAAGTATTTACAAGCATGATACAGGAATTTTTACACCAACTGACATAATGCTCCATCACCAGCCAACATCCACACCATCACACAGTATACTAGAGCATTTCTCCTTATGTACACAAACTCTAGCTAGGATTCTGATCCAACCCCTGCTAGTGTTTCATCATCTTCCTGTCATGTGTCCACAGTGACAGTGCAGTTTGGATCTGCTATGACTCATCTCCATGCTCAAGTTTCATGAGCTTCCTCTGATTCATCATTTCCTCTTTAACCCATTGCATGAACCTGAGACATTTTTCACAGCCTGGGGCATTACTAAGGATTCTGTATGGAGTGAAATGGGGAGGTCAATGGGGAGTTGACACCATGAGTTCCCGCATGGGGTGACACCAATTCTAGGGATGCCACTGCAGTGGAATAAAAAAAATGAAGAGATTATTGTATATTAAGTTTAACAAATTCATAAAAAAGATTCTTTACTGCTATCATATGGGCCTTCAATCTCAGATACTCAACCATTTTGTCCTGTGCTTCAGGCCCTGACTTCTCCTTATTATAGCATTTGGTGTAGAGCTGTACAAGTACCTCATTTCTTTCCTTATGAGTAGTAAGTTGTCATTTATGAACTCTGAGAACATATTTATTTATTCAGGAAATAGGAAGACTTTATATAAGATGATTTCATAGTAAAGAAATTTTCTGTTCAGAGACACTATGCATCCAAGAAGCTGCTGGTAGGAATGTTCCATATGTCCATCTCTTTTCATCCTAAACACCACACTTTCTTTTGGAGAAATCTCTGAAGACTGCATGGATACCTGGACTGAGAGACAATTAAAAATGTATGAGGTTAAAGTAGGCAAAGGCACTCCACATTCTTTGGTGCACATCATGCACGCACACACACACACACACACATCCATGTACACCTTCATTTTTTAAAGGGAATAGTTGAAAAAAGAAGAGGACAGATTGGAAAAACCCATGGCCCTCATCCAGTTTATGGGCCATGGGTTCCCCACCCAGTTTATGGGCCATGGGTTCCCTACTAAAAAGACTCTTTAAAATATTCAGTATAGTATAGTATCTGTTTGATGCTGATAATCCAGCTTGCTTCACATATAAATCTCTTCCCTTCTTCCCCCCACCCCATTCCCCCAAATCAGCAAGATAAACTGAGTCATGCAAATTATTCAGATTTAGGATTCACAATGATAATTCTGAAATCCTCAGCATGACAGTTCCAGTGTAAGACAAATTAACCTCACACAAATTGTTTCCATATCAACAGTTCATATCAATCAGGGAACATATAAGCATAATCATATCTCTCCTTTTAGACTGAATGACAGATCTAAATTATAGCCCACCACAGTAAGGAAGACATGAAATCATTGGCAAGCTAGACCTGGCCTGGTTTGGTTATACAATGGTTGTTAAAGTAGATGTGTTTTCAAAGGAAAGCGTGATTCATGCATGATAAACATTTCTTAATGACAACAGTGAACTGCTAAGGCACAAAGAACAAGCAGGGTGATAGAGAGATAAAAAGAAGAGGGCTAACTGACCTGTTAAAAAGTATAATGTCACAACAAGCTCACATATGAGTTTTAACTACTATACATGTCAAGAGGACTTGAAGAGTTTACTGTATGTTAATTGCATTGTATTTTTTATTTGTATGCTTTAAATTGTTTAAATATTATTGTTTAATATTATTGTTACACTTGTCCCTCCCCCGTTCACAGACTTCTCATTTATAGTTTTGAGTTTCTACGGATGGGAAGCCAGGAGGGACAAAATGGCATGCATGCCAGCGTGCAGCCATTATGCTAAGTAGGGCTTGAATATCCAGTAGAGTATTACTTATACTAAGTAGGGCTTGAATATTTCATGGGGGGGAAGGGTGGAATGGATGCCCAGCAAACTGGCAGGGACTGTAGTTTAACTCAATTTTAACTTGTGTATGTTTTCAGCTATACTGTACTTGTTTTAATTTATAAGGCACCTTGAGTTCCAGTTTTTGGGGAAAGGCAAGGTATAAATAAAGTTGATGATAACAACAACAACAGGATTTTTTTAATAAAAAAATGGTATGATGCCATCATGTATTTTTCTGGATCTAATGTGTACTCTAAAATTTTATATATAAAATCCACATTGTATCTTCTGTTTCTCTGCAGAACAGGTCTTGAATTGTTCTTAAATGTTCAGATCCCTGCTTTCCTGGCAGCAAAGAGCATGGAATATGGATCTGACCTCTGAGTATGTATGCATTCCAGAAGTGAGGAACATGTATTGTTGTACTGCAATTCCATCCATTGTTGAAGTGCAACACCAAGCATTCCTTGTCATTAGCTACACTGCTGGGACTTGTAGTCCAGTGATATCTAGAATGTTGCACAATTCTCACTGCAGTGTATAGGATTATAGTGCTTACTAGGGTTAATGTTAATAATAATAATAATAATAATAATAATAATAATAATAATAATAATAAATTTTATTTATATCCCGCCCCTATGCATAGCAATCGGGGCGGCTCACAACAATTAAAATACAGTAATTAAGATACATTCTAAAAACCCAATCCCTCCACCCATCCCGCCCACCCCTTAAAACAGAATTAAACTTAGAAATTTAAAATAAATCAGTAAAATAAAACAAAACTTTTTGTGAAATTTATTTCAGGATCCAGTATTAATAATAATAATAATAATAATAATAATAATAATAATAATAATAATAATAATTTTTATGCCGCCTCTCTGCAGTGCAATTGAGGTGGTGTACAGCAAATTAAAACTGAACTATTAACGGATCCCTCCCCCATGAATATACCTGTCACACTTATATGATGTGTAGTATTATATCTGCAGAACTGCAGAGACATATGGGAGTGTGTATGTGTGACAAAGGCCATGACATCTGCTGATTATCTCCTTGAAGGAGCCAGACTTCTAATGTGTAATGGGACATCACCTGGACACTGTGTAAATGAGTATGATGCAATGCCTAGACAATGTTGCATGGGCAAAGTGTAAAAGAAGCACAGCTCAGTGTGAGCATGTGTGGGTCAGTGTAGTCGGTCAGCAGTTGGTGCTTGTGAATTTGTTGGACAGCTCCTGTATTGCTGAGAGCTGGAGAAGGAGAAAGGCTTTCATCCAAGAGCTCCACATCTGCTGTAAGTGGGGAGGGGAATACAGACAGCCCAAAAGGGGTGGCTTAGAGCCATCCCTTTTAGGCTGGATTGAGGCCAGGGCAAACAGATGCCTGCCCCCAGCCCAGCCAGAGTCTGCCCCAAAAGTTAAGATCTGCTCCTTTTGGGGGCTAAAAAAAATGTCCCTTCTCCCATACAGCTGGCTTTTCCCTTTGAAAAGCCAGCTCTCGGGAAAGTGGCATCTAAGTGCCATGTCCCCAAGTGGGAGAGAAGCCAGCCAGCATGTAACCACTGGTCTGGCTTTGATCCTGCCTGGGGTCATGGCACATCTAAACACCATGCCCCCAAGTCAGCCCCAAGCAAGCTCAAATGAGCTGCCTGTACAGCCCCTAAATAGTTTTTGCCTAAATAAATCCTTCAACTGCAGCAGCTGGCTTCCACGTTCTGTTTGGGATTATCTCAAGTTCCTTGCCAAGATACTGAAATTCATTCACACCACGCCTCAGTGTGACAAAACCATACAGAATACCTACACTCATCAGATTAACAAATTAGCACTGTATATTAGAGGCAGTAGGCAGTTGTGCACATTTTTAGAGAGGGACCAAGCATTTTCCACTGAAAATTAATTTTAAACCAGTTATCTATGAATCTTTGCACTCCCTCCCTAACTCCACTTCTGTATTGATACATGCAGTGTAAAAGCTGCCCTAGAGTGCATCTATATTGCAGAATTAATGCAGCTTTACCCTATTTTTGCTATTTCCTTGCTCTGAGGCTAAGAGAATGTGATTTGCCCAAGGTCACCAAGTGAGTTCATCTTTCTTGCATTGGGTTCAGTTCCAAAAGAAGACACAAACATTCTAAGGCTGTTTTAGACTATGAATAACTGCAGATACATGAGGTAAGCAATGTTCTGGCAAGCATTTCCCACACTGTTCCCTCATCTTCTCCATCATATGAATTAGAAATAGAATAGGACAGAGAAAGATATAGCCAGCTGTCATTTTTAATGGATAAATGCTGGAAGAGGAGCAAGGTCTTTTTGTCTTTCCACTGCCATGTTACCTGAAATAGTACAGATTTGCTCTCTAAGATGATAAGAAACTGAAGGAGAACATCATTATTGGCATCACTGAAATAACTGCAGGTGGTATAGAGATATTACTATACATCTCCCAACTATGGACACCACTGTGAAATAGCTATGCTGTAGAATTTAAGACATTTCCAACCCAGGCATGCAGGAATATTCAGCCTTCATTTGTAAGCACTTTACACAATAGAGTGTTGTACTGAACAGGTGGTTATCTAGGTGATTATAAAGGTACATTTGAATGCTATGATCCTATGGTTTCTAACAAGAAGTTCCTTTAGTGACTTCATGAGCTTTTAATTAAATGAAAACAATTCCTTCTTAAATCAGGACTTAAATCATTATTGTCTTTTGGAAAGAATTCCAGCAAGTTTTCCTGAATTTCAGCTTCTCTTGTAAAAACATAGCAACTCACTGCAGATTGATGTCACTTAGGCTTTGATAACAAAAGGCCTAAACAAAAGGCCTGTCCTTTCCAAGGTCATTTTTATTTATCAGTCTTACTTTTCTTGCTGTACTAGCTACATTTGCAGGATGTAATTATTTTCCATGAAAATATACTTTCAATAATCGTGTTAAAAAAAATCAAAACTACTTTGCACATGATGCTGTGTGAACAAGTTCTAGCTAGTTTCCTCCCAAGGTAAAATGATTACTACTCTTGCTGGATCAAACTGGGAAATTACACAAAGCAGACATGAATAAATGATAATAAGGATATAGATATAAAGGAAACTGAGCCACAAGCCCAAACTTGCATCATCAAATTATTCATTAGACATGATCAGATTTTACACTGTAGGCAGCTTAATTTCTCACATCTTATTTCTTCTTCTTACATGAAGAATATTGTCTATAATTTCTTTTTTAGAAAAGGACATGCACAGGGGGGAGAGGAACCATAAGTGATGGTGTAAGGAGCTGAGATCATATTCTCTTGAAAGCCAAAGCTTAAAAAGCCAAAGAATTTCTTCTAAATGGAAAAAGACTGTGAGTAATTATAAATACCGGTAAACAAATTGGAATGGGAGGAGAATAGAATGGAACTGCCTAATTAAAGATTTAATGAAAAGAAAGATAAATAAGTGGCATTTTTGTTTTCTGCAATTGCCAGCTGGTTGTCTGCTAAGCTGATTGGAAGTTAAGAGTTAAAAAGGTAAAGGTATTCCCTGTTGACAAGGTTGTCAAGTTGTATCCAACCGTAGGGGGTGGTGCTCATCTCCGTTACTAAGCCAAAGAACCAACATTGTCAGAGACTACTCTGTGATCATATGGCCAGCATGATTGCACAGAATGCTGTTTACCTTCCCACTGAGAAGTGGTACCTATTTATCTACTTGCATTTGCATGCTTTTGAATTGCTAGGTTGGCAAAAGCTGGGACTAGTGATGGAAGCAAACCCCATCGTGCAGCACCCGAACTGCCAATCTGCCAATCTAACAAAATTAAAGCAAAACAGTTAAAAAATAAATGTATTGGATTGTGTGGGATTTGAAGAACTGAAACATTTAAATATTAATTAAAGAACAATCTGAGAGAGAAAAATATAATAAACCACATGTTAGCAGTTTGAGACATAACATAGATTAGAGGTTGGCAGATATCCAAAAGTCAAAAAAAGGAACTGAAACAAATAGTTTTAAGTTGGAAGAAACAATCTGTACATCCATCAGATAGGGTGTATGCATGCTTAACAAGAGTAAACTCACAAGAGAATTTTGAGGCTCATAATAAAGCAATACAGAAAGAGAAATCCAGATCCTGGCACCTACTGCCCTTCTCAGCACCATCAGAGGAGGAGCCAGAGGCAGAGCTTCTAAGGGCAAGCCTGGCACCAACTGCCCTTCTCAGCAGCATCAGAGGAGGAGTGCACTGCTCTATTTTATTTTGAAGAAGAAATTTAAAATGCACACTTGCATATTCAACACAAGATGAAAAGAGAGATGCTATAAAACAGACCACCTGTTCCAAAACTATATCAATGAATTATTAAAATTTCCCAATTTCACAACTTAAATTCTAGTCAAATGAGCATCCCATCCTAAAACAGGCAACAAAAT
>JAIPUX010001880.1:53786172-53798625 GCA_020142125.1 Phrynosoma platyrhinos | reverse complement strand
GTCACAATGCAAAAAGCTGGAGCTAAGCCTAAAGCTTTAGGTACCCAGCCAGATAATGGAGATACCAAACAGGATGAAGTGAAAACATGCTCTTACAGATGTTAACAGAAAATCAAGTCAAAAGCAATGAAGCCTTTATGGAGACAATCATTAATAATAATAATAATAATAATAATAATAATAATAATAATAATTTGTATCCCATCTCTCTGTAAAATACAACTGGGGCAGCTTACATGATAAAACAAAATCCCATCCCCCAATAGACCACCCCCCAAAATACAATTAAACAATTAAGTTTAAAAACATGCTTAAAAATAACAAACTACAATAAATTATAGTAAGTGACAGATACATTAAAATAGCTGTAACGAAAATCAGATAATGAAATTAAAAATAATAATTAAAAATAATGGAACATTATCAGAAACAATAACTAATAAAATAATGGATAAAGTTAATAAATATATTCAGGTTATTAAAAAAGAAATTGAAAGCGTGGGGGAAAAGTAAACTCATTTCAAGAAGAACAAAAAGTTCAACAGAAGATAACTTTGGAGCATTAATCAAGACTGGACCAATTAGAATGGAAAATCATTGACCTGCAGGACTGCAATAGAAGAAATAATATTCATATCTATCATTTCCTGAGATGACAAATGAATCACTGAGGACCTTGAAAAAGGAAATTCTTAAGTGGCTACAAGGTATGGTTCCTCAGATTACTTGGGAAGAAAAGGATGTGGAATGTCTGCATAGAGCAATAACTCTAAAAAGGAGATGGTTCCCAAAGATGTAATCTTGAGACTAACAAGCTTTTTAAAGAAAGACCTTTTAATGTAAGAAATCAGGAAACTTTTCAAGATCACTTAAATATGGGGATACTATCATTGAAATCTATAATGATCTTTGCCCAGAGACTATCAATTGGAGAAGAGGAGTCAAACCATGCATTGCAGTACTGCAAAAAAGAGAGAATGAGAGAGAGATTATGATACAGTTGGGGTTACCCAATTTTTTTGAAATTTCAGTGGAAAAGGAAGCAGCATAAGATTTATTTCCTCGAACAAGGAATTGATCTGTTGAAACAATTAAATCTGGAGCAGCAAGAAAAAAACACCAGTGAGGGTGCAACTGGTGGAGCCAAAAAACAATAGAAGATAAGATCAAAGACAATAAAATAAAATAATTGTAAAAAGAACTCTATAAAAAAAATAGAAGAGACCATCAATAAAATGGTAGAGACCATCAATAAACAATCAGGAGGAGGAAAAATTGATTATACACTGGGAATTGTGACTTTTTCTCTCCTGCCTCCCCCCCCCAGAGGGCTAGTAAAAGCCATGAGCAAGGTTGGATACCTTAGGACAGGAGGAAGAGAAGGGAGGGGTGGGAGGGTGAAAAAGGGAGGGAGGGAAAGGATAGGTGTAGGGGCATCACACTGAAGAACCAATTTAGAAGATTTAGAAAAGTAATATGATTAATAAAGTAAGGATAGCAACATTAAACATGAAAGGATTGGGGTCTTTAATTAAAAGAAAGAGGATAGAATCATTGCTGAAGAAAGAGATAGCAGGTTTGTTGTTTTTTTACAGGAAATGCATGAAGCAAAACAAGGGGTAAATGAATTGAATTGGGTTGCTACTTATGAAAAAGCACATGGTACTTCAAAAGCAAGAGAGGGCAGCAACCATAATATCTAAAATATGTGGTTTTAATGTGTTAAAAATTAAGAAAGATGAAAAAGGAAGATTTGTATTTATACTAGGAACATTGGGGGGAGAAAAGTATTTGTTGGTCAATGTATATGCTCCAAATGGAAAAAAAAAGAATTTTATGAAGAAGTATTTAAGGAAATGAAGGATATACAGGGATATTATACAATTATGGCAGAAGATTTTAATATAGTTATGGATAAGTAGAAAGATAAATGAAACCAAACAACAAGGGATAGATTCAATAATATTACACCCCTGAATAAGGTAATGAATAGAAACAAATTAAAAGATATATGAAGACTGATTAAAGGTGATGAAAAGAAATATAGTTATTATTCATCAGTTTATAAAAATTACTCAATAATAGATTTTATTTTTGTATCAAAAATATGGTTCCAAAGGTATTAAAAACAGGAATAGAAGGGATAAAAGTTACAGACCATGCATTAGTAAATATGGAATTTGTAGTTATAAAAAGATCATAGAGAAGCAAAAAGATGGAAGTTGTACACCAGAATACTTAAATATAAAGATATCGTGAGTAAGATTGAGAAAGAATGGCAAAATATATGAGACATCAATAATAGAGAGGTTTCTCAAGCTGTGTTATAGGATATTATGAAAGCGGTTGTAAGAGAGATTTGTATTAGAGAAACATGTAATGTAAAGACATGACAGGGAGAGAGAAAAGTAAAATTAGAAATTGAAATAAAAAAATAGAGAATAAATACATAAAAGACAGGAATAAAAAGAAATAGATAAGTTCCAGAGAAATTTGACATATTTATGAGGGGAGTTGTTTGAATGTAACAATAGGAATTCTAAAATGTTGGCAAGATCAGCACAAAAAGAAAGAAAGAGAGGAATGTGATTGGTATAATAAAACAGGAAGGTATGTATGATGATAAAAAAGATAAAGATATTTGAAGAATATTACAAAGAATTATATTCAACAGGGAATACGTCAATGGAAAAAATTGAGGAATATATTGAGAAACATTGGAAAATAAAAATAGAGGAGGAGGATTAAGAAATAATGGATGAAATTAAAAGGATTAAATTTAATTTAAAATTAATTAAATTTAATAAATTAAAAGGAGGGAAATGGATGGGTTGGGACCAGAATATTATAAAACATTTTAAAAGATTTTAAAACCTAAATTGGAAGCATTATATAACAAAATTCTAACTGAAGAAAGGACCCCACCACCATGGGACCATTTATTGATAATATTGACAGATCCAGGATCATATAGACCTATATCTCTTATAAATCAAAATGCTAAAATATTAACAGCAATAATGGCAATAAGAATGAATATGTTTATACATAAATATCTTCAAAAAGATCAATGTGGGTTTGTTCAAGGAAGACAAATGCCAAATTTAATAGTAAGAATATTGAATAAAATAAACATAATTGGGATGAATAAACAAAAAGCAGAAATAATGGCATTAGACATTTATAAAATTTTTAATTGTGTGGAATGGCCAGCATTAAAAATAATGCTAAAGAAATTAGGTATGGGGGGGGAGAATTCAGAGGACTGATAAACCAATTATATTCAAATAACACAACAATAGTAATGGTGAACGATGGACTAACAGAACAAATTCAAATTTCTAGAGGTACAAGACAAGGTTGTCCTCTCTCCCCAATTTTATTTGCAATGATTATTGAAATTTTGGCAAATGTTATTAGGAAGGATGAAATTTTGGAGGGAGTTGGGACTGGAAAATTGAATGTTTGCTGATGATACCCTATTGGCAATTAAAGATCCATTAAAATGGATAGAGTAAAAAGACATTTAAAAGAATTTGGGGAAATGTCAGGCTTACAAGTAAACTGCAGTAAGTCGAAGTTAATGCTGTTTAATTTTACTAAAACATAAGAACAGAATTTTCTAGAGGATAAAAAGATAGATATTAAAATTAAAAGATGAAATTAGATATTTAGGAATAAATATTACAAAAATATAAAAAATTGGAGGAACAATATTATAATAAATTAAGAATAGAAATTAAAAAGAAATTAGAAGATTATAAAAATATTAAATTATCGTGGTTTGGCATAATTGCATTAGTAAAAATGGAAATTTTACCTAAGATTTTTTTTTGTTAACAATAATAATAATAAATAAATAAATTTTATTTTTATCCTGCCCCTCTGCTTGGCAACTAGGGTGGCGTACAACAAGTTAAGACAGTCAACATTGTTCAGGATGCTACCAATACAAATATCAGAAGCAGAAATGAAAAACTGGCAAATATCACTACTCTTGCTGCTTTTAAAAAGGCAGTGAAGACGGATTTTTTCCGGCAGGCCTTCCCAGAATAATAGCTGTCCTTATGAGAAGAACTATATTACAAAAAATTGTCTTTTGAACGAAAACTTTACATCCACATACTTCAGAGAGTTGGTGTTAACTAGTTTTCCTTTCTATCCTCAATACCTGATCTCTACTTATCTGTACATTTTTCTATCTGTCCTGTTATTCCTCCTCTGCACTAATGTTGTGTTCTGCTTATCATAATATCTATAATTAACTATTAATTATCTACATAATTATTTGTTATTATTATTTATATCTAATTCTATTTCTTTTACTTAATGTTGCATTTACCTTATTTAAGCTTAATATAATTTCTTAGTTGCTTCATTTCATTATTTGTATTAATGCATAGATCAAACAGAGTGAATATAATAATAATTATTAATACACATTAAATCCAATAGTATATAAAGTACCCCATATATAAAGTTCATATATTCAATTAGCATTTTTCAGTCTTTTGTGAAGTGAGATGTGGTGTTTTGTCTCAAAATGCTAGTCAACTTGTCAATTTCTGCTAAGTCTAATAGTTCCTCAGTAGAAGGGATATTTTCTGATCTCTAGTTTTGTACATAAGTCTTGCCACCATAATCATGTAGTGTGTTATTTGTTCATCGCTTTTTTCAATATGTTCATTGATCATGTTCAACATGTACGTTTCCGGCTTCAGTTGTAGAGAATTGAAGATTATAGTTTTAAACTTCTTTGCTGCACCTGATTGTCTAATTGCATCAACCTAAATTCTATCCTCCCATAAAACCCATTCAATCTACCTTTGGATTGACTGGTTGTTTCCAACTTACCAAAACCTGAGAAATGACATTCCTTGAGGAATGAGGTGTTTTGAGTGTGTGGCACCCTTTTCTCCTGACTTCCATCTGCACACCCTAGTGATGCCCCTGTTCAAAAGCAGACTTGAAAAAAGTAGTAGAGTATAAGGGGATACAAAGAAGGTCTGTGGTGATGCTTGGGTACCTAAGACAGGAGAGCATACATAATTATATCAGGATTCTTTCTGGGACCACACTGTTAACTTTATTCACCCGAATGGTTTGCTTGTCCATCCAATGTTTCTCTGGCAGAATCAAACTTAAGAGAAAATAAATGATGGTAAAGCTATTCTTCTGGGCTGGCTTTGCAAAACAATTAGCTTCAGTACTTGCTGTATCTCTGTGTGCAACTGAAAATCCAAACAGTGTGTGAGTGAAGGTGAAGCTTCCCACGATAATGTGCTGTTGGCAAGAAAATGAACAACATGGGATCTGAAGGTAATTACAGATGCCCTTATTATACTGGCAGGTACTGTAAATAATAATGAGCATGTGTGACTAGAGATATCGGCACTTTCTCTATAGCAGTGAATGGAGAAAGAGCACTTTCCCCTCATTTTAAAAAGACATCAGTTAAAGAAACTGAAAACTCAATGGACAAATCTAACATAAGCCTACCCCTCTGTTTATCTTGGCTTTTAAAATTATAAGCACTTGACCATTTTCATTGAGTTAACTCCAAAGATGCCTTTGGGTGTCTTCCATTCCCAGAATGGCTGGTGGGTTTTTTTTGTTTTCCTTAAAAAACAACAACAACCTCTTGCATTATCTCATTGCTTAAGAAAAGGTTAATCTTTTTCAGACATGAGCTGTGTTTCACATTTAACTGTACACACAGAGGTAGAACTGGAATGAGAACATGAGCATTGACATAGGGCCTTTGCAGACTGCCAGAAATAATGCAGCTTGAGGCCAAAAAAAATCATCATATTGTATATACATCATATTGTATATCATATTGTATACCCCCAAAAAATCATCATATTGTATATCATCTTCTCAAATAACAATAATCCTGGCAAAAATATTGCATTTACTTATGTGCATGTTTTGGGCTTTTCCTCATGCAATAAAGATTTATCTGGATTTACATATTTTCTACCAGTGCTTCTACTGGCAGAGTATTGGATTTTGCTAGGATTTTGATTATATTTTCTTAAAATGTGCCTCATTTTAGTATTTGCAACTGATATTACTAACACTGCCTATTAATTGGTGTTCTGAGCATACGTGTTTATGAGATCAGTAGAAATGAGCAATTTGCAACATCTGAACTTTTAAAAATTTTAAAATTAAATTAGGGCCTTTGCAGACTGCTAGAGATAGTGCAAATTGAGGTCACTTTAACTGCCTTGGCTCAGTGCTAGGGAATCATGGGAATTGTATTTTTTTCTGAGACATTGAGCCTTCTCTGTCAGGTAGCTCTGGTGCCACAATAAACTATAGTTCCCATGATTCCCTAGCACTGAGTCAGGGCAGTTAAAGTGGACTCAATTTGCACTATTTCTGGCAGTCTGCAAAGGCCCTGGATGAGCACTTTGTAAGTCACAGTTTGACTTTATCCTATGCAAGTATTAATCTTCTTGATTTTGGAAAGACAGCTATTTTTTACCAGATATGATAATTGGAAGACATACGACAGATAGATAGATAGATAGATAGATAGATAGATAGATAGATAGATAGATAGATAGATGACAAAGACAGATAGCACAGTGCCATAATATTCTGAATTAAATACCCTTTGTCTGTCATTTAATACTTTGTTAAAGAAGAACAATTCTTTTTCTGTCACACATAAATAGAATTTTAGCATTATTCTGTTCATGATTTAAGTGTTATTCATTGGCTGCCCTAAAAAAACCTGATTAGTGCTAGAAAGGTAATTGACTCTATAACCTTGGTAACTGTTTTTAATCTATCATGTACAATGCTTATATGATAATTTGTTGATTGCAGAAAAAAAAATCCCCCACACACATCAGAACAGAATTTAACAAAACATCTGTATCTGTATAAAAGAGTTGTTTCCAATACTTTTTCCTATAATACATAGGTATTTTCATGGCAATTATTTTTATGGTTGCTTTCCCAACAGCTGTAGGACATTTAAAAATCCATCTTGAATGCATAAGAGTTGATGTGTTCCTCATCAGAAGAGACTGAAAAGATATCTGTCATCCATAAGCTAAAGTGACAGAAGGCATATTCCTTAGGAACAATTTCACATAGCAAACCAGAAAAACTGAACTGAAAGATATGATTCCCAGAAGTACTATTTTAAAAGATTAAATCCTAGGAAAGATAGAATGCAGTTAATAAATGCATTCATCAATTAATCAATAAGGAAACTGAAAATTTGAGTCAAAATATCTGATTCTATCTGTGAAAATGTTGAATACGGTACTTTGCTCTCCCATCACCATACTGATGTTAAGCAGGTGAATATTGAGATGTGCATCTAAAACACTGACAATTTCTGATTAATTTTATGAATACCCAGTTTTTCAGCATTCACAACCAAGGCAGTGCCACCTGTAAATTTGGAATTTTTCAGACAAGCTAAAAAAAATTCAATTAACTATTATAAAGACATTACATGAGAGATCCCATGGGATTTGATGTAAATAGCAAATAGTCTCAATTTACAATTGGGTTCTTATCCTTGCCACTTGAATCTATTACAAAATATTATTCCTTACAATAGCCAAGTGTCACAGATAAGTCATTCATACCTCCTTCTATTAAGGAAAGAAAATGGGTTGAATTCTGGGATTAAGCAAAAATCCTACCAAAGATTCTCCATACCCTGCAGTTGGCAGCTGCCACTTTACTTTCAAGTGTTATCTTTTAGACTGATGTTGTTAACTGCCATCAAGTTTTCAATGTGTGGTAATCATATGAATGAGAGACCTCTAGGTCAATGTATCATCAAGAGCCCTACCAGGTCTTGCAGATTCAGTGTTGTTTATATTGCTGTAATGTGGTCTTTCTCTTTTTCCTATTGCCTTCTATCTTACCAAGTTTTATTATATTTTCTAGTGACTCATGTCTTCATTACCCATAGCGCTACTCATAGTTGTCCTCTGCTATACTCCAGTAGCTCATTGAATGTCATCCAACCTGGCAGGTTCATCTGGCACTAGCTCTTGTTTCATTTTGGATTCTCTCATCATTGGGTTAGGGGTTTACTGGTGCCTCCTATTGCACAGTACTAACAAGCGTTAGCTATGCTGCCACTGCTATTATCTCTAAGAGATACTCCACCAGTCTCTCTCTCTCTCTCTCACACACACACACACACACACATGCTACTGCTGCTGCCCAGTAACCCATTTGGTACATTTAGTCTGACTCTTTAGCAAATGTCTGACTAACATGGGAAACCCTATCAGGAGCAATACTGCCATCAACATAGCCTCTTGCCTCACAGGAGCATGCAATCATACCACTGCAAAATGGTAGTGCCATTGGAGGGGTTTGAAGTGATACTGTATCATAATGTAGTACAATTTCATTGCGCACATTTATGAAAACAATACTAGTTTAGGAGGAGTGTTGATGAGTTTTGCTCCAACTCCAAAATTTGACTTCTTTTTCTATCACACAAAATCGCATGACCTTCACATACTTTTGTGTCCCACATTGGCTACAGACAGAAAGAATCTCTTAATAATATTTCACTGTGCTTGAACTATAGAATAATGTTGTTTAGTCTGGCTCAAAACATGTTATTTCCAAGCAAAATAATGCTATACAATTCAGAACAGTGCTGAAGCCATAAGGTTATGGTGCAATTTTTTTTTACATTTCAAGGCCAACATTTTGATCAAGGGGTGAAAAGGAAGAAAAACAACAACAGCAGTTTAGTTAAATAGCACAAAAGAATCAATCTGCAGGAAAACAATTTAACCCTATACAAACTCCCTTCCATACCACCATCAACCTATTATCAGACAATTGTAAAAGAGACAAAATCTCAGGGTTTGTAAAATATTTTATTTCTCAAATAAGCCCAATATGTTCCAGCTTGGAAATATTTACGTGGCCTTTTTCAAGGGAAAACAATTTGTAAAATGACCTGCAAGGATTTCAAGGACTGTCTCCAAAACTTACACCTAGCAAAGTTTATTCCAGGTTGAAATGTATGGAATGTTTAATAGATGTTTCCATTTTCTTCTTCTTTTTTTTTCCACTCATCAATAATGCTTTCCTTTTCTACATTTCCTAAAAAATGTAGCTGATGCTATTTATGTTTACTGGCATGTAAATTGGGCAGGTGCCCGTGGACATTCACCACCATTCAAGCCTATGGGGCTTGAATATTTGCAATTTTCTGTTTTAATGGAGGGGGTGTCCGGAATGGATCATCAATAAAAATGGAGGGGTAACTGGATCTGTATATGAACTTAATGCAGTGCATGATACTTCATTCATTTAGTTCTGAACAGATTGGCCTGTCCTCAAAAAAAAAAACTTTTCTGTTGGCCACATCTGAATAATTGCTCCCCATTTTAAATGGTATTTGTTTCATTGCCCATTACTGTCAGCCGTGTTCCATATTTATTTATTTATTTATTTATTGCTCATTCTCTGCTAATCTTCATGTTTACATTTTCAAAACTTTGGAAATGATTATGACTTTCATTTTTAAGTAATTAGCATCTGCTAATAATTGTTCTTTCCCAGCCTGGATCTATAAAAGCCCTGACCAATTGTAAACAATTCTGCATAAACTCTCTCTTGATGTACTTATAAATCTCTGGGAGGCCCCCAATTAACATAGACTGCTGAGAAGCACTTGGAATTCTTAATCTTTTAAGAACTACAAACTTTAATATTAATTACTTAAATTTTATACAGAAGGCATAAATTGTAACCTTGATTACAAAGCATATTTGGAAACAAAATTGACATCCCAGTTTGCTCTATTTCTCAATGGGGGGGGGGGAGTTCAAAATCTTCTTAATGAAGTGAGAGAGAACTCTTAAAAAAAAAACAGAAAAGGGACATTAAAGCCATCCCTGAGCAGAGGAGGAAGAGGAAGAGCGCTGCTCCTGCAGCTGCCACTGCGCAGGACCTGAACCCAGAACCTCTTTGCCACTATGGCCTTGCAGAACACCGACCCCAGCGCCACCTCTGCTAGAGCCCCTGAGAAGGTGGTGAGGGGCTCTGTCCAGAGCAGGTTGCAGTAGGAGCTGATGACTCTGATGATGTCTGGAGACAAAGTCATCTTGGCCTTACGAGTGTCAGAAAACCTTTTCAAGTGGATTGGGATTATTAGCAGATCTACCAGGACAGTGTATGAGGACCTTTGGTACAAACTCTCCCTGGAGTTTCCCAGTGGATACCCCTGCAATGCCCCTATAGTCAGGTTCCTGACCCCCTG
The DNA here is from genome assembly GCA_020142125.1 of Phrynosoma platyrhinos. Taxonomy (NCBI): domain Eukaryota; kingdom Metazoa; phylum Chordata; class Lepidosauria; order Squamata; family Phrynosomatidae; genus Phrynosoma; species Phrynosoma platyrhinos. Next base: position 53,788,355 of record JAIPUX010001880.1, on the reverse strand, counting down.
CTATCACCCCAATGTGGACCTGCAAGGACATCCTAAAGGACAAGTGGTTGGCCATATATGATGTCTGGACTGTCCTTCTCTCCATCCAGAGCCTTCTGGGAGAGCCCAACATTGGCACTATATTTTTTTATATTTCTGGCACTATGATCTTATGCAAACCTTTCCAATAGCTACCAAAAGTAGATCATGTTTTACTAAAATTCTTTTCTATCTTATTTACAGTTCAGTTCACTGTCATACAGTAAAAATAAAGAAGGGAGGGGGGAATTTATTACAACAAAAACACATTAGAACTTTATCCTTCACACCTTCCTAAGAAAATTGCATTGTGGTATACATAGTAATGCTATAAACAATAAAATGGGTGGGAAAATTGAACAATTTAATGTAGCAATATGATTGCTTGTTCCTGCAATATGGTTAGAAAATCAATTTTCACAGTAGCGGGCTATGAGATGTTGTTGTTTTTTTAAAAAAAAAACAACAACATTCCCAAGAGGGATGAGGGAAGACTTCTTTCAGACTGAAATTGCAGCAAATGAGACATACTTATTCATAACCATGGGATGCTGAGGAAGAAAAAAAATTATTTCAAAAATTTCCCTTCCTTTTTCTCTCCCAGTCCATATTTTTGTCTTATTTTTAAGTAAATTATCAACAGGCATTTCTCCCTGAACTGAAGTGCTTCTATAGCCCCAGACAAGTAATTACTTTCAGTGATTGGATGTAGAATTGATGCATCAAGGGACATTGTGCCCTTTAATACCCATTTAACTGCATCCATTTTCATTAGCTAAATAGGTGAATGGGGGGGGGGGGGAGATGTCATATAGATTCACTGCCTCCATGGACAAAAGGCTAGATGAGATGTTGAGCATATTAAAGATGGTACAAATCTGGTTCACCAAGAAGTTTCCCAGTTCTTTGTACATATAGTAAGTACATTTAGAAACAGTAGATTGGATGCAAGCACTTTGCTGCTGCAGTCATACACATCGTTCACTTTCATTCCACCAAGGCTGAAAAGCATTTTGCATCCTATTTCCCTCTGAATGTAGAGTTAGCTACTGGGCTCATGGTTTTTCATTCTCTATATCTCTGGCTTTTTGAGGCAGAGACAAGCCAACTTTCTATGTTTGGATGTTACAATATGCAAACCACTGAGATGTCTGTAGGGATGGAAAGAATATTTGAAAATATTCAAGAAATGGATGAAAAACATTTCTCAAGTGCTGAAAAAAACCTGCTGAGAATAATCCTTGACTGATAATAATTTTTGCATTTCAGGACATATTCTATGCACATCTGCATGAGATTGGTTTGTGCAGAAGCATCATTTTTCTTGTGCATCTTATTCTGCACAGGAAATGCAACCTATTTTGGCATAGGAGATGCAGTTTTCTGCACCAAACAACCACACTTGACATTTTAAGCAGAATAAGTCTCAAACTGCAAATAGTCTCTGAAAACTGTAGTTTTCTATGCCTTTCTTGCAGCAAGAAGAATATTTCTAAAATTACTCACTACTTCCTTTGAGAAGAAAAATAGTGAATAATAAGATCCCTAGTACATGATTTGTTTCTGTACTCTTTCAACAAGAACAATTGGACAGCATGCACCAGCACACTAAAGTCAGAATTTCAATAATTCTGGTTTACTATGAGATCCAGTCATGCCCTGTGTGATACAAGTACCTCCAGGTAGATAGATCCTGGTGTCATCTATCAAAATATATTGTTCAAGAATTCCATTTTAATGGATTTTTGTTTAGTTTTGCTTTTGCTGGGACAAAAGAGATGAGAAAATCAGTGAGAAAACACAGGATAGCTGCAAATTGAAGCTTTCGTTTTTCTGACACTTCTCATCCTACTCCCAGAATTAAACATGCATAACAGCAGCTGAACAATAGGGCAGCTGAACAATAAAAATCTTGTATGGAGGGAGCTCTCATTTCAATGCATGCTTCTCTTTTACCTGTCCTATAATTCTACAGTACTGGATGTCTGATTGTTGCCAGGAACCCATATTCGAACCAATGCACTAAGAAAGTTGGATTAGCTCATTTACTGGAACCATCATCAAGTAATCTATGAAACATGTCATCTGGGATTATAGATCCTGGCAAGCAGAGTTGTTATGCCATTATCTATTTTGTGAAGGGAAGAAAATCCAGAAGTATAACT
>JAIPUX010001880.1:53764245-53778000 GCA_020142125.1 Phrynosoma platyrhinos | reverse complement strand
TTTCTTCAAATGGGGGTTGCCATTACCATCCTTTGAGGCTGAGAGTGTATGACATGTCCAGGGTCACTTACTTGGCCACAAATTGAACATACCCTAGAATGCATCACCTAGTATATTGGCAGTCCTTCCCCCCAACACTTTCATTTCCCCCAATCATCTCATAGCTAGGAGATGGAAATAATTTTTAAAGCAGCATTTAAATCTGGACTATTTTTAAAAAAATAAGGTCCAAAACACACTACAGAAATAAATGCTAGGGAACATGGGAGCTGTAGTTTGTTGTGTTTATTAGTAACAGTTTTTCTGCAAGTACCTGCATGTCATAAGCATTTGAATTAAAATTACCATATTGAAATCAAATCTGATGTGTTTTTTTTTAATTTTTATTTGATGTGTGTTGGAACAGGGGTAGTCTTATACAGTGAGTATATCCCAAACTCTATATTTTAACTGGAAAAGTTGGATGTTGCCTTATACGCCCAGTCATCTTATACGCCCAGCTTCTAATATATGTAAGCAAACAAAATAAACCTTGCATATAAAATTAAGCAAAAAAATAGTTTTATTCAGTTTTATTCTAGACTAGACATTTTACTAGACATTTTTGCTAACATCAACTTGTCTCTGTCTACTGTAGACTGAATTTGCCACATTTGGTAATTGGTGGTTATTTAATCTCTCTATTATTTACCTTTCTATTCCACTAGGACCAAACTATGCATGGTAGTCATGTGAAGCTTATCCATATTACTTTTTCCTATACAAAATATGACTTCAGATATGATTCTACTCAAAAGTGGAGCATTAGTAAGACCCTCTTAACATCTTCTCATCCACTATTTTTTTCTCAGATTAAAAAAAACCACACCCCAGATGCATCTTTCCCTTTGAATAAAAAGATATAGATCCTTATTTTTTTTCCATTTATTTCAAAAAATGTGTTTAGGCAAATGAATATCCTCTTCCAGCAGCCTTCCATGGCATGGAAAGCCATTTCCACAGGAGTGGGGAACAAGCACCTTTTCTATTCCCCCTCCAATTGGTCCTGCTGATTCCCCTGACACAGACATTGTCAGGAAGAAAACAGATGAGGAAGTTCAATTTATCTTTAATAATTGAACTTTTATTTATGTAATTGAAATATGCATGCTTTCCTGCCTCATTAACATTAAATGTTTCTTAGAAGTCTAATTTGTTTCACAGAGGGGAAAAGAAACTCTTGGCTGGGGGCATAGCAGAGCAACTCCCAATGGGCTTGGGGTGCCAATGCAGGATGGCTCCTTCCTTAAAAGTTATCCATCCCTGCCTTTACACACCATGTTCAGTTGACTGAATTATAAATAAATTGAACAAGCAGGCCCAAAAAACCATAGATGTGTATGTACATGCCTTCAAGTCATCTGTAGACTTATGGCAACCCCATGAATTTCATAGGGTTTTTTCATCATATATACACTAAGGGCCTTTGCAGACTGCCAGAAATAGTGCACATTAAATTGAGGCACTGCCCTGGCTCAGTGCTAGGGAATCATGGGAACTGTAATTTATTGTGGCACCAGAGAAGGCTCAATGTCTCAGAAAAAAAATACAATTCCCATGACTCCCTAGCACTGAGCCAGGGCAGTGCCTCAATTTAATGTGCACTATTTCTGGCAGTCTGCAAAGGCCCTAAATTCAAAAAGAAGGCCTCTTTTTTGTGTTGTTTTGTTTGTTTAGCTCTGAATAATCAGGGCAATATGAAAACACCTGGTTCCCTACTTAGCAAGCCACATTTGCTTGTAAGGATAGCTCAGCATTGTACATTTCTCCCAAGATCAATATTTAGAAATCTTGTTTGTTTCCCATGTCATCATTGCTGGAGTCAATTAGAGTCTGCAAATAATAAGCAATTTCATTAACAACTAGATTATTGTTTCTCTTCCTAAAGATAAAAAAATTAATTGTTTAGTTTATTAGACTAGAACAATGGACTATTGTACTACAGAAGTATTCAAAAGTTTCTCCCACAAATACAGAGTTGTGGTAAACTTTCTCTAGTATTTACTTCATATTTTTACCATATTTCAGGGTCCCAGCTTCTGTCTCCTCCTCCTTTGTTCTTGTTTTAGACTCAGCTTTGTCTCACTTTTCATCTTTGAAATGTTGAAGGGTATGTATGTATGTATGTATGTATGTATGTATGTATAAGGTGATAACTCTACACATGACCATGCCTATGCTCCATCACCAAATGAATACTAAAGGAAATTGTAAGGATTAAAGAGGAACTGAAATAACTATTTCCATCTCACTTCACCACAAAACATGTAGGCCAAAAGAGGCAAAGTGGGAGAAGAAGAAAGAAATTGGGAAATGTTAAAAGCTGCTGAAAAAGTGGGATGACAAAGATTAATTGGGGCTGTCCCTGCCAAATCAAGAGAGTTGGAGGGTATGGAACTCAATCATGTAGAAGTAGGAAGAGATAAACTACTAGGCATTGTCAACAGTTTAGGAATAGCATGGCTCAGATTCTCCCAATAATTGTTCAAGAAAACAATTTGAAATGAGTAATTGTCTAACAAAAATATGTAACAAGGATCAACTCACAGTAAATGCTATAATGTATTTGGATGGGACAATTTGAAATTTACTATAATGCTTTTTAAGAATCTGGTTGCAAACTTGAAGAATTTATAAGATGTCTTAGGCTGATGCCTGAAGTAAAACAGATTCTTATTGTGTTTTTGTTGAGTCAGATTTACATTTTTGGCTCTTTCTAGCAAAAAAAAATGAGACTTCAGTAAAGATTTGTTATAGATTTCTCTACATTTGCTACATTTCCATACCTTAAAATTTATACCAATTTGACACTGAACCTTGTAAGACTCCTTTCATTAATGCTATTGACATTCCTCTGTCAGTCACTGGTTTTATTCAAAAAGACTGATTAGCCATCTATAATGGTCTTCTGGAGCTACAAACTGTAGCAAGACAACTGCTTTCTCCATCTGATGAGATTTGCCAGTATCCATCTACTATTGCAACAACTGTGGGTGTGTGTGTGCGCGCGTGTGTATTATGTTAACAAGTTCAGATTTTCCTCTCTCAGCAACACCTTGTTTAAATAGCTGAAGCTACACAAATCAAAACAAAATCTCCAGTATTCTCTAATAAGCTCTTACCAGTTTTGCAATGGTTGTCACTTTAACAATGCTGTTTTTTCTCATTTTGTTTTACTTCTGTCATGACTTGTTCTCTCTACATGTTGTTACTGCCCTAACAGGTTTTTTGCATCTACTTTGAAATGCTATGCACTTTCAGGATATCCATGTACTTTAAATATATCATTGCAAATTTCACTTCTATTTGCTTTTTATCTGCCACCTTCTGCTTATTGCTGACTAAAAGTTTATGTTGGTTTCTATGCTGTGGTAGTTACGTGATTCTTTTCTTATACTGATTTCATGTATTCAGTACTACTTACTAGTTGCTCATAATATGTTGTTGCTTGGAAATAATTGTGTTGCTCCAGTCATCAGCAATATTGATAATGTCCTTGTATACTTCACTTCAGAGACAGTGAAAAATGCAACCCATGAGACACAACCCTTTTTGTGTCCATGAAGCTGTGCTAGAAATAGTCCATATCTCCACATTTTAAAAATTCAGGAAATATTTTTTCCTTTTCAAACCAATAAAAAGGTGGAAACTTCCACACAATGCAGCAGTAAACTGCCATGAAGTTTAGCAGTTTCCTCCCACACAAAAACCAAAACACAAGAGGAAGAAAATCAGCCAAAAATCAGCCCTAACAAAAATGGCAGTGACATCATACCATCATATCCTTGGCTTGGCAAAATAGTCCCCTGCCCCTGTGATGCTGAGGGGTTAAAATTATTCCTCCACCTTCAGTTTCAAAGTCATGTTTTATATTTGCAGAGGTATCGTTGTCCATTTTGCATTCAATTTATTGCTGAACCTAGAAATTATTGTTGAATTATGTTTCTGTAGAGGAAGAAAGAACAATGGGGCTAAGAGAAGTTCACTGGAGTGTTTTGCCAATGGGGTGTGTATATTTGTTTGTGATTTTTTTTAAAAAAAATCATTTTTTAAAAAAAATAAAAGCTGCCACAGATATTTCTGAATCTGTAACAAATGTAGTCTAGAGGTTTGTTTACAGATTAAGGTTTGAAGAGCAACAAAGGTAATTGTTTGTTTAAATTGAAACAGTCTAAATTGAAACAGGGACACAAAGAAAAATAACTGAACATTCTGTTTCTCTCTATGTACTTCCTTTCAAATTAAGAAAATGCTTTACTGGCAAACTTATTTAGAATCCAAAGTGTACTGTGCTAAGGCGAATAGATCGTGGTGCCTATTTTAGTAGATTTGTGTTTGTTTGTTTTTTAAAAAATAAACTAAACATCTCAGCGGGAAACCAAAAATAAGGCTTGTTATTGGTGAAAAAAAGGTTGCTAGATTTGTATTTCCATTTGTTGAGAGACTTATAAGCTTAAACTCACAATTTACAAGGATGTTCTTCTAAACATGCTTAGATAAGGAAAATGTTTAATGTTTTACATCCACTGCCTATTATATTAATGAAACAACCATGTCACAAGAAGGAACCAATGAATGAAAAGCTGGAATTAGTGGCAGTGAGGAACTGAAGGGACCCATCAGTTTAGGAAATTTCTGCTCAGAACAGTGGCCCTTTCACCCTACATAATTATAATGCTATGATCCTGTGTCCTAGGAAAAGCATTTTAGGGAGGGGTAATTGTAATTCTCAGACAGAGAAAAAGCTCTAATGTCTCATCAGACTACAAACTCCATACTTGCCCTATGAGTTAAAGTCAAATCATAGTGCTGTAACTTTGGGGTTATTCAGATGGTGAAAATAATCCAGGATGAATCTGGGTTGAATCTCCATTATTCACATACATCTTGAATGCACCCAATTAAATTTTGGGGAAGGGACTGCCCAAAACCCATTTAATTTGGGGTAACTGATATGTGTGTGGGGGGGGAGGGTGTTCTGATTTTTTTTTTAAGATTCACATTGTCGGCAGTGTGAATAACTGATGCAAATAGACCTGGGCTAAAACTCTGCATGCCCTGAATGTGTACATTTGCATCATCGACTCTATCTTTATTTGAGTGCTTGCACGTGTCAGCAACCAAACTTGCAGAGATGCACACTGATCTATAGTGTGAATAACAAACCCAGAATGTGTAAGTGAGATGATTCACATCGTTGCACTAAAAATAAAGACATCTGAATGGCCTCTGTGTAGTGTGAAAAAAAACAGGAATGGCCAGCACTAGCTGAGTAGGATGAAATAGGATACAGCTCACCTGCCAGTTTACCCAGACAGAGTAAGCAGCAGCAAGTAAGATCACATCTACATTTGCCATAATATTCCAGGCTGCTTCCAGAGTAGTCTGGCCCAAATTCCTCCCAAATTCACCTCTTACCTGCTTGGCTCTCACAGGGAACAACTGGTGGGGGCTATCCCAGACAGCTCCTATCTATTGCCCAGTGCCACTGCTGAGGTCAGAAAAAGGCATCCACCCATGTTACTGATGTTGGGTACCTTGTTCTTACCTCAAAGTAATTTGTGCCTACAGAAGCAACACCAGGCAGCTCTCAGGTACTGTGAGTGAAAAGATGACCCACATCGCTAGGAAGAGATCTGAAAACTGACAGCAAAAGATGAATTATTTGACTGCTGGTTAGGGAGAGGAAGCCGCATATTGGGTACAGGCATCATGAAGACAGTCTGGACTTGATTCAGAGTTTTGCTCTTGTGTCATGTAATCAGGACACAGTGAGTCCAGCAGGAATCTGAGATAAATCACCCATGTAGAGAGTTTGGCCAAAAAATTCATAAGGGCTGATCAAAATGTGAGGGGGGAGTAGTGAGACACAGCAGTGGTAGATTCTGACTTCCATATTGTGCAGGATGAATTTCCCTTGGTTTTTATTCTGAAGTGAGAAGCATTATATTCATTCAGATTTTACTTCAAGACAATTAGCCACATACTCAAATTTGGCTATATGGTGATATCACTAAATCAAAGCAGAGTGCAGATAATTCTGTTCTCTTCATTCTGACACAATTGTAATGGTGGGGAGAGGAGTTACATCAAATAATAACAGTGTTTTACAACTGCTGTCAGCAGAAATAGGCAATGGAAAAGGGATAAACAAGTAAATGGGAGAGGCTTCCCAGATCTCTTTCTGGCTTATAATGCCAATTTTCCAACATTAGGTCCAGTTTTAAAGAAAAATGAAAATTGAACAATTTTTAAATTGTCTATAATCAATGTCTGTAGGTTCAGAATAAGAAGGGATGAAAAGGGGACAGAAATAGTCTTCTATTACTTGCACCACTCCACAGAATGTCAGCTTAAGATGAGAATCTAACCAACACCAGGAAGCATCAGCAGTATTATTTTCATAGTGCACCTCATCTTATTTTAAGTCATTAGCTATGGCATGCAGCAGTGAAAATATTAGTTTCTGGGTAGTACTAAAATATTACAATATCATATTATATTTGCTGCCTCTACTTGTTAGTGCACCATGCTACTGTTTATGAATTTGTGGAAGCAACATCCATGAAACAAAGTGGAGACTATGGAATTTCACTCCCATACTGTACTGATGGTTATCAGTTTGGACAGCTTGAAAATGGTGTTAAATTCAAAGAAGATAAAGCTCTCAATACCTGAATATTCACTGCAAAAATAATGCAGTTTGACTTTATCTTAACTGTCAATTGCACAATACTATGGAATCCTGGGAATTGTAGTTTCTTGTGGCCCATGAGCTCTCTGACAGAGAAGACTAAATATCTCACAAATTGACAAATTCCAGAATTCCATAGCATAGAGCCATTACAGTTAAAGTGGTGTCAAACTAGATTATTTCTGCGGTGTGGATGCAGCCTATGACTAGTATTCGGTATAGTATAGGGTTATCACACATCTTACTTTTCCCAGACCTGTCCTCCTTTTCAGAACTAAAATTTCTCTCCAGGTGATTTTTTTTAAATGCCTGGGTTTCATTTACAAGGTCCAGAATAAAGGAAGTGAGCAATCAGATAGCAGAGCTCTGAGCAGCAGGAAGAAAAGAGATATGCCAGGTTAGAGCAGGGCAAGGGAAGCCCCCAAAGCAGAAAGCCTCAGTCCCATGGGGGTTACTGAATGACTCTCCACCAGGATCAAGGCTGCTATCACCATTCTTCTTGCCACTGGGGCCACCACCATCCTCCTCTGTTCTCAGAGGAAAGTCTATTAGGGAAGAAGGCAGAAATGAGAAAAGCATCCCACAGCCATCACTGGAATATTGCCCAGCTACAAGAAAAGTCGGTCTTGTCTGTTGGAATGATCCAATTGAGGAGTGGCAGCTCCTCTTACAGCTGCCCAGAGGTTGTAGGGTATTTAAAATAAGAATCGTCATAGCAATGGGTGGTTTGAAGTAGTCAATTGGTAAATGTGTCCTCTTTTTCAAATACAGTTGGCCCTCTGCATCCACAGCTTCCTTATCCATGGATTCAACCATCCACAGATTGAAAATATATATATTTAAAAACCCTTGATTTTTCTATTTTATATATGGGACACCATTTTACTATATCACTGTTTCTCACGTTGGGGGGCTCATACTCTACCTTTTCCCCTGAACTGGAACACGAGGCAGTTCACAAGAAGATTAAAAACAAACAAAAAAGTATAATGCTAAAACACAATTAAAGAAGTTATATTATTATACACTACTGGATTTTTTTAAAAAAAATCAGTAAAGAAGGACAACACCAGTCCTTTAGAAGCCACTTTCACAATAGTTTATTGTCAAAGCCTACTGGAATAAAAAGATCTTTGCCTAACATGGGGAGGCAATAATCTAGCCTCTCCTAGGGAGAATTCCATAGCCCAGGAACAACCACAGAGAAGGTCATTGGTCCCACTCTAAATTCAGAGAAAATGATGCTACACAAATGGAGCAAACTCATATATATGAGAGGCATCACTACACTGCTGTCTTAGAAGATTTGGCATGATAGATTGAAGCAGCACAAGAAAATTATGTCAAGAATCAAGCAAGAAAAGAGTTTTAGGAATGTACTTATAAGAGACTATAGTAGTGTTATGCAATGCTCCTTAAGGAGTCCAGATACAGTGCTGAAGGATTTTGGGGTTTTGTTTGTAAGAGTGTTTGCTGGAAATAAGCAAACTCCTGGGAACAGGCAACAAAGCTGCTGAGCCACTGTGATAATCACAAATAGCCAAAGAAGCATCTAACTAATGTTAACTAATGTTGCGTCTATCCTAAATTCAGACTGCAGAACAGTCCCCAAGTTCTCTTTTGCTCATTCCTTTAAAGTTGGAGAGTGTCACAGTATGAAGACTGGGGAGAAATTCCCAGCTACTAAATGATGTTACTCCTCTTAAGAGACTGTTATCTCTCATCATTCTCTTGGCCAATCATAGGCCAATTCACAGAAATCAAAATGACAAAAGGCGCGATATTATTGTTTATCAATAAAACAATGGACATTATCAAACGCGGGGTCTCAAAGCGGCAAGAAAGCGGCATGGAATCAATCCAGAACCATACCGGAATGGACCCCACAAGAAAGCAGCATCATTCCGGTATGATTCTTGATTGATTCTGGTCATGGCAAGTGTAATTCCTTTTTCAAAAAGGAATTGAAAATAATGGGGATGATGCCGCAATGAGCCGGGGATGGGACGGGATGGGGTGGGGTTTGCTGCGACGTCGTGTGAACACACAAAAAAAGGATCCGGTATGATGCCGCAATGTGCCAGGGATGGCAATGGATGGGGCGGGGTTTGCTGCGACATCGTGTGAACACAGAGGCAAAGGATCCGGAATGATGCCGCAATGTGCCAGGGATGGCACTGCTTTAGACCCCATGTGATAACGTCCAATGCTGATGCTATTCCTAACATTTTGGATTACTTATTTCACAGACCTCAAAATCTTCTTGACTTGAGGGATTTTTTTTTAAAGGATGAACTAAGAAACTAGTGCTAAAGACAAAGAAGGATAGAAAATGCAGACCTCAAAAAAAGATGTTGTAGAGCTGAGAAAAAATGCAGAAAATTATAATCAAATTGATGAGAGGGCTGATGTAACACCACTATTAGGTAAGGCTGCCACATGAAATAAGGGACAAAGCTCATGTATCTTCAATAGTTGTATAGAAGAGGGGATTTTAGCAGGTGTTGTTTTTTAGCTGAGACACAACCATTAAAGGTACAGGAGACCTGCCCCTTATTTGATCTAGCAAACCTACTATAAAGAAAATTTATGAAAAGTATGGGATGTCCCATCAAAAAACCTAGAGTGATCCTGAGTCCCACCACTGATTCCACAAGCCACTAAGACGGGGTAGGCAACCTAAGGCCTGGGGGCCAGATGCAGCCCCCTGAGGCCTTTGGACCGACCCCAGGCCAGTCCTGCCGCTGCCACCACCGCCGCCCCCTGCTGCCACCGCCACCTGCCATGATGATATTAATTATTGTTGTTATTACTTGTTCTTGGAGTTTTCTTGGCAAAATCTCCACAGGGGTTTTGCCATGGCTTTTCTGGGACTGAGAGAGTGTGCATGCATATTTTTTTAATTTTTTAAAAGTTATTTATTTATTTATTTATTTATTTATTGGTGCTTCAGCTCCCCAATTGTCTGAGGGACAGCAACCCGGCCCCAGACTCAAAAAGGTTGCCTACCCCTGCACTAAGACATATACTTAGCTTACAAAAAAGCAAGGAAGGGAAGATGTGGCATAGAAAATTATGCATGGTGTGGAGAAAATGTATAGTGATTTTCTCTGTCTTTGATACTACTACACAAAATGAAGCTCAATAAAGATTCAAGAAAGAGAACATGGATTACATAATGCTTTCTTTATGCACTACATAAACTGTAGAAATTCCTATCACAAGACATAGTGATGGCCAGCAACGTGAGTAGATTTTAAAAGGGAATAAATTTATAAAAGAGGTGCTTATCACAATTCCACAACCATACAGCACCATGGCTCTGAATACCTGCTGCAGGATTCAGCTATAGGAATGAGAAATTGCTCTCATGTCATGCTTGGGAGTTTTTCAAAGAAAACTGGCTGACCAGTATGGAAAAATAAGATCCTGGACTACATAAGGCTTTGATCAGATCCAGCGTGGCCCTTTTTCTTCTTCTTAAAGAGGAGCATAGTGGCAAAAATGAGGTATGTGGAATTTGGGGTGGGGTGGGGAATCCAGTCAATGTTTTCAAAAGTCCAATAACTGGGTTCAGGATATAAGTCTTTTTATAAATATAAGGCAAAAACATTTTCTTCAGACACCACTGGTGAAGATTGAAGCACAATCTTAGAGTTCCACTATAGCACTCAGTTCCTTGTAGAGAATGAGATCAAGGCTGCATCTATTTACATACCAGTCAGAGCTGCAAAAATTGCTGCTCTCTCATATCTCTGAAAGCTGCCTTTGAGATGATTTCTTAGGTTTTTCTTTTCATCCATAGTTATAGCTCAAAAACTGTGCAAAGCATTAAAAAGAAGAATTGTGAGAAATCCTTTAAACAATTAGAAATGTTTTCCCCTTGATTTTTCTTTTGCAAATAGCTACTCTCTGTGAGCAGTAGGAAATTAGTGTTTCCTTATACAAGGTCAAAAGAAATTCATGCTTCTGAGTTTGTTTATTCTCACAGTGGCTTGGCAATTAGCATTTAGCAGCTGTTGTTTTTCTTCCAGAAGAAAACTAGTTCTGTCATTTCTTCCTCCATGGGAATGCTCTAAAAGACAAGGAACCTGCAGCAGGAAATCCCAGTCTACATAACATATAAAAGCAATGTGTTGCATACATTGGCTGCTGTGCTTCCTTTCTACATTGGAACATTTTTGCTCTGCATAATTGATGGTGGAGAAATATTATTTAAATATCCAAGACAATAAAACTTCAGAGAGGTTCATGGAACTGTTTTCTGTTATCACATGGTGATTAGAGTAGGGAACACAAAATGTGGTGTTTCACAGGTACATAGCTCCTTTGCAGTAACAAACCCTTGACTGTAAAAGAAGAAACTGGGCCTTTGCAGACTGCTAGAAATTGGGTCCACTTTAACTGCCCTGGCTCAGTACTAGGGAATCATGGGAATTGTATTTTTTTCTGAGACACTGAGCCTTCTCTGTCAGAGAGCTCTGGTGTTACAATAAACTACAGTTCCCATGATTCCCTAGCACTGAGGGCCTAAGCAGACGGCGCAAAGCTCCATCTTTGAGGCAGGAAGGGGAGGGGCAGCCTCACGCTGGGTGTCCCAACCCCTTCCCGAAAACATCGTCGGAGCCGCTGGCCCTCCAGACGGACGGGGTTCCGATGATGCACTTCCGCTGCAGCGTCTGCACATGCTGCAGCGGAAAAGGCGCCGAAGGTGTGCTGGAGGCCTTTTGCAGCGCACCTTTGGCATCTTGCAGAAGGAGCGCTATTTTAGCACTCCTTCCTAGGCCTGGGATGCTGCGCTGTGGGGCCGAGGAGTGTGGATACCTTGGCCACAATCTGCAGCTTCCCAGGGCAGCCCCATGCTGCCTGTCTGCTTCCCCCCTGAGTCAGGGCAGTTAAAATGGACTCGTGCACTATTTCTGGCAGTCTGCAAAGGCAGTGAGCATGATTCTCACATTCAAAAAGCACATATAGTATGGTATAGAATAGTGCTTCCAAAGTTACATGTGAAACTTGGGGATGATGAGCTCTCCTCTTAAATTTTCAAAAGTGCAATATATTCTAGGGATTGAAAGTTTCATAATTACTCATTTTCTGATCAAAAATGAGTTTTCTGATCTACCTCTTTCTGGGCTCTATGGGTCCAATTATAAATGAATATTGCAAACATAATTACCATTTAAGTCGAATTTGTTAAAACACAATAAACAAACTATACACTAAACTGATCCCATATCAATTGTCCCCAGAGTTCCATGCATCCAAAGAGATGCCAGTGTATGACTTTACTGTAAGATTCTTCTCCATATGCTACTCAGCATTATCTCAGTCTTGGATGCAAACCTCCAAGTCTGTTCAAAATGAAAAGTGCCTAGTCCTTACCTCTGGAAACTGTAACTCCTCCCCTTTCTTTCTGAACCACAAACCCTCTTTTAGGGTTCTCTAACTATTAGACCAAACCAATAATTCATTGTGTTAACACTGACACTCAGAAAACCTAGTGATGAAATTTAACACTGTGGCAAGAGATTTGCTCAGTTTTCATGTCTTATTGACACATCTCAAAAAATTTCAAGAAATTATTCTCAGCAGAAATATAGAGGGGTCCTTTGCCTGACAACTATAGTTTTTCTGTCCAAAAAGAAGTATTTTTGTGCAAAAACACTATTTTTAGCCTAAAATGGCTGGGGAGAGTGGGCTAAAAGATTATGAAAATGCCCCTCATGACTCCTAGAGGGTGTTGGAGCCATTTGGGAGCAAAAAATATGAGGATTTTGTAGTGGTGGTGTGGCAGATGCACCCCCAAGTTCTCCTAGGTGGTTAACAAGACCACTTAGCCTCCCACAGTTGCCCACCTCTGAAACTAAAAAACTCAGGTAGCAGAGATCCAGATCTGCACCACAAAACTTTGCTTTGCCATACACATAAGGAGGAAGGCACTCATACTGTTTACACTATGGGCAGCAAAGCTTTGAAGCCAGTACCAGTAAGATTCTTACTCAAGTATGTGATGAATGTTCTGAAGATGTTGGCAAAACAGAAAGGTCTTTTCACCATCTAATACTGTATCTTAAATGGTTGAAGCCAAGATACATCTTTTTTGGTTTTTTTGCTCTGAAGTGCATGTGTGTTAACCACAGTTAACAAAAAGCCTGCTACAAATTTCTTTCTCTGGTTAGGCACTTGATTCCCTTTTTCTTTTTTATTTCATTTCTTCTTGTTTCTTTTGTGCTTTCAAGTCATTTCTGACTTATGGCAACCCTAATGTGAACTTATCATGAGGTTTTCTTGGCAAGATTTGCTCAGAAGGGGTTTGACTTCACCTTCCTCTGAGGCTGAGAGAGTGACTTGCCCAAGATCACCCTGTGCATTTCCATGGCTGGACAGGGATTCAAACTATGGTCTCCAGAATCATCATTCAACAATCAAACCACTACACCTTTCTACTTCTTCTGTCTGCACAACTCTTCGCTTCTGTCTCCCAAGCACAGCTTGGAAAATGTTCTTTAGTCATACTGCAACACCCATATGTTCTGTAAAAGGCGTTAAAAACATAATTTGGGGGAAGTTCTGTGTTTTTTCTATTTAGTTGAGAGTTTGAAAAACTTAATTTCCTAGCTGAGAAATATTTACTCATTTGTTAGACTTTGTATTTCTTATTTGAATGGCATGGGCTGCATCCACACTGCAGAAATAATGCAGTTTGATACCACTTCAATTGTCATGTCTCAATACTATGGAATTCTGGGATTTGTAATTGATTGTGGCACCTGAGCTCTCTGACAGAGAACACTATATACCTCACAAAACAATGCAGATGTGGCCCTGGTCTGACAAATGTGGTTGACACTCAATGTATAATTTTTACCCTTTTCTGTCCAAAAGGGCCACCTTTGTTATATCATTGGGATTCATCCCTCAAGACATCATCAGGGGCCATTCCTAGGTCTCTGGTTTTGGCCATTAAATTTCAGGCTCTTGGATGTTTCTGACCTAGGACGTTATCACACGTGGGCCAGAAA
>JAIPUX010001880.1:53744488-53754573 GCA_020142125.1 Phrynosoma platyrhinos | reverse complement strand
AAAGAAACTTCCCTTCCTTTACTAGGAGTGTCTAATATTTTTAGTTAACTTTTAGATTTTTCCTTTCTCAACTTACAATCTGTTCTATAATACTATTAATCTGTATCATATTTTATCATATACATCTTATCAGTTTTAATATTCCATAACTTATCATGATTCTTGTTATGGACACCCATTTCTAATGACCAGAGCTGTAATTATTTGCCATCAACTTCAATATATTCTATACATTACTTATTTTCTAACCCAATTAATATAAATTATCATATAAATATAAATGTTCATATAAATTATCAACAGTTCAGTATGGTTTAATCTTTCAGAGCAATCACACTATTTTCACCCCGTAAGTCCTTGAAATAATTTGTTACCGGTGCCCAATCTCTTTCATATTTATTCTTTGTATGTCCTTTTAGGAGATTCGTCAGTTTATCTAATTCCATTGTATCATATAATTTGTGCTGCCATTCTTGCAGAGTGGGAGCTTCTTTATTTTTCCATTTTCTCGCCAGTGTACTCCTTGCTGCATATAACATGTAAAATATAATTTTCCTGAATCTTTTTTCTATATTTTCATCTATCATACCTAATAAAAAGGTGGTGGGTTGTTTATTTATCTTGATATTTAAGATTTTTTTCTATTTCTGCTTGTATAGTGACCAAAATTTCTCTGTTCTTCCACACTCCCACAACATATGCATATAAGTGCCTCTGGATTTTGAACAAATCCAACAGTCACCACTTTTTTTCTGATAAATCTTTAATATCTTCTCAGGCGTTAAATACCACCTATATTATGTCTTAAGGTAATTCTCTTTTACTTCATAGCTGTGTGTATATTTCAGTCTTTTCTTCCAATTCTTTTCCCACTCATCCATCATTATTGGGGTTTTTTACATCTTGAGCCCATTTTATCATGTATTGTTTGACTGTTTCTGTCTCCATCTCTACTTCCAATAATAGTTTATATAACTTTGATATCATATGTTGAGTTTCTTGTGTCAGAAGTTTTTCAAATTCTAATTCTTCTTTTTGTATTTATACTGTTTTTTGATCCATCTTAAATCTTTTGTTAATTTGTCTATATAAAAACCAATTGCACTTATAGCCTTCCTTTAATAGTTCTTCCATAGTTTTAATTCTTGGTTTATCTGTTTCCCAAATTAATAAGTTGCTATATGTAATCCATCTTTCTTCTTTCATTCTCTCTCTTCTGTAAAAAGCTTCATTGACAGAAGTCCATTACGGGATTTTCTTTACGAAAATATGTCTGTATGTTTTCCAAACTCTCAACAATGATTTCCTTATTATGTGATTATTAAATTCTTGATTAACCTTGTCTTTATTGTAGATCAGATATGTGTGCCATCCGAAAGGTAAATCTACCCCTTCCAGTTGCAATATTCTGTCCTCCTTAATATTCACCCATTCTTTTATCCATTCGAGACAAGCTGTGTGATGATATAATTTAAAATTGGGTATATTCATACCTTCCCTTTCTTTGTCATCTTGCAGTATCTTCATCTTTATCCTCGCTTTTTTCTTGTTCCAGATGAATTCTGATAGGTCCTTTTCCCATTCCTTAAATGGTTTATCGTTGATTATAATAGGCAGCATTTGAAAAAGGAACATCATTTTCGAGGTTACATTCATTTTAATTGTGAAAATCCTTCTGATCCATGATAAGTTCCTTTTTGACAGTCTTTGTAAATCTTTCCGAATTTCTTGCCAAGTCTTTTCATAATTATTCTTGAATAGTTCTGAATTTTTATTTGTTAGATAAATTCCTAAATATTTTATTTTTTTCTTCACTTCAAATTTTGATACTTGTTGAAGTTGTTCAGACTCTGTCTTAATAATATTCAATAACAGCATATTTGTTTCCTGACATTTATTTTAAAACCAGCATGTCTCTCATATTCTCTAATTGTTTCCATTAGTGGGTGGATGCATTCTAATGGTTCAGATAGTGTTATCACCAAGTCATCCACATACGCCCTTAATTTATGTTCATGTCTGCCAGTCTTTATTCCTTTAATTAAATTATTTGTTCTAATATTCTCCAATAGCGGTTCTAAAGTCATTATAAACAATAGAGGAAATAGCGGACATCCTTGTCTCATTCCTTTCTCTATCTGGCAACTTACAGTTTTTTCTCTGATCAATATTCGAGTTTCTTGCTTCTTGTATATTTCTTCAATCCATTTTATCATATTGTTTCTGATTTCTATCTTCTTCAGGATTTCCAACAAAAAATCCCAATGGACATTATTAAATGCCTTTTCAGCATCCAGGAATATCAGTGCTTTTTTTTTTCATATAATTCAATTATATCAATTATGTTCCTTATATTTTCTTTCATGTGTCTATTTGGTAAAAAAAAACTGATTGATCTTTAATTATCCAATTACTCAAAAAAATTAATCTTTCTGCCAGAATTAGTGTAAATATTTTATAGTCATTATTGAGTAGTGCAATAGGTCTATAATTTCTCATTTCCTGAATTTCTTTTTCTTCTTTTATCTTACTTTCTTTTATATGCATTAATAAAACTATATTTTTGGACTTCACAATGTGTCTTCTTGACTGAGGAAGACAGGATTGCCTGAAGAAGAGAAGCTGAACTAGTTGATAGTAAGAGATACAAAGTGGTTGTGGATCACAGCAGCCAGTTTGTCCTGCAGACTCTGCTGGGTGTCTAAGAGCACCACTGCAACACCCATCACCCATCATCCACACACTGACAATAACATCTTTCCATAGCACTTTTTTTATTATTACTAGAACAAAGAGGCAATAACCACAGTTCATTACAGAATTTTATTGGCTAGCCTGTCATGGATGCAGGCACATTATGAACTTGTTTCCAGAAGAAAGGTAATGCTAAACAGGTAAACTACATGTGGATTTGGGATCCCAGCAGATTGCATTCTTTCCAGCACAAAAGAAAAAGTTTTATTTTTATTTCTCAAAGCTCAACACCATAAAGATGCTGGGGGTGGAGTACTTCTAAAACATATTCCTTCAACTTTGCAAGGAGATTTAAATAGTAGGGAGATTCGATTCCATTAGGGTCTCTGGTGCCACAATAAATTACAGTTCCCATGATTCCTTAGACCTGAGCCAGGGCAGTGCCTCAATTTAATGTGCACTATTTCTGGCAGTCTGCTTAGGCCCTATATTTAGATCCACTTCCTAAGCCAACTTCAAAGTTTAAAGGAGAAGAGGGATTTCCTTTGGAGCTCCTTCTCTCCCTTGCTTTTTACAAGCCAGTCCTCTCATTCCTCAAGTAGTTGAAATATTAGAAACTGGCATGAACCATATTAAGGAGATAAATGGTACTGAATGACCACAAAGCTGGGGAATGGAGAAGGGCAGTGCCAGTTGATAGCATCTTAATTAGTGATAATGAGTCCACTCCAGGTTTTATTCCAAAATTCACAGGATTTATCCAAGAAACTGAACCTTCACTCCAAAACAGAATTAGCATCTTGGATAGCTTCAGACAAAAAGTATGTGTGTGTTGTGTGCCTTCAAGTAGTTTTTGACTTATAGCAACCCTAAGGCAAACCTATCATGGAGTTTTCTTGGCAAGATTTGTTCAAAGGAGGCTTGTCATTACCTTTCCCTGAGGCTGAGAACATGTGACTTGCCCAAGATCACCCAGTGGGTTTCATGGCTGAACGGGAATTGAACCCTGGTCTCCAGAGTCATAGTCCAATGCTCAAACCACTACACAAAAAGGATAACTTCTTTCACAGAGCCTTCCATCTTTGTAAGTGGACATAGGTCTCCAAGATTAGAACTGCGTGCATTTGTGTAATATCTCTATCCAATAGAGGATTGTTGTTAAGTTTCTACATAGCAGAGCTAACAAAGTGCCCAATAAGAATCTGTGGACAGTGTACATCAGTGCCTGATGCAATCTGCATGTTGATTTACATTGTGCACCAATGCTCATCACACAACAATGCACATCTTTTCATATGTGCATCAGGCACTCTTGTCGGTGTCCCATTACACAACTTCACAATTAGCTAAATGAATTTCATAGTGCCTCTGTTACATAGCTTTGTCCCTCTTGTTGTGTGCCTTCAAGTCACTTCTGACTTATGGTGACCTTATGGAGACCCTACCACAGGGTTTTCTGGGGGTGAGAGTATGTGACTTCCCCAAGATCACCCAGTGGGTTTCCATGGCTGAACAGGGAATTGAACCCTGGTCTCCAGAGTCATAGTCCAATGCTCAAATAGTTTTTTGTGGGGTTTTTTTAGGCTGTGTGTCCATGTTCTAGAAGAGTTTCTTTCTGACATTTCACCAGCATCTTCAGAGAAAATGCCAGCCACAGACGCTGGTGAAACATCAGAAAGAAACTCTTCTAGAACATGGACACACAGACTGAAAAACCCACAAAAACCTATGGATGCCAGCCATGGAAGCCTTTGACTTCACAATGCTCAAATCATTATACCATGCCGGCTCTATATATGTGGGCACACATGAAGTTGTGTAACATAGCAAGTACTTAGGTTTCTGGCACATATTTCCAAGAAATTCCTTATTTACAACAACTTCCAGAAATATCTACATATTTACAAAACTGACATACCCTCCCCCCCAAATGTCTACCTTGACATTCCCTACTCTTCATTTGACTCGACTTCCTGGGATTATAAAAGTAGGTTATCAATCTCTCAAATTTCCAACAAAACAGATAGGCATAAATAAAATGTAAAAAAAACTTACTTCTTTGGGCACCCCCTCTTCTTTTTTTTTTGTTTTAACACTCCTTATTTAGTATTTGTACTTGAAACTCAATACTATAAATAGGATGAGTACAACAACAACAAACTTTGCAAATCTTGAGGCATATAGCACAATTTTCCAAATATGTTTCATTATAGTATATCTGTGCTCATATCATAGCAAGATCCTGAAGCATTACATACAGATGAGAGTAAAATTCAGTATTCTAATGCTTCATTGCATTCCAATTTACCTACTTCATATACAATACAAATTCAGACTCCTTAATCTGGCTTTTGATTTCTAGGTTTATGCTAATCCTCTGAAGTATTTACTAAGTCCTAAGGCTCCTTTTGAAAACTTGCTATACTTGAAGTAATAGGCAAAGTGCTGACAGCTGATTTAAAATAAAATAAAATAAAATAAAAGATTACCCTATGCAAGTAGTACAGTGTAGATGCATATATAAATAAACATCACAATATTAAAGCTCCCCCTAATGATATTATAATTACAGAGTTTGTTTCTGAGCACATATTACCTTTTTGCTGAGTTTTGATACTATTTATGAAAACCCAAAAAGCACCTCAAGTTAAATGCCTAGCAGAACTAGAGCATAATGTATAATGCATTATTGTAAATTATATTTTTGCATATTTTTAAAAGTATTTTCAATCTGGATTTAATTTCATGATAAAACTCCTGTTCACTTTAATAAGTTAATTAGAAGGAGTACCATAGTTACTCAGGGACAAATTCACAACTTCTTAACAATATATACTAAGATCTTCTGAGATTTATTTATTTACTGCATTTTGTATTTGCAGAAGTTGTTGCATAATTTAGTAGTGGTTCTAGAATTCACTTAGTTCAAGTAATATTGTTCTTCTTTCTATTAATACATATTCAGCACTGAGTATAGTGACTGCTGGATGACTTCTGGGTATACAGAATAATTGCTAACTGCCCAATAGCTAAAAAAGAATGCAAAGCTCATGTGTGTTAATGTTTTTGATGTCGACATTCATGCATGAATATTCTTCTTTTGAGGTAGCAGCTCTGGGACAACAATTCTGCTCCATCAAGAGAGTAACCGAAGGAGGTATGAGCACCTAGCAGCTTCTAATATATTCTGTGCAACTACAGCCCTTTTTTAAATGGGAAAATGGAACTTCTGCTCATGGGTTTAATGATTCTTCTTCTAGAATTGAAGTTAAGGAGGTCAGATGGACCCATCTGAAATTTTTGGAATGGTAGACTGTCATCAGGTTGGTAAATTACAATGACATAGGGCATTCCTCTACGGGCCATTTAGACTGGTTTCCCTCTACCCTCATGTCACCCTGTCCACATGCGCCACAGCCAAAGCACTGGTTCCACTTATATTGTCTTCATGAGGAAAGGGCAATTCTGCACCAATTTTTGGGCATACCTGGCCTTAAATCTGTTTTTAAAAACCATTTGCTTCAGATTTTACAGGAGCATTCTAGATCAACGTGGGGCTGCTGTTTACATGCATGTTCCATTGTGCCTCTCAGAGCTGCCCCTGCTGGCATGAGTCACTCCCTCTGTCACAATGGGATGCCCACCATGTGATTGATACTGGGTGCTTCATTTTTTTACCTCCAAGGGAGCAACTCACACAAATGACAGCAGATGGTACAATGGAACAGCTGCCCAGCATGCTCCCAGAGACTTTTCAGGCCAGTCCCTGCCAGGATTAAGAAGGAAAGCAGTTTCTGGGCAGTCATTTTGAGTGGAGGAAGAGAGTCAGAGACTTGCCTCCAGAATAAGGTAGCACCCAGGAGCTCTCTATTGAGTTATAAACCCAGTTGATTGAGTTCGCTGACAGAACCAGGTGAAAAGACCAAGCCAACAGGGGCCCTTTTAGTGGGTCTTTACTGGGAAATTTTTGAGGGAGAAAAAACTATTTCACTGCTTACTTAAGAAGTCTCAATATGGACCCTGAGGGAGCTGCTGCAGTCACCTGCAACACTTGTGGGATGTTTGTCTTCTTGCCTAGAGATGTGGGGAACTTCATCTGCAACAAGTGCAAGTTGGTAGCACTCCTGGAAGAGAAAGTTCAGCATCTGGAGGGCTGGGTAGCTACACTTCAGTATATTAGGGAGCAAGAGGTGTTCCTGGACAGAACAGAATGAATGTTCTTGGATGGGGACCACACAGAGGATGTGGTCACTTCACACACACAGAAGGTAGACAGCTGGAGAAACATCACACACAGAAGTAGGGAAACCAAGGATGTAAAGGAAGACAAGCAGGAACAGTCCTCAGGGACAGCGCAGGGGACCCTGACAGTACCACCACAGGGAACATCCACTGCTAAACCACAGAGGAGGCATGTGGTGGTGGGGAACTCCTTTTTGAGGTGTATAGAAGCAGTGGTCTGTGGGCCTCACAAGATGTCCTGGGAGGTGTGTTGTCTCCCTGGGGCAAAAAAGCCTACTGACCATTACCCCCTCCTCTTGGTCCATGTGGAAACCAATGATACTGCAAGGCATCACTTTCAGAATATCAGAAGGGATTATGAGGCTTTGGGTAGGAAACTGAAAAAACTGGATGCAAAAGATGTTATCTCATCCCTTCTCCCAGTTGAAGGGCATGGTCCAGGAAGGAAGAGTACTAAAAGAGTTCAGGATGGATGGGAGTTTCTCAAAAGGGAGATACTAAAGGCACAATCTCAAACTGTACCAATGAGAAGTAAAAATAGGAGGTGTCTCTAGAAACCGGGTTGGATGACAAAATAACTTTTTTTATATACAACAGTTTATTCATGTATAAAACAACATAACATAACATTTATACTTTCCACAACATTTCATAACCTTACATAACATTACATAACATTACATAACAAATAAACTACATACATAGCTTACCTAATATATATAACATCTATACACTTACCAAATAACAAACAAATACTTCTCACTCCTACTCAAATTTTCATGACTTCCACTTGCATAATCTCTAGTTGTCTCATTGTAACATTTGATATTAGATTATCTTATTTACTGAGCCTTGTCTTATATTTACTCTCCTCCTGAATTAATATCTTCTTCCATTAAAGTTTTCATGACTTTCATGACTTTAAACTTAACCTATAAATTCTAAACTTAAAGCTTTAAACCTCTATAACTACTAATCATTTATTCCAGGCTTTTTAATTATGATACTTAAATGACTCAAGAAGAAAGAAAGAAAAGAGAAACTAAAAAGAATGTAGTCCTTAATTATATTTATTACTCTACCTCTGTATATATTCTCATAATATCTCCCCAGTATTGATGACAGTATTTTATAAAGGGATTCCAGTCTTCCATGTATTCATTTCTATTCTTATAGTTCAAAATTCTGGTCATCTTATCTGTTTCCTTGAAATCCAAAAGTTTGGAAATCCACTCGTCTTTTGAAGGAATTTCTTCATTTTCCACCTTTGTGCATAGATCAACCTAGCGGCTGACAACATATAAAACAAGATTTTTCCAATTTTTTTTCTAAATTATCATTTACCATGTTCAATAGAAATACATCTGGTTTAAATTCAATATTTTCCTTAATTACTTTTTTAATTTCATAATGTATTTGTCTCCAAAATTTTGTTGCCTTTTCACATGTCCACCACATGTGGAAAAGCATACCTTTATGATTCCCACACTTCTAACATTTACTATCATAATTTTTATACATTTTACATAATTTATCTGGAGTGAGGTACCACCTAAAATATACTTTGTAGTAATTCTCCTTGATACTTTGCCCATTTACATATTTTAGTCTTGTTTTCCAAGTATATTTTCATTGTTTTAACTCGATATTATGTCCAAAATTTTGTGACCACTTAACCATATTTTCCTTTATGGTTTCCTCCTCCATTGTTAAATTCAGTAAGCATTTATACAATTTTGACAGAGGTTTTTCTTTATTGGAAATTATTTCTGATTCTAATATAGATTCATTATTTGCTATCCCCTCTTGTTTTTTATCATTCGTAAACCTTTCCTTTAATTGCCGATATAAAAACCAACCACAATTAATTCCTTTTTCTCTCAAAACTTCTAAGGTCTTTAATCTAATATCATTTGTCACATCCAGAAGATCTTTATATCTTAACCATTTGTTGTTTATTGTTTGACTGGTTCTATATAATGCCTCATGCGGGGAAGCCCATAGAGGAATTTTAATATATATTAACCTTTTAGATGACAAAAGAACTTTAAACTGAACTAAGGGGCTATGCAGATGGATATCTCTGGGCCGCCCCTGCTAATGGCAGATCAGGCTGGCAGCAACCCCATGCCAAGGCCCCGATCCTCCTTTTGCATCACTGAAAAGGTGGCAAAATGCCGCTCCTTTTAGAAGCAGCAAAAGGCCACCGTAAGAGCCGGCACCATGGCTCTTCTTCACCCTTTCGATGCATTGTGTCTACCTGCTGTGCTGGGAGGGCATCCTGACACCACACGCCGTGCATATGAGTTCACGGCGTCAGGACAGCATCAGGGCATGCAGCTGCCCTGCCCCAACTGCACCACCAGGCCAGCCCTTTGAGCCAGTTTGCAACACCCCTAAGTTTTAAACGGGAGATGTATAAGAAATGGAAAAGGGGCAAAATCACTAAAGAGGAATTCAAACAAATAGCTAGCACATTTAGGGTAAAGTCAGGAGAGCCAAAGCACAAAATGAGCTCAGGCTTGCTAGAGGGGTTTAGAACAACAAAAGGGGGCTTTTGGGGGTATGCCCGTAGCAAAAGAAAGAAATGGTAGGACACTGTGCAGAAAAGATGGAGAAATTCTAACAGGGAGCAGACAAAAGGAAGAACTACTCAACATCTTCTTTGTCTCAGTCTTCTCACAAAAGGAAAAGTGTGTTCAACCTGATGAAAATGGAGCATAGGACACAATAGAGGAAGTGCATCACAGAATAAATAAAGAGGTAGTACAGGGATATCTGTTTAACCTAAATGAATTTAAGTCTCCAGGACCAGATGAACTACATCCAAGAATATTAAAAGAACTGGCAAATGTAATCTCAGAGCCACTGACAATAATCTTTAGAACTCCTGGAACTCCCAGCAGAATGGAGGAGAACAAACAATGTCCACATCTTCAGAAAGGAGAGAAAAAGAGGTTCCTATCAACTATCATCCAGTTACTCTGACATCCATACCAGGAAAGATTCTAGAGCAGTTAATTAAATAGAGAGTCTGTGAACATTTAGAAGGGAATACCATAATCAGAAAAAGTCAACATGGGTTTCTCAAAAACAAGTAATGCCAGAGCAATCTGATCTCTCTCTCTCTCTCTCTCTCTCTCTCTCTC
>JAIPUX010001880.1:53628387-53651903 GCA_020142125.1 Phrynosoma platyrhinos | reverse complement strand
GGGGCGGTATATAAATAAATCATATTATTATTATTATTATTATTATCCTTACATGGCCCCATCTAAAGATGGTTAGGATCATGGCTGCTGGGTTCATATATTGGTTGTAGTATTTTACTGAATTGAATTGTTTGTTTTAACCTCTATTGATTTAATACTGTTTTAAGGGGGGGAGGGGTCTCTGGGACTGGGTATTGTATATGTTTTTTTTTTTATGCCTGTAAGCCGCCTTGATTGGGTTACCAAAGGGTGGGATATAAATACATTTTATTATTATTATTATTATTATTATTAAATGAGAATCAGTTGTGGGGCTTCACTCAATACTGTGCAACACAACGCATGCAAGTCTACTGGAAGTTGACTGGACCTATTATCTCATGCAGCTGGGAGCACTTCCTTTGGAAATGGCCATAGAAAGAAGTACAGGAAGTTATAGTTGGATATTCAGATTCCTCATTTTTGAACCAGCATGGAGAGCACACTTATTAACTTTTTTCTTCTTCCAAAGGTTAAAGTAAGAGATAGTTTGCCTTAAATATTACTTACATTTCTTGCTTCTAAGATGTATTCATGAGATCTGAGAGATGAATCTTGACACTGATATGAAATGTTAATATGACCAAAAAATTAACTAAATGGAAATGAATGCAATGCCTAATTCTGAAAATTTCTTATCATTTTAAGTGCTACTGAAGAGTGTACTGGAATGACAATGTGTCCAGTATAAAAAAGAGGTCATTTCTATACAGTGGCATCCATCCAGATGCCTGTCTGACAAAAAGAAACATGAATACTCAGAAGAAATGTTAGTGATTGATTGATTCTAGAAGAATGCTAATGAACTATTTCCATTTCGTTTAACATACCATTCTTATAAAAAATTGTGATGCCAAAAAAAATTACAGATATCTTTATTACATTAGCTAGACATTTAATGCAATAAATAAATAAATAAATAGGCCGAGATAAACCGAATTCCTTCTCTTGCAGTGCAATATTCAAACCAGCTTATTCTTCAAAATCTTTGGGTTGGAGACACCATAAATCAGTAACAGGCTATTTGTTCAGGCTTCCAATCATAAGACATAACAACTCTTTCAGATGGTCCCACAATGACTCCAGAAATAGTCAAATAGTACATAATTCCTGGGGACTTGGTGTGGCTTCAGTTGTTCAAAAGAGGCTCTCAAATTCTTTTGATGTAAATCCCGCCGTTGTTGATTGCCATTGTGGTTTTTATTATGGATGTTTGTTTTAATTGTTGGATTTTAATTTGTAATTGATTTTAATAACTTTTTAAGGCAGGGAGGGAAGTATTTTGATGTATCGTATTGTATTTTTATTGATGTTAGCCACCCTGATTGATCTCAAGGGGCGGGATATAAATAAATTTTGTTGTTGTTGTTGTTGTTGTTGTTGTTAAAAGAGAGAATATACACCAGTAAATGCAATTTCTGTGGCAATTCACACATAAGTGCTATGGTTAAAAATGCACCTCTGAATTTCAGTCCATCTGTGATAGGAACTGCATGTCATCATTTTAGTAGCTACTCTATAAAATAAAAGGATGGTGAAGATTCTGCTTTTGGAACTTCTTTTAACATTGAGAGGTTCTCAAAATCATCATCCAGTATAAAGTTTATTGACCATAGCTATAAAAACCAGTCACAATGTGAGGGAAGCTAGTTCATGGTTTTTGTTCTACAAGCCTAGCAATGTTTATCCCATCATGGAAAATCCATCCTTTTTAAATCAGACAATTGCTAAAGTACTCAAAGGGACAGTGTGTTTGCAGATATAGCTTCTTCATTTTCAAACACATGTTCCTATAAGTCCAGCCCAAGTTGTTTTTCTTCCTTAGGCACAATCTCAACCACCTAAGTCACATTTCTTTGTATCCAAAGCCAGCCAAATTATTTTGGCACACGAGGCAGAAAATCTTGCAAATACTTCTTCCCATTTCCTGGCTTGCAGTAAAATTACACTAACACCAAAGTAAATAACTAACATTCCATTGCCCTTTCAGGCCATCACAGATGTTCTGCCTGAGTTCACTGCCTCATGATCACTAATAGTAATAAATAATAATAGTAATAATAATAAAATTTATTTTTATCCCGCCCCAACTGGGGCAGCTTACAACATTAAAATATACATTTCATAGCCCACAATCCCACCCACCCTTTAAAAAACTATTAAACAATGACAATTTAAAAACATGCTTAACATAATAATACAAATAGACAAATAAACAATAACTGCAGAAAAATCAGGGGAGCAGGTTGGGCTGTCTCTTGATGGCTGGGATATCTATTCAGGAAAGGCCTGCCAGAAGAGATCCATCTTAAATTTTTTTTAAAGTTGTTCAAGGGGGTAATATGACGGATCTCATCTGGCAGGCCATTCCATAATCTGGGAGCGGTTGCCGAAAAGGTCTTCTGGGTGGTTGCAGACAGTCTAGTTTTTATTGGCTGCAGCAGATTCCTCCCAGAGGACCTGAGTGTGTGGGATGGGTTATATGGCAGTCCTGAAGATAGGTTGGACCCAAGCCATTTAGGCCTTTAAAGGTGATAACCAACACCTTGTACTGGGCCCGGAAACTAATGGGCAGCCAATGAAGTGATCTTAAGATTGGTATTATATAGTCTCTTCTTGATGTTCCTGAGACCAACCTGGCTGCCATATTCTGTACTAGTTGAAGTTTCCGGACCAAGTATGAGGGTAGTCCCATGTAGAGCGCATTACAGAAATCAAGACGAGAGGTTACCAGTGCATGCACCACAGTTTCAAGGTCTCTAACTTCCAGGAAAGGGCGCAGCTGGCATATCAGCTGAAAGAAGCTGATAACAGGCACTCCTGACCGTCGCATTTACCAGATTTATCATCTGGAGTGATGGATCCAGGAGCACTCCCAAACTGCAGACACAGTCCTTAGAGGAGAGTGTGACCCCATCCAGGCCTGGAGGTTGCATCCCAATACCTGTTTTCAGGGCCGCTACTGTAAGTACCTCTGTTTTATCTGGATTCAGTGTTAATCTGTTTTTCTTCATCCAGTCCATTACTGCATCATTTAGAGGAGAGATGCCATCTGAAGTCAAAGCTGAAGACCGAGACATGGAGAAATATATCTGGGTGTCATCAGCATACTGATAACACCCCGCCCCATGTCTCCAGATGATCTCTCCCAGCGGCTTCATATATATATTGAATAGCACCTTGTGGGATGCCACAGTTAAGCTCTTTCCTTGTAGAACAACTGTCCCCGAGCATCACCCTCTGGAATCTGCCCAAGAGGAAGGAATGGAACCATTGCAGTGCAGTGCCTCCAATTCCTAACCTTCTCAGGTGATCCAAGAGGATATCATGATCTATTATATCAAAAGCCACTGAGAGGTCCAATAGCACCAACAGGGTCACACTACCTCTGTCGATGCCCAGACAAAGGTCATCAATTAAGGCGACCATGGCAATCATATCCTGTCCTAAAGCCAGTTTGAAATGGATCTAGATAATTGGTTTCCTCCAAGACAGCTTGGAGTTGAAGAGCAATCGCCCTCTCGATCACTTTGCTCAAAAAAGGTAGTAGAGAAACTGGCCTATAACTGTTCATGTCCAGAGGTTCCAGGGAAGGTCTTTTTAAGGAGCGGCCTAACCACTACTTCTTTCAAACAGGATGGAACATGGCCTTCCCTAAGGGATACATTGATGATGTCTCTAAGAAACATCCTCAAGGCATCTCCCCCCTGGATGGCCAGCCATGAAGGACAAGGATCAAGAGGGCAGGTTTTCTTCACTCTACCAAGAAGCTTGTCCACATCATCAGTACTCACAGACTGAAACTGAACCAGTATAATTTCATCAATGGAGTTTCTGGACACCTCGTCAATTGATTTTGTTACAACACTGGTGTCTAAGTCGGCTCTTATCTGAGAGATTTTATCTGCAAAGAAGTTGTTAAACTCCTCGCAGCAAGCTTTTGTAGGGTTAAGTAATGGGTTCTGCACAAGTGGAACCTGTGTCAGTTCCCTTACCACCCTAAACAGCTCTGTTGGATGGGACTCTGCAGATGCAATACATGCAGAGGAGAAAGATTTCTGTGCTGTACATATTGCCTCTCTATAGGAAAAAAGAAATTTCCTATGATGAGAAATTTCCTATGACTTAGTAGAGACAACTCCACATTTCTGGCTGCCACTATAAATTCTCTCTCCTATATTCTGGTCTGGGACTCCTATCACCTGGTATACCATTCAAACTGTGCCTTGGTTTGTTCCATGCTAAGACTGACATGTATGTAGCAGATGTCCTCTCAGTTTTTTTGTGTTCTACAATATCTTGCTTTCATGTGAAAATGCCAGTCTGTATGAGCATCCCAGAGTATTGAGGTCACCAGGAGAGGCCCTTCTCACTGTCCCACTACCCTCTCAGGTGCATTTGGTGGGAACAAGAGAAAAGGCCTTCTTAGTGGCTGCTCCCAAGCTCTGGAACTCCCTTCATAGGGAGGGTAGGATGGCTCCATCCCTGCTGTCCTTCCGGCGGCAGGTAAAGTCATTTTTATGCCGCCAGGCCTTCACATGACATAGATGCTGTTTTATTTTTGTTTTTAAAGAGTTTTAAACTTTAAATTTTCATAATGTAATGTTTTAAATTGTTTAAATTATTAAAGTGTTTTATAAACTTTGTACTTGGACTGTTTTAGATTTGTTAGCCTCCTTGAGTCCTTGTACTGGGAAGAAGGCAGGATATAAATAAACAGAATAATGATCATCATCATCATCAATCATCATCTTTTCTATTCCCTACTCCCCACTCTTATGAAGGAAACCATGGTCCTGAGACAGCAAGATCTGGGCAACCCAGTTAACAACTGGGGCTCTTGGAAATCTCTCATACACAGAGTTTCCATAAGTCAAAGACAACTTGACAGCAAACAATGTGTGTCAAAGTCAGCATGATGTATGCAGCCTGTATTTTTACTCAGTGATACAAGGATTTGAGCATTTTCGTCTGTCTGTCTGTCTCATTGCCACAGCTTTGGCCTGAAAGAGAGAGAAAAAGAAGCAGCATGGTCCCACCATGTCTAGGCCCAGAAGCAGATAAAGGAACCTTCTTCCATCCCAACTTCCATTGCCCTGGTCTCAGAGGGAGGAAAGAAGAGACATGCACAGCTCACCTGTGCCTAGGCCCTCCATCTCAACTACCATTTCCCTGGATCCAAAGGAAAAGAAGAAGGGGCAGGCATGGCTCCATCTTGCCTAGGCCCAGAAGTGGATGACGGGCCCTTCCTCCATCCCAATTGCACTGATCTAGCATCAGAGGGAAAGAAGAATCAGCAATATCTACTTGACTCAATCCCCTTCCCCACAATCATTCCCTTTTCCTTATGTGTCATGTCTTTTTAGACAGTAAGCCTGAGGACAGGGAACTATCAAATTAACAATTTCCAAGATGCTCTGAGAGCCTCCAACAGTGGCTGAAGAGTGGGGTATAAATACCATAAATAAATGTTGGAGGAAAATAAATTCTGATTATCGGGGTAAAGAGGAAGTAATCCAGATTATTTTTAAAGTAAATGGTATAATTGAACCATCAGCCTAAGGCAGCCTCCCAGTACAAGATGGATGATAATGCCTCTGAGGCTGGTTTGTCAAATGTGAAGCCACGCCTCCCATAGCAGTCCAGGTCCTGCCATGCAGTTCTAATGAGTAGAGCAGAGGGTGTGAAACAGCTATCAACAAAATAAAAAATTTTAAAAAGCTTCTGTGTCACTCTCCCCTCTCTTCCTATATGCTGACGGGTTTAAGACAATGTGTCTCATGAAAAGTCAGCCTCTTTGATGGGCAAAATGTTCTTTGACAGCTCAGGAAAGGCTGCTTTCTCATCTACTTTCAAGCTGAACTCTCACAGCCAGACTATGTAGAATGTCACTGTACCCCCAGAGCAAATATCTGTGCTTTTAATAGTCTCACATCAATTGTTTGAAACATAGAGCTTGACTAGGGGCTGTCAGGGTTGAAAAGATCCTGGGCAAGGTATCCTCTGGCAGATCATCCAACATACACATTTCTTGCTATTATCACTATTATGTTTCCCACTTTTGCATTTCTTGGTGGCACTTTATTTTCTTTCCTGAATCTTCTCTTTCCCTCCTTTCTCTTTTCCCCCTCAGTACTCTTTGTTTTTGTCTCCTTCCTCTTCCCTCTTGCCCCACAGCTTTCTTTCACACATAGGAGATTATCACATTAATTTTAAAACCACTTTACCTGAACTGAAATCATTACTTGGGTCCATCCTGGGTCCATCCTCACTCTCAGGGGTGCTCAGCACTCCTCTTTTGAAAGTCAGGAGTTTTCCAGCTTAAGAAAATGGCCTCTGGAGTAGCCCTGGGAGCGGGGATAGATTCGGGTGGTGATTTCGGCGGCTAAATCCTTCTGATAATATCAGGATGCCACCCACTTTAAATTTTGAACCAGATCAGGTAAGCCAATTTTAAAATTAATGCGATAATCTCCATGGTTTTTCTTCGTATCTTTCTCCCCCTCTCATTTTCTTCCATTTCTATCATAAATTGCAAACCTTTTTTTCTATATCTTTTCTTAGAAAAAGTTTAACAGGCTACAAAGTAAGATACCCAGAGAGAGGACACAGAGAAAGAGGGAGGGACTGAAAGAGGAAGAAAGGGGGAGTGGGTGTCCTGCCCATTTTTAAAAAATGTAATGGCTAGGGCCCCTCCAGGCTGCAGTATACCCTTCAGTTCTCCTGATTTGTCAGGGACAGTCTCTATTACTTTTTCTTTTAAAATGTCTTCATTTCTCTCTCCTGCTCTCACTTCTCCCTTCATCTTCAGCTTAGCTCAACTACTGCAAACTGCAGTCAAAGCAGAACAGTAATTTGCACTCCATTAACTCAGCAAAGGATAGGGGAGAAGAGTGAGTGGTGGAATTTTGCTTCCCTCTATAAGCTCAGCCAAAAGCTAACCGTTTCAGCTTTCCCTATCTTGAGTTCTTCCTCACTAATAATGTTTGCTATCTTGGCCACATATGTTCTGTTTTTTATCTCTAAAATGTTGGAGACTAGTCTGATTATATCCTGATAGCAAATTGAACTGCTGGTGGTATCTAGTAGCAGCTTGATCTTTCCTCATGGATCATCTTGAAGAAAGAAAGCATGTTTAAATATTTGAAGGGATGTCATATCGAGGAGGGAACAAGCTTGTTTTCTGCTGCTTCAGAGACTAGGACCAGAAACAATGGATGTAACCTCCAGGAAAAGAGATTCCACCTCAACATTAGGAGGAACTTCCTGACAGTAAGGGCGGTTAGACAGTGGAACACACTCCCTCGGAGAGTAGTGGAGTCTCCTTCCTTGGAAGTCTTTAAGCAGAGGCTGGATGGCCATCTGTCAGGGATGCTTTGATTGGGAGTTCCTGCATGGCAGAATGGGGTTGGACTGGATGGCCCTTGTGGTCTCTTCCAACTCTATGATTCTATGATTCTGTGATTCTATCCCATGCTGTCATGGACTTCCCATTTGATTAGGAAAATACCATGCAATCTGGGCTAGGTTTAGCCAGGGTATGGATAATCACCAAAAGGGGTTGTAATAGACAAGGGAAAAGGCAATGGACAAAGTTCTATTGTTAGTCCTAGTGAGACAACAGTCATTGAATCCACGGGATTTACCTAGATATTGATGCACCTCAGGGGAACAGCAAACAAGTTAAGTAATGGGCTTGAGGTAAGTGTTGAAATCTGCTTGGCATCTGGTCCCTGCTGCACTTTGGAAAGCAGCTTCATTTTAGGCTTTCTAAAGTTTTTTGAAAGTTTTAGAAGGATCTTTCTGCCTTACGCCTGTTGCCTAATGCATTTGGTGTTCCCCTTCGAAACAAATGCCTAATGCATTTGGTGTTCCCCTTCTGGGGGTGGATCTTCCCTGCCTGCTCTAAATAAATGATGGCAGCAGGTTGGTTGTTAAAAATATCATAAGTTGAGTCAAGTCAG
The DNA here is from genome assembly GCA_020142125.1 of Phrynosoma platyrhinos. NCBI lineage: Eukaryota > Metazoa > Chordata > Lepidosauria > Squamata > Phrynosomatidae > Phrynosoma > Phrynosoma platyrhinos. Next base: position 53,643,900 of record JAIPUX010001880.1, on the reverse strand, counting down.
TGGACGTTTTCACACAGGCGGCTCTAAAGCCGCCTGGAAGCCCCCTGGAAGCCATCAGGAGTCATTCCGGCGGCGAAAACAGCAGCCGCCGGAATGACTCCTGATTGCCTCCGGCAGAAGTGCCTGTAATTCCTTTTTAAAAAAGGAATTAAAAAGATGGGGCTAAAGCCGGCTAGCGGCAGGGATGGCGCAGGGATTGCGCAAGATGGGGCGGGGCTTGCTGCGACGTCGTGTGAACACGCGCAGCAAGACCCCGGAGTGAGGCAGGGATGGCGCAGGGATGGCGAAGGATGAGGAGGGGCTTGCTGCGACGTCGTGTGAACTTTTCCTGCACAGAGCCGGAGTGGGGCCGGATGGAGGTAGGATTGCCTCCGTCTAAAGCCCCGTGTGAAAACATCCTATGTGTCATTTATTGCCTAGTCAAGTCTTGAAGCACCTTGAGTTCTAGTCAATCAATTTGAGTCTACATCACTGCTGTATGCACAGCCAGAGAATGTTTGTCCTGATCATAGTCAGTAATAACAGATAAATAAATCTTTTGTTTCACTAAAAAAGAAAAGAAAACCCAAGTTCTTTCTGTTCCATATATAAATAAATGTTGGTAAAGCCTTCAAAAACAAAGTGAGGCAAAATTCTCTCACATCTGAGCCAGCTAAATTCAATATGTAAAACTATTTCCAGTATGTAACTACCTAATTAGGTGTTTATTATAAGAAGCCTCTCTGAAAGATAACAACCTTATCTAACATGGCTATCTACATAGGAATTCAAACCCAGACTTTTAGGAGTTATGTACTTTAACTGAAGATCTAGATCAGGGGTAGGCAACCTTTCCCCTTTAAGAGCCGAGGGACTTCAGCTCCCAGAAGCCTCAGCCATGTTGGCCAATATTCCCATGTTGGCTAATAGCTCCTGGGATTCTGGGAGCTGAAGTCCCTTGGCCCTTAAAGGGGAAAGGTTGCCTACCCCTGATCTAGATGGACAAGTCTGTCTTTTTCAGTTCTCCATACATTGATTTTTCTCCATCCAGCATGTGAACAAATTTGCGAATTTTTGGTAGGTTCTTCTGGGGGGGGAGAGAATTGAAATAAAATTCTCACTAATCCTTAGTAGTAACCACCAAAATTTTTGACTAGAAAAGACATTACAGTGGGAAACACTGGGGGGGGGGGGATACAGTTTATTTTACAGCCAGAGGTAAAGAATTTATGGTCCAGGAGCACAAACAGAAAGACATTCTCCATAAACTCTAAGTAGAATGTAGGTGATTCAACTGACAAGTTGGTCTACTTGTTGTAGTTCCTTTGTATGGCCTTATTCAAGGGCTGCACATTCAAACTATCAACAACAAAAATTATGGAGTTGGCTAAAAATATCTCTTTCCATATAACTGAACTGTTACAAAATAAAAAGGTTAGAGATTTTTAGTCAACTCCAAAAATGTATAATATAGAAAGGCCAAAAAATGTTGGATAATGATAAAACTTTTTTAAAAATAAATTACAACCATCAATAAGCACTGGCTTCTTCTTTTGCCTGTGGATCCCAATACATGCTTTCAAGTATCTGTTTTTCCACATGCTATAGTTACCACAAGGAACAACTACTGTACTGAAGATTGTTTAAAATGATCTCTACATAGGGCCTGTATGCATGGGCCAAAAAGGCCATGCTCCCCCTAGCCTTGCATCATCCTGTCCACATGATGTAGGCTATTAGAACTGGGCTGAGATCAGGCAATTGGATGTGGTTCTGGTGGTTCTGGCCTGGTCCTGAACCTGGACCAAAGGGACTTTAATCTAGTCCACACCAACAGCAGACAGACTGGATGACCCCACAAGCTCCGAACCTGCCTCCACCATCATCTTCGATAAGCTCCCTCATAATGGCCTGTGATATTAGATGGGGGAACTTGACCACTTGGGTTAGCCAGGTGTCCCATTTGCCCTTACAAGCCATGATGGTGGTCTTTTTCAGCAAATGCAATGATAGAGATACAGGGTACACAGAAGTAGTGAGTCCATGGCACAGCAGTGGGTGGGCATGTACACACCTGCCTATTTCTATGCCAGCCTGGGGACTGAACTGGGGCTGGACCCAGGGCAGGATACCACAGACTTGGCCCATGCTATCCTGCCCATCTGCTCGGAACCCCAGTGGCTATAATATATACTGTACATACTCATGGTGTTGTTGTTGTTGTTAACTGCCCTCGAGTTGATCTCGACTCATGGCAAACCTATGGATGAAACATCTCTAAGACCCTCTGTCCTCCACTGCTCTGCTTAATTCCTGAAACCCCTTAATATCCGTTACCTCCTTAATAGAATCCATCCATCTGGCATATGGCCTTCCTACTTCCTTCCACCTTTCCCAGTATTATTGCTTTTTTTCCAAAGAGTCCTCTCTTCTCATGATGTGTTCAAAGTACAACAGTCTCAGTTTGGTCATCTTCGCTTCCAGAGAGGTTTCCGACTTGATCTGCTCTAGGGCCCATTTGTTTGTCCTTTTGGCTGTCCATGAGATCCTCAACACTCTTCTCGAGCACCACATCTCAAATGCATTGATTTTCTTCCTATCATCTTTCTTAACTGTCCAGCTCTCACATCCATACATGTTACTTGTATGATTCTAACTTTTGTGTTGAGTTGTATATCTTTGCATTTTAGAATCTTTTCTGGTTCTTTCTTAGCCACCCTCCCCATTCTTAGTCTTCCTCTAATTTCCTGACTGCAGTCCCCATTTCTATCAATGTTTGGTCCCAGGTATGGGAATTCTTTTATTATTTCTATTTCTTCATTGTCTAGGTTGGACTTGTGAAGGTCCTCAGTGGTCATTATTTTGTTTTTGTTTTTTTTATGTTCAGCATAAAAGCCTGCCTTTGCACTTTCTTCTTTGATCTTCCTTAGTAGGTGTTCCAGGTCTGTGAGTTTTTCGCTATTTCTCTTATTGCAGTTTCCACCTCACTTTTTAGAATTTGTGGTTCATCTTCATATGGTTCTTCATTCCATGAATCCTTCATTTTATCATCTCTTTTGCATAATTCTTCTGTGTATTGCAACCAATGTCTTTTTATTGCTTCCTGGTCTTAAATTATGTTATTTTTATTGTCATAGATTGTTCCAGTCCTTGGTTTGAATTTTCCTTTGATTTTCTGGATCTTATGAAATAGATCTCTTGTTCTTCCTTTTTTGTTGTTGTCTTCTATTTTTCTACATCAGTCATTGTAGTAATTTTCTTTGTCTTTCCACACAAGCTGTTGCATTCATAATTCTCATTTTGTTCCTATATCCCTTTTGTTTTTGTTTTCTTCTTTTTTATTGTTTGTAGTGTATTTTTCTGTCATCCATGGTTTTTTCTCTTTCTTTTTGTTTATTGAAAGTGTCCATCTTTATACTTCTTTTATTATGTCCCTGGCTTCAGACCATAGTTCCTCTGGTTCTCAGTCTATTATGCTTAATAATGTGAATCTGTTTTTATGTTATCAGTAAATTTTGTTGAGATATTATTTAGATCATATTTTGGTGTAATCAAGTCTAGAAATTTTAGTCAAAAAAATGACCCCCAAAAACAGTGTCAACTTATCCATGGGTCAATGTAAGTAAAGTACTTTGGCTGTTATTTAAAAAAGAGTATAATTTGTCCTGGAAGCACTAATCCTTCTCTATCTGTTTTTAATTTTTTCAAGTTTAATCCTGTTTTAAGGGGTGTGGGAGGGATGTGGGGGGAGGGATTGGGTTACTGGATTGTCTTTTAACTATTATATTTTAATTGTTGTAAGCCACCCCGATTGCCATGCAGAAGGGCGGGTTAAAAATAAAACTTTATTATTATTATTATTATTATTATTATTATTATTATTATTATTATTATTATTATTTCTCTCTCATCCATCCAGCCATTAGTGTGAGCACAAACAATGATGCCTCCTGGAATTTTTAAAGTTCTTTGGCATTCTTTTCCTTTGCTTCATCCTTTAGATCCTTTGTTAAAAAGGTAGAGGTATTCCCTGTTGACAAGGTTGTCAAGTCATGTCCATCATAGGAGGCAGTGGTCATCTCCATTACTAAGCTAAAGAGCCAGCATTGTCAGAGACTTCGTTTCCCTAAATTTTACCCTTGACTGATCCACAAGTCATATCAAAATCCATCATTTTGGCCCTCGACTTATACATGAGGTTGACTTATAGCTGAGCACATACGGTAGTTTGGCCCCAATCTAGCAGCTCTAGAAACCTTTTCCTATCCCATTATAGGCTTGAAAAAAATTACACCATTACCTGAAACTACACTTTCCTTGAAAAAACACTGACTGTTTCAAAGCTTAAAACGTTACCTAAATTTAGGCCAAAGATACACATGGTGAAAATGTCAAGAGCTTTGACTAGAAGAGAATCTTCCTTCTACAACAGAATTTTCCAGGTATAAAATGACCCTACTCAGTGGCTGCTGACAGACGTCTGTGAACAACATCTGTAATAAGCAAGTCTCTTAGGGATGCTTGTCAACGAAGTGACTAGAGGACGATGCATGGAACTTGAAAAGATTTAAAGGAGCTGGAGAAAGGAGATGCCAGTTATACTTGTGTGTAGGAGGGGAAAGCTGTAAACAGCCTCTGTTGCTAGTGTGTCACTTCGATCTTTATGAAACTCAGTGAGCACAATTGCTGCACATTTTTTAGAAAAGCAAGCCCAAACTGAAAGTATCTCATGCACTCATATTCTCAAACCATATTTCAAAATGGAGCTAAAGTTACTCTTCCCTATCTATCCCCTCCACCTCATCCTTGTTTTGTACATTGTTGCCATTAAACTTTAAGGGAAGCATTCAGGCTCTCGCTTACTTTTGCCAAATTCAATTTCCTATTTGCCATGCCTCCTGCAGATATTATCACAATTGCTTCTCATTTGCTGCAGGAGTTCTTGTCAGATAAGCAATATGCAGATGGCTGAATATAGCTGGGACTCGACTCCCATGAAATAGCACAATGTGAAGATGATGCCAAAGTTTTGGATTATAGGCAAAGTTGATGTTAGATTTTTCCATTTTGCTATGGTGATTCTAGTAAACATAGCTAGTTGTATGCAAAAGTAATTAACATCTGATGTTGACAAAAACAGAGTCAGTGGGAACAAGGCAAAGTCTACACTGGAGCCAGCCTCTATTCCAAGTGACAATGTATGTATGTATGTATATTCTATATGCAGTTGCTACTCTGTAGTCACACATTAACAAAACTGTAGGGATATAAATCCTCAGCTATGTTCTTTTCACACACAAGGACAAATAATTACAGTATTTTTCCCCTACAGCTGTGGGAAAAGTGAATATTCCTCTACAATAACCTTCCTTATTTGAAAGTCTCAAAGTACTGTGGAGGAATGGTTCTTCAGAGAAAAACATGAGGAGAGGGTTGCACAAAAATTGCTGGTTTCCTGCACAAGAAGCTAAGTTTTTTAAAAAAATTAAATTTTATTAATGTTATTCTTTACATATATACAATAAAAGAAATACATCCCACATTCACTTCTTCTATTTCTCCAGCAACATGTCCTTAATTACTCCATAATTACTCCGTAAATAAATTACTTATTTTATAACCAACAAAATCAAAAAGAATAAACAAAGAAGCTATAAAATAAAAGCACAAAATTATAACAAAGCCTTAGAGCATATTCTAATTTTAAGTAATTTTAACTGTACTTATTATTTTGTTCATTTTATAACTTGGTCTTCTTATTGTCCTCTAAGTTTTCAATGCATAAAACCCACTTTATGCACAGAAAACAGCTGTTTTTGCACAAAAATACATTTTGCACATTTTGTCTCTACAGAATAATACAATAGTTCAGGATATTCAACAACTGGGAGAATATTACACTAAATCCTTGCTGGTCTATCAGTCTTCCAGGTAGGGAAGATTTTTTTAAACCTGAGAACAGATAATTATGACCTTTCTCTCCATTGTCTAGAATACAGCAAGTATTCCCTGTTTTTATAACACAGTTCAGTGGCAGCAGGTGGCACATTGCCCAAAGAGAGTTCAGAATCTCTTCCAACTCCTGAAATGGTAGCTTGCATCTTCCACTGATCCAAGAGCCATATACCATTTCATAGTGCAGTAATGGAGGCAGGACCAAGATAAGTTTGAAAGATCATGTGTAGGTCCTAGAACAACCCAGATTCAAGAGAAGATCCTAGAACAACCCAGATTCAAGAGAATAGCTATTGACAGAATGGTTGTCAGAAAGATGGTCACTGGAGAGGTAAACTAGTCCCTCCTCCTTCCCTCCAAGGGAATGGAGAGAAAAGCAACAAAAATGCTACTTTCTAAGGAAACAGAAGCTTTTTGACCTAGACAGGATACACAGCAAATAAACAACTCAGGAGCCAGCCTGGGTGTTATTGGCATTGCTTTACTGAGAAGGGCAAATTTATGTAGAAATGGACTATGTATGTGTATTCCATAAAGCAAGGGTAGGGGATTTGTGGACCTTCAGATAAGAATGTTGGTGGACTTCAACTTCCACCATCTCCATAAGCATAGCAATTGGCCAGGGATTATGGGAGTTTCTTAAGGGCTATAGGTCTCACAACTCTTACCATGAACATAGGATAGAAGCTCCCATCTGAAGAAATTTCAAGAAATTAGAGCATTCGATTAGGTCAGGGTGGAGAAGCCTTTGGCTTCCCAAATGGTTTTAAATACAACTCTTTACCTTTGACTATACTGGCTGGGGCTTCTGGCACTGAAATCCAAAACATGGATTTGGAGAATCATACAATACTCGCCCCTCCCTTAAACCAGTCTTCTACAGGTTGGTGCCCTCCATGTGTTGCTATACAATTTGGCTGAGGATTATGGGAGTTGAAGTCCAACATAGCCAAGGGCCACTAGGTTAGACAGTTACCCTGTATAGAAGTCCCCTTTTGGAATACAGCCACAATAGCACAATAACTAGAGGAAGGAAAGCCCAGACAGAACCAGAATATCCATGTCTATAGGCTCCATTGGGCTGCTACTGGCTTGCTGAATTATTATGTCTGTTTATATTCTCTTTTTTCTAAAATGAGGTACTCTTATATTCAGCTGAGCCATGCCAGTTTATCTCATTAAAGTGAAACATGCTGTCTGCAATCTGTAGCACATAATTTTCTTTGCTTATACAACCTGCTTCCCAGAGACCAAGTTAATTGATTTCAAAGGTGTCGCTTGCTTGCCCATCCTAGATGACCTGGCTTTCATTTACGTCACTGAGCCTGAGAATGCTGCAGGGCAGGCTTTCAGTTGATCATAGTCAATACTACTTAGTAATTGGTCTTGCTACTGCAGCCTCCTACTCACCAGTCATTCAGATAAACCAAACAAATGATGTAAAAGGCAACTGTATGACGTGTGTGTGTGTTTAAGAAGCCAGGAAATCAGAAGCAAATTGCCATGCTTTAACAGACTTGCCCATGATCTTTTGAAAGTATAATCTCTTTTTTTTTTGTTCAAACCATCAACATTCTTATATTTGGAAAAAGCGAGGATATAAATTAAATAAATAAGATGATAAATATACATGTTTGTTGAAACAAGACCAGAACACTAGATCAAGAAACATAAGGTAGTTGTAACTGCAAAAGCACATCCTAGAGGGAAAGTATTTAGTGTCAGTGTTTGGATTTCTCACAGGTGAACCTCTTTAAAAAAGTCTTTCCTCAGTTCCATAATTTTTAAACATTTTCCTTCTGAATGTATCAAACTTCTTAACCTGATTTATTTCCATTACCACAGTTTCTTTAAAATTTCCTGATACTTCAGGCTTAGGCATGAAATAGAACATGATCACCTGAGAAACAGTGTAAAGTATTGATTACAGTAATTTGTTAAAATGATATTATTTTACCCATGGGAATATTAACAGTGAATCTGAATTACTTAGGGCCTTTGCAGACTGCCAGAAATAGTGCAAATTGAGTCCACTTTAAGGGTTAGTATTAGTGCTAGAGAGTCATGGGAATTGTTTTTTTTTTTTTTCTGAGACATTGAGCCTTCTCTGTCAGAGAGCTCTGGTGCCACAATAAATTACAGTTCCCATGATTCCCTAATCCTAACCCTAACCCTTAAAGTGGACTATTTCTGGCAGTCTGCAAAGGCCCTCAGTTTAGTCATTTTGGCTTTTAGTGAAAGTTCAGGTTTGACGTGCTCTAGAATCCATTTATTTATCTGTCTTTTGATAGTGCATAGCATCTGTAAAACTCTCCTCCACTGCCATTTTGAATGGTTTTATTTTTATGACTATAAGAGATCCTCTGCCAGTGTCACCTCCCACTACTGCCCAGAAGTTTCCATTCAAGTGTTTCTGGTGTCCCCATTTTGAACTCTCCATCCTACTTGGTGGAGCCTACTAGGAGTCTAGTTTAAGAGTATACCCTCTTGGTTTTATTGCTCTTAGGTTCCCTGACACTATCAATCCCCCTCACCACATTAAAGTGTGCATCCAATAGAGATAATTGTATATTAGATGACATTTTAAAAAAATATATATATTTAGGATCCCAGGGTCTCTTCCCTCGATTCTCTCTTAGAATAACAATTCCCTTCTCTTGTATCTCAGTAGCCATTTTGTCTGTGGTCCTCTTAGCATTCTGCAACTTGAGTACGCTATTTGAAAACATCATAACTGAAGCTCAAACATATTTGGTGTATCTGAACAAGTGTCTTCCATTCCCACCCATTCAGAGGCTTGCTAATAAGAAATAGCAGGATCATATGAAATGGTTTTCAGACCTGCCTTCACTTTTACAAGAAATCTGTATTTAAATCAAAGGACTTATGGACATAGCCAAGCCCAAGAGCAATATTTCATAAGAAGGAGATATGCAGATTTAATATCCATGAATCATATATAAAACTTGGCAGACAAATGTCATGGTATTTATAAGAAAGCAACGTTTTCTTGTAAAAATGTAAAAATATGCCGTATACTGTGAAAACAACTTTTGGGAAACAATGTTTTTATTCTTCTGACTTAATCAAGTGTGAACAAATATGATATCTTCGAACTTTTCCCAGTGACACAAAGTGTTCTGGCATTGTCCTTTAGACCAGAGTACTTTCTTGATTTTGGAGTCTTAACAAATTTACAAGAGCTAAAAAAAAAACAATCTCATATGGAACTTCTTCATTGTACAATGTCTGCCAAGTATGGACCACTGATAACATTCTAAGGGGAGGCAGGAAAAGGAGTCATAAGGTAATCCAGTACTTAGGCTTAGTGGGAACAGAAAGCCATTTTATACACTATCCTCTTCAGGAGTATGCAAGGGCCAGCTTAGGTTAATTCTGTAGCACAAGGGATACTGAAGTGCCAATTCAGAGAGTCCAATACGCAATTTAATTGCTTACCATCTCAGGAAGCTACACAGAAAGTCAATGAATCCCAATTCAAACCCCAGCAGCTCCTAACAGCAATCCATTCTTGACAGCATTTGAGAATTTCTAACCATGTGGAAATTAAAAGAGGCACTTCTAAGGGTATTGATATGTCCTCAATATTTATGGTAAGTGTAGGACAAAAGGAAATACTGTGATGAACTCTTATCATATGACATAAGAACTTTCTTTTGATTTCATTGAAAATGATAGTGGGTACTTGTCCTACTGTGATGGAACATTTGTTGCACCTGCTCCTTTATGTAATGGGAACACTATAAAGTTAGGAGCAATCATTACCTACATTTTCTTTTGTTAGGACCAAATTGTTTTGGCATACATATCCTGCACAATACATTTCACCAACCAAACATAATACCATAGAAACCTAAATGATCAGACTAAAGGCCTATCTCAGTCCTCTGAAACTGATGATAGTTTGACTTTTTCTGAATCCAGTTTAATGCTAGTAAAGTAAAAAAAATCTTACTTGTGATAGATAACACATACAAAAAGCATTAGTGCAAGGGATTGCACAATGCAAGGGATTACTCTTTAACAATAAAAATTGTATTGGACATTATCCTTGTGCTACATCTGAAAATGTGCAATCATTGGTACAAAAACCAAACACCTAAAATGTATTTCTTATCTTTGTATTGTTTTAACTGGTTTTAATTTGTTCATTACCTCCAGAGCCCTTGTGGGCTGGGAAGTGATACAGAAATTATTTAAATAAATAATGAAGTATAACGTTAAAAACAAATGATTAAATACACAAAAGGAAAGACAGAATCAACATTCCAATAGTTACCTCCAGCAACAAACTAGCAAAGGTATCTGACACATTGGCCATGATTAAAAATTTATAGCTTTATCTGGCTACACAGGGTGAAGGGGTGGAGTAAACAGCCATTATCTCAAAAGTGTGTGTGTGTGTGTTTTAAAAAAAGAATTTAAAAATTCTAAAATAGATTGATACTCTAAAATAGTTATTTACTAAATCTACAGGATAAATGAAACCCGTTTATTTAAACAATCTAAAAATGTATCTAAATCACACATTTATCTCTGAACCAAATATGTAGCAAAATATTGTATACTTCTAGAGTCAAAAGATAGAAAATTGGCCATCATTACAAATCTGTTGCTTCCTGTATATTCCCTGTAAACTTCCTGTATATTCCCCCCATGGCTCCATCAATTGCTGATGGATGGGGAGCGCAGTTGAGTCTAATCAGGGCATTTTTATATTTTTATATTGTTATGTTTGTTTTATCTGTATTGGGATGCTTATATTCCTGTTTTAATTATCTTGTCATTTAATACTGTTTTAAGGGGGTGGGTTGGGTGTATGAATTTTGTTGTATGGGGTTTTAACTGATGTAAGCCACTTAGATTGTCTTCATTTAAGCGGGGTATAAATAAATTTTATTATTATTATTATTATTATTATTATTATTATTATTATTATACTATTTCACATTTTCAATTACAGTGCAAATTTCAAAACATTGACAACTGTATGTTAGCAAAGCTCCATTGCTCTCCAACATCAAAATCCTTTATGAAGATCCTGTAAGCCCCAGGAGGGATAGTTAGGTATCTTGGAATATTTTACCTGTCCCCCTAAAACTATAAAGGGAGAAGTACATACCCTGCAAGTAGGTATCTTGGAAGATTTTACCTGTTCCCCTAAACTATAATGGGGGAGGTACATATCCTGCAAGTGGTGTTATCATAATTCATATCAACTCTTTTCCTCTGTGACTGCTTTTAAATGTGGTAGTGGTGGTTTTTAAAGATTCAGTTGCTCAATCTTCTGTTTGACTTATCATTTGGCTTTGTGTACATTTTATGCTACTTAGGAAAACAGCCCCCAAACAGTCCTTGATCCCAAAAGCAAAATTAGTGAAGCTGAGAGGCAAATAATTTGCCCAAGGTCACAAATTAAATGTGAGACAAAAATGAAGATATGAACTTCAGACATTTACCCTCTTTGATCACTTTACCCTCCATTAAATTTCTATCAGATCACCTGCAATTCCTTTATTTAACCTTCTTACTTAAACAGGTCTTCAGCCTTTAAATGGTTAGGGTAGAAGAATGTGCAATGGATGTGTTGTTTATACATTATGTGTTTAAATTAATGTTTTAATTGAGCTGATTGTTTCATTCTTTTTGAAGTTTTATATCATGTATAGTTTTAGCCAGCATGAGGTAGTGGTTTCAGTGTAGGACTAGGGATACTGGGAGACCAGGATTCAAATCTCCACTCAGTCATGGAAACCTACTGAATGGCCTTAGACAAGCCACACTCACCCAGCTTCAGAGAAAAGCAGGGGCAAACACCCTTTGAACAAATTCATCCAAGAAAATCCCATGATAGGGTCATCTTATGCTTAACATATCAGAAATGACGAAGGCACACAACACCTGGTGGTGTGTTCCTGCATGGCAAAGGGTTGGATTGGATGGCCCTTGTGGTCTCTTCTAGCTCTATGAGTCTATGATTCTATAGCCTCATAGAAGATGGAGACAGATTGGATTGCAAATGACATATCCTTTTGTATTGCAAATAGATGTTGAGAATCTTCCAGTTGCCACATGGCCAAAGGAGGAGAGGTGCCAGCCTGCAAGAGATACCATCTGAACTAAGGATAAAAATAGCAAAATGTAGGCCTATAACTGACATCTTCCCGTTTTTTCCTCCTGTATGGTTTTTAACACCTTGCCTCATGAAGAAGCCAGTGGAGCTTCAAAAGTTTGCAACATGTATGTTGTGCATTTTGATTGTCCAGTAAAGGTATTACTGTTTGCTGAATTTTTGATAAAGTTTTAGTTAGTTTGCTTTAAGTTAGCCACTTTGGGTCCTATATTGGGAGAAAGGCAGGTTATTAAGCAAATAATTAATTATTCCTCAAACACTTCCTCTCTATTGGCCCCCTGCTTAAAAGAAACAGAGAAAGCATGCTTTCCAGATAGCAGCCACACACCAGTGCCTTGCCATCACCCACTGTGGTGAACAGGGGTCCAGCTGACCAATCAGCAGGCAGCTGACAGCCAGCCAATGGGAATTCAGCTGGGCGTAGTATAAAAGCCCAGGCTGACAGTGAAAGAGAAGAAGAAGATTTGGGTGTGTTGTGTTTAAGGTATTCCTAAGGGAACTGAATTTTAGGGAGATAGAGTTTAGAAAGGGTAAACTCTGAACATACAGAGAGCTCTGGAAGAGAGAGAGTTACTGTGGTGATCTCTCCAGATAGATATTATTAGATATTATCAGCCAGTGGGGCTGAGGTATTATGAGTGAATTAGTAAGAAAGATTATAATAGCAAGTCCTGAAACAAGTTACCTTTATTGCATGTTGATGTAAAATAAACTTTTCTTTTTATTTTATTTTTTATTCCAACATCACTTGGCCTCTGTTTTAGTTACAAAACACGCTACCAATATTTTGTTATTTTGGAAGTGGGACTACACTAAAAAGGCAGTGTGAGTCCCTGACACTTTATTAGCTGGTAGAAGTTGGGATAACAAGTTCCCAAAGTACAGCTGGCTAGGAAAGTGGTAGTAGTTAGTGCCACACCCATCAATCAGCATCTTATTGTCATCTCCATCCTCTCTCCATTTGATGCAGCTAAAGTTCCCACACATGTACCTCGTTGTTATTGGTTGAGAAAGAGAGAGCAGCCAGAGATTCCAGTTTAGCAAGCCCAGCTCACAATGAGAATTTCAGTGCTAACCAGCATCTTATTTATTACAAATAAGCCATAACTCAAGGCAGCTCACAACAGCATTAAAAAGCGAATTAAAGAAAAAAACCAAATAGGTTTTATATTAATTTTAATATAAAAATTAAATATAGAAACACAATTAACCCAATTGTATTACTGCAACACAATTGAAATAAAAGCAATTTAAAAACATTTTTTTAAAGTATAGCACCCATCTATTAAGAGCTCCTTCCTCAGCAGTCAATTGCCATAAGTCTGCCTGAACGTAAAGGTCTTTGCTTTCTTACAAAAAACAAACATCATCAACAACAGGAAAAGGGACAGTTTCTCACAACTTTGGAGAAGTCACTGAAAATCCATGGTACTTTCTATGTTGGGGACTGGGAGAAATGTTCTCTGGGTTTTACACTGAAATTTAAACAAGGTGCTGAGTCTTACCAGCAAAATAGATGCCATACCTTGGACAGCTCTTTCAAAATTTGGAATAAGCCCAGAAGGATTCATTGTTGCAATAACATGGGAACCACCAGTTGAGAAGGCCCTTTTTCAGTTCTGCACCAAATAAGCCTCAGAGGGGGGCCGGAGTGAGGCTACATCCAAACTGCAGAAATAATCCAGTTTGACACCACTTTAACTGCCATGGCTCAATGCTATGGAATTCTGGGAAATTTAGTCTTGTGAGATATTTAGCCATCTCAGTCAGAGAGCTCTTGTACCTCAACCAACTACAACCCCCAGGATTCCATAGCACTGAGCCATGGCAGTTAAAATGGTGTCAAACTGGATTGTTTCTGTGGGTACAGATGCAGCCTGAGAGAGAACTTCCACCTGAAGTCCTCAAAGCCTAAGCAGAGGGGAGGATGCAGTTCTTGAAATAAGTCATAACAAGCACTTTAATTTTTGCTCAGAAGCACTGGCCAACAAAGTGCTGAGGGTGCATGACCTGCTGCCTTCACCAGCCCAGTCTTCATGAAAGGTCTCCTCTTCCACCACTTTCACCTTCACCACCACCACCAGTCCAAATAGTGTAAGAACAATGCGAGCTTCTTATTGTATTGCACTTTGGTGGGGGCAGGAATATAAAAATCCAAGGAACATGGAGGTGCAAAGAGTTCTATAAGGCAATAGAATAGACTTAAAAGAAGGACCGTAATGTAATTAGTGTTACCAGGTCAGGTCTATCCCAAGCCCTGACACTTCAGCAACAAATTTAAGATATAGGAATGATCTCCCCTCCCAACCTTGTGATGTCACAGGAAGTGGGGCCTGGTGATACTACAAAGGAGATGTTACAAGGGGCAGCCCTTGTTCTTCCTCATGTTATAGTTATCACAAGGAACTACTGTACTGAAGATTGTTTAAAGTGACCTCTACATAGGGCCTGTATGCCTGGGCCAAAAAGGCCATGCTCCTCCTAGCCTTGCGTCATCCTGTCCGCATGATGCAGGCCATGAGAATTGGGCTGAGATCAGGCAAATCGGATGTGGTTCTGGTGGCTTTGGCCTTGTCTTGGACCAAAGGGGCTTTAACTTTATCTAAAAAGACTGGCTGTTTGCCACAGAAACTCTACAGCAACAGCAGATAGACTAGATGACCCCACAAGATCCGAACCTGCCTCCACCATCATGTCTGCTGATAGGACCCCTGTAACAGCCTGTGATATCAGATGGGGGAACCTGACCACTTGGGTTAGCCAGGTGCCCTGTTTGCCCTTACAAGCCATGGTGGTGGTTCTTTTCAGCAGATGCAACGGCAGAGGTACAAGGTGCACAGAGGTAGTGTGTCCATGGCACAGCAGTGGGTGGGCATGTAAACACCTGCCCATTGCTATGCCAGCCTGGGGACTGAACTGGGGCAGGTCCCAGGACAGGATAGCACAGACTAAGCAGATGGGAGGATGCAGTTCTTCCTGCCCATCTTCTCAGAGCCCCAGTGGCTATAATATATACTGTATATACTCATGTTGTTGTTGTTGTTGTTAACTGCCCTCGAGTCAATCTTGACTCATGGCGACCTTATGGATGAGACATCTCCAAGCCCCTATGTTTTCCACTGCTCTGCTTAATTCCTGCAACTCGTGACCTCCTTAATGGAGTCCATCCATCTAGCATGTGGCCTTCCTCTCTTCCTACTTCTCTCCACCTTCCCCAGCATTATTTCTTTTCCCCAAAGAGTCCTCTCTTCTCATGATGTGTCCAAAGTACTACAGTCTCAGTTTTGTCATCTTGGCTTCCAGGGAGGTTTCCGCTTGATCTGTTCTAGGTCCCACTTGTTTGTCCTTTTTCCCATGGGATCCCCAGCACCCTTCTGCAGCACCACATCTCAACTGCATTGATTTTCTTCCTATCATCTTTCTTA
>JAIPUX010001880.1:53605555-53616949 GCA_020142125.1 Phrynosoma platyrhinos | reverse complement strand
CCAATAAATTCAACAATTAATTTGAAATACTTTGCCTCTGCCAATCTCGTTTCTAGCTACGTTTGTATAAACAGGGATAAAGAAACCAGAGTTAATTAATTGAGCTAATTAGAATTCCCCACAGTCAAGTTTGTCCGTAATAACTATCACAGTTTGCTCTGACAAAAGCCATGAGTTGTGACATCCCTGTTCAGTCATAGCATCAGCAATCAATGCCAATTACCAGCCACCTGTCCTCCTTGGCTACTGCCATTAACTGCTGTACTGCTGCTTCTTTAGGAAGGTCTTTCATTATGAGAACCAACAATATATATATAAAGCATAATATCAAGGATATATGCAAAATCAAGAATATCTGTCTCTTCAACTTTAGATTACTCTTCAACAGACATTGGTACAAGACGATATTTTATTAAATACTTCGACACACTCCATACTAAGTGGTGATCTGGTATTCAGTGCCTACATTTTAAACAGAAGTATCACTGTTGTCTCCTTCTTAATACCTTCCAAAATTAAAGGTCCATTGTAACAGTAAGTGAAAGCAGTTTCTTGTTAGATGAGGATCAGAGCTCAAGCCAGTTTAATAAAATGTTATGAACAAAACTGAATTACACCTAGACCAAAAGATTAAAAGGTGCTTAATTTGACATCTTGAATGTAAGCATATTTGGAAGGTGGACTTTTTACATGCAAGGGAACCTGCAGCAATTGTCAATAAAAATTAGGTTTTGCAAAAGCCATTGGCTGGAGTGGTGCTTTAATATCTTCTTTAGCCTTGAGGAACTATTTCCCACTAAAATGGGGGAATTTTCCACTGTCTGTCTGAAAGAGCAAGTCCAGCCATTAGCAGATTTCTGAATATACAGGAGTTCACAACCTGTCCAGAAAAAACAAAAAAGGGAAAACTTTTGCACAGTTTGCCAAACTTCTTCTTTTTTAAGATGGTTCATATTTAAAGAGTAGCTATTTTCTTATAAGCACTAGCCAATGTATTTGGCAGATTTGTAAGGCACATCTAAAAGACTTCACTGGGAAAGTTCAATAATTTTACTTTTGTATTGTTTCTCTAATATAGTTATTGCCCACACATAAAGATTAGAAACCAAATGCCTATATCAAAGGGGTTTTGGGAATGGACATTTTCTGACAGTCTTTTTCAAAACAGTTGTTAAAGGGTGCTGCCCTGTTAAGGTTTGCTGCAGCAAGAACAAAGATCAGATGCTAGCATTACTCTCAGTAGTGTGAATGCTTCTACATTTCCCATGCTTGTGCAAGCAGTTATTGCCATTGCAAAAAGGTAGGATGGATGACAAATGAGACCACCTCCCCAAGCCCAGCTCCATCCTTCATGAGCTATTTGTTGTGCCAGCTTCTGCCCAGATCTCATGTAAGTAACCAGCGGTGAACAGAATTTCAACCACAGAAGATCTGAAAACACAATGACATACTTTTTTATTGACCACTGGTCATTTTGTCAAATGCAGCCTTAGGAATTATATCATCTAGATTGCTTCTAGTTAAAAATCTGGTATCTGTCTGTACGTGGGTTTCTTCAGGAGACTGACATTTCTACTCCATACAGCTAAATCTGATGCTGTAACTATTCCATTGTAACTATTTCCACAGTGCTATTCATTTTACTCTGTTGCAGCAAAAACAAAGACTTCAACACAGATCAACAAATTTACTGTGGCATAAGCTTTCACTGTGCAATTGCCCATGAAAATGTTTGTCATAACAAACTGGTTGGGCTCTATGATGCCACAGGACTCCATTGTGGTAGGACAGCCTGTGAGCTAGACTGAAGGCCAGGCAGGGCACAGTAGTCATTACATTCAGGTTCTTTTGTGGGAAACAGCTGTGAAATAGGGAACTAACCACAACTTGGATGATTTACCTAATGAACAGTTACACTTGGATCATGCATGAATAAAAGGTCACACCCAAAGCTATCAAGATGGAAAAATCTACTGCAACATCTTGCTCAGCACACGTGAAAGCTATTGTGAGAGGAAGGTTCGACTGCCTGGTACATATTTCAACTAGACTATATGCCATCTTCTGCATAGAACAGGGTGGACAGTCATGGAAGGCTAAACTTATCACATTTTCAGGTCCTCCACAGACTATCTCCCATCACCAAAATTGTAGTGCCGTTTACAATTTTGGCTTGTTTGAAATCCTTTACATGTGCAATCCTTTACATGTGCAGCAGACCAAAGCCAGCAATATACTGGAAGCCTCTAGAGACATGATTCTCTTTTACCATTCTTATTATAATTTGGACTTGGTAAGATTCAGGACCACCCCAATGCCCCTTGGGTTATACAATTCACACATGTGGCCTAGAAATACTAGCCTCAGCTATAAACAGGTTAGCTAAAAAATTAGACAAGCTGAGAGAGACATAATCCAAAGACCAGGTATAACTATGAGGAATTGAATGGGCCTGAAGAGCACACACAATGAATGTTGTCTGGGAGAACATAATCCATCTCCATTCACTGCTGCTAGGGACTGTTCAATCCAGAGGACTATCACATGAGATTTGTAAGTATTTTTATCAGCTGATTGCTTCTACGTGTACTGTGTTAATGTGCTTAATTAAACCCATTAGGTTATGAACCCTTGACCAACTGTTTAATAGATTTGCCCAACTGAAATCTTTCTAGATGTGGCTACTATAAAACTCAGTTTTACACTGAATGGGGGTTCAATTTCTCTAGTTCTCTATTTGGAAGACAAACAGCATCTTAGGTTTAGGCACAGATGTGTAACTAAACTGACATGACATTATGAGCAGACTATTATTAATGAGTCAGTCACAATCAGAAGAAATTCCAAGTTGTTTATTAAAATAAAATTACTGTCCAGCTCTGTGCTTCTTACAAGAGATACATAAGATGTTAAAATAGGGAAAGCAGTATAATAACATTTTTCAAGACCGTGCCTGCTTTCATAAGTAGAAATATAGAACAGCTACAGAATTTTGCAATTTTATGTCAGCCCTTCATTGTTGCAAATATCATGCTAACTTTTTTTAAAAAAATGTAAAGGCAAGCCAATCAATTAAAAATACATAATGTGACACTTAAATGTAAAGTAGGAGAATAAAGATGTCACTATGAAAGGACAGGTGCATGTCCTTAGGAAACAATTTATAGTTTTCTTTTAATCCATTCCCCTAAAAGAGGATAAACATTTTACATGTTAGTCATCAAACAGAATCCAGGGATGTAAGTGGAATGTTGTCTTTAATACTAACTTGTAGCGCTGAACTCTTGTAAGTACAAGTAAATAAAATGTAGATATTTAATTGTAATATTCTAAATAGAGACTTATGATGAGCCATGGCATTAAAAATTAGAAAATGAAATCCTCAATTAAAACCTTTTGCAGTGGGGAAATCCTCAATTAAAACCTTATCTTACATCAAGAAAATGGGGCCTTAAAAATAAACCACAGAAAGGCAGAACTCTATGCCTTGTAGTAAAGAGCTCTCTTCTTTGCTTTCATGGGAAAGCCATACCAGCTCACATGCAACGATGTGTTTAGCCATGTCCATGCTACAGAAAAATCCCTATCCCCATCCCTGCACAACATTCACAGCTTGACATTTCAGCACATGCAAAGTTTCTCTGTCATTTATGAAGTCTACAATGAAAAGCATTCCCTTACATCCAGCATTTACAATACACTGCATTGTATCAACTCAGATGCAGACTACAACACACCAAGAATATTTTGATAAGGTAATAAGTTATCATCATTAGTGACAACTAGCTTTCTAGCATCCAAAGTAATTCTTATACCACCTTTTCTTTTAAATTAGAACATTAATTAGTCAAGGATTATCTGCAATATACTGCTTGGTTGTTGTTGTTGTTGTTTTTTGGGGGGGAACCAAACTTGATTCTAGCATACACTGAATGTCTACTGATATATGGTAAAACAAAGAGAAGTTACTTATTTATCTGATATTAAATAGAAACCATCAGTAAAATTTAGAAATTGCTATTCAGATAATACATTCAGTTTAACAAATAGTGCACATTAGCAAGTATGAGATGTAATTGCTCTAAGTAGCTAGTAGGCTTTATTAGAACAAATGGAGTTCATTTTAGCTGCTATCTTGTTGGAAATTATAAAAGAAGAAAATTAATTCAGGTTTTACTGTCCGCTATTGTCAATGATATGATGTAACTTTGGTTCAGAAATTCATCTTAAAATGTTTAGTGATCACTATTTAGTGATGGAAAATATGTACAGCAGCTCCTCTCAGAGGCAGTGTTGTGGAAATACTGACAAAATATTGCAATCTGTTAATTGCTTTAATTCACAAATGTGTTTGTAAAAGATAAGACTAACACATGTTGAATACACACACCATTGCGGAGTAAACACACAAACTGCACAGGAGGTCTGTGAAGGGGAAAATGTGCAACACTGTCACTTGCAGCATTTTTTCCCAATTAAATAACAGGTAAAATAAATTTTCAGGGCCAGTTTCCCAGATTCCAACTCAAGACAACAAGTCTAAGATTGTTCTGTTAGTTAGAGCAGCAGCCACGTTTTCTTAAAGTGAGAAGTTCTCTCAATAACAAATTCCATGGTTTTTGCACTAGTTGATATCAAATGTACTGATATTGTGTTGTAATTGGGAATCATTACCTTCTTGGATATTACCCAAGAATGAATGGTTTCTAGTCTTAATCTTGAACTTTATCATTAATAATAAACAGCTAAGCCAGAGTTACACATTTGCTTTAGTCATTTCGCTGGTATGATTTTAGTGATAATATCCAAAATAAATAAAAATTAGAATGGCCTAATTCACTTTTGAAATATCTCAAATTTATCTCTAAAATTTATAGTGTTTAAGATATATTCAAAATACTGGAAAGTAGCAAACTGCTAATATACTGGTTCAAAGGCAAATTGCAGAAGGCATCTTAGTGCTTTTGATGCAAAATGCAAAGGGTCCAGATGTTTAATAAACTAATTATTAGTTTTCCAATCCTACTGGGGGAAAAACCCAATAGATCTTAATATCTTGTTTTGCCACTCCAATGCAATGGATGAGGGTCACTGGAGCTGGTCAGCTGGCACATAATGAGATACTGGCTGTTGCTCCATTATTTTTATTTAGCATATCCCCACAAAAATCAATAGGAAAAATATTATTAAATGGCCTTTCCATTCACCGCAATCAATTCTCCTAAACACATTAATCCACAAGAGTGAACAGAATTTGTTGGTCTTGCTGACAAGGCTTTTATAAAGTTTGCATATTAATCTGAATTATTTCATCTTATTCAGAACTGCAGAGATTGCTGGTAAAAACATTTGTGCATTTCTCACAGTCATTAGTCTTGAAATAAACATAACACTTTGCAGTGCAAATATGTAACTTGTGATTCATGTGAGAAGTAAGTATTGTTTTGTTTTGCACAAACATGGCTTTATCGCTTGCATCCAGTATGCTGTAAGTGTTTAACTGGGTTACTGAGCCGTGAAGGTCCAGACATGCAAATTTAAGAAGGCACTTGTCTTCCAGTGGTTGGGTCAGATAAGGCCTTACCAAAACGGCACTATAAACACTATGGAAGCAGCAAAAAGCCCTGAAGCTCTGTGTCACATTCTCCAACTCTTCCAAGTTCTTTGTGACAGAAGGTGACAGGTATGTTCTACAGTATAACAAAACTCAGGATGAATTCGAGTAGTTTTTGTCTATTGCCATGAGGTAGAAAAGTGCTGCTTAGTTCCAAAACACATTCTCTCTTCTGTTTTGTCTCCTTAAACACCTAGAAGGAAAAAGTAAATGTGTTTTAATAACATCAGCAGCACCCATTATCTCCAGTTAATGGCAGCCCTGAACAAACAAGCCCTCTCAAAACCAAATTACTTTGGGTTACTTTGGGCCTAAGCAGACTGCCAGAAATAGTGCACATTAAATTGAGGCACTGCCCTGGCTCAGTGCTAGGGAATCATGGGAACTGTAATTTATTGTGACACCAGAGCTCTCTGACAGAGAAGGCTCAATGCCTCAGAAAAAAATACAATCCCCATGACTCTCTAGCACTGAGCCAGGGCAGTGCCTCAATTTAATGTGCACTATTTCTGGCAGTCTGCTTAGGTCTTTAATCTAACTGGAAAAATCATTTCTTCACACAATAATACATGTGATCTAGCAGCTCACTGGGCAACTTTCATTTTCTGTAAGGCTCTGAAATGGACCTCACAGATCACAGAGACCTTTGCAGCTGATAAAACAAAACTGCCTTTGTGAGTGAAAAAGCATCTCAATTATATTATATAAATGTTAATCTATACAGAATCAAGCATTAAAGTGACTTGTGGATGTCACAGATGTAATATGAAACACAAAAAGGACAGATTTATAACTTTTTAAAAAGAACCATGTCTATGCAAGATTGATGACACCAGGAATTTTGATGTGGCTATGTGGCAGAGGGCAGGATGCTGCATCAAAGGAGCTTTTAGTGCTATAAATTAGTAGCCTCATCAAGAAACCAACTATCTTCAAGAGATCATGAAGAGAAAACGTGTGCTTCCTGCAGGCTGAAATGGCTGAGTCAGTGGGGCTTTTGTGACCGATTCATGTACTCACCAACTAGCAGATGGGCCACAGGCAGATGCATTTGTCTTAGCAGTGCTTATGATCTGGGACATGAAGGCTGCCAGATGCCCCTGGACTTAGGTTATTACTTATTATTAGCAGTTAGTAGTTAATTACAGTGCTAGTCCAAAACTAATAGTAACAAAAAATGACAGGTTGACTCTCCCTTATTGAAAATGCTTAGGACAAGAAGTGTTTTAGATGTTGTTTTTATTTTATTTTTGGAATACCTGTATTTTCATATACATGCATAATGAGATATCTTGGAGATGGGACCCAAGTCTAAACACAAAATACATTTATGTTTCATATATAACTTATACATACAGCCTTAAGGTAAATTTATATAAAATTTTAAATAATTTTGCCTGTGAAACAAAGTGTGGGTACATTAAAACCATTAGAAAACAAAGGTGTCAATATCTCAGCCACCCATGGAAAAAGTTTTGGATTTTTGTTGTTGTTGTTGTTGTTGTTGTTGTTTTTAGTATTTCAGATATCCAGTTCAGAGAGACTCAATCTGTATTTATAATTTCTAGCCATTATAAAATGTGCCGCACAAAGGATAAAGGTGGTTTGGAAGGAAGGTCTCCTCATACCTCCTTGAGCAACACCTTTAACAGAGATGTGCAAGGGCAGCCACAGGCTACTGGATGTAGCTCTCTCTCCCCCACCATCAAAACACATTGTCTACAGGGGTCTGTTTGTCATTTGGTTCCCTTTGTCTACCTGGGGAAGCAGCAGCAGACCACCACCCTCTGTGAGTAATTACTAGGTGCACAATTACACTCTGCCAATGGGTTAGCAAGATTTTGCCTGGTGTGTCTCACTGAATTTAATAGTATTAACATGAACATACATATTTAGAAATACATGAGGCATTGTAAAACAAATAAATACTTACACCCATATCCTTGAAGACTTTCACTGCATTTTTTGCAAGGCAATAGGTAGCACTCTCAGCTGTAAAGGTGGGGAAGGTAAGGAGAAAGTAATATCTCAAGATGAATACAATAAACATTGCTGAGAACAAGACCAGTAAATGCAAAGAAACTTTCCTATAGAAAACAGCTGCTGTACATACCATAGACAGCAACATTCTTCTCTGTTCTCATTATTAAGTACTTGTGTAATTTTTGAAGATACTCGGATTCCCTGACAGGACCACTGAAATTATGGATGAAAATGGCCGCAGCACTGTATGCTTCCAGTAAAGGTCCAAGTAGCTTCTGCAGGAAGGTGATGTATTGCTGGTGTTCCTGTGACTGGCTAACCTACATAAGAGAAAGAAAAAAAGCAAAAACAACTGGTAATCAGTCAGTACAATGAAGATAAAATGTGAGACAACACAATCATACATCCATACGACGCAGCTGTACATCCATACATACGTGGAATCTTTTCCCTAATCCAATAGGATTGTATATTTGTATACCACATATTGACAGTATTTCCGATTCTCATAGTACTTATTTTATATCCGGTCTTTACCCTTATTACTGGTATCCCCCCAACAACTAATATTTATACAGCCAAAACAATTCCACTTATGAACAAGAAGGATAAATTAGCAGGTGTAAGCATATCCCAGTTTTGCAGAATTATGCAACAGGAGATTCCTCCTCTAAACAACCAAATAAGATGAAAACATGCTCAGTAGGAATGGAACACTGACTTAATTAGAAGAGGTGGGCTGGCGATGAAGTAGAGGAATGGAATTGTGTGCCTGGGATCCTGAAGAAAGATACACATGGCAACAATGTCTTTCATTCAGGTCCTGAGTTATAAGACCGAAAATAGACCGAAACAGAAGCTTGGTTGGGTAACCAAGAATCTTCCTGCACTTTGACTTGTGTCTTTGCATATTATTAACATATGGTTCTGTGGATCTCAGCCTGCTGCATCAAATGTCAGCCACTCACTGGTGGCTAGAGTCCACAAAAACATATGCCAAATAAAACTTGTTAAGTCTTTAACAAGAATACAAGATTCTTTGTTTTTTGCTGCAACAGACTCTCACAACTATGTCATCTGTTTGAAAAGAATGCTTGGAGGAACCCTAAAGTTTGCAAAAACAGAATATCCAAAGGTGAAAACCTAAAGTGGCAAAAATCCAAACAAACCCAAGTTGGAGTAGAAATTTTTAGCAACCAAAGAAAGTCAAATATCTACAACAGGGAGTTGAAAACCTTTGTGAAATGACAGAATGGACTCCCTTGAAAGAGGGTATAACTATGAAGAACACTAAACAGGAAAAGTCCACTATTTTGATGTAGAATTAATGTGTATACAATGGATATACTTAAAACTCAAATGAGAAGACCATCAAATTGGGTTAGCAAGGCAGAGGTGTAGCTGAGACACAAGAAACACAAAGTGGAAGCAGACAAAAAGAAGCTGTGGGCCAAGACAGACAGCCCTTTTGCATCGTCTTCCTGGTAGCTTGGGAGCGCAGCATTTATACGCTGCACACTTCCAAGCTAACTGGAAGCCAACCAGCCATTTACATGGGGGCCAGCTTCCAGACACTCTGGCGGCACAGCATTTGTATGCCACACGCTGCCGGAGCACCTTAAAGCCGGTCACTGGCTACAGTGGGGCTGAAAAGCCAGATTTTTGCCACCCCAAAAAGGAGGGCCAGCAAAAAGGTGGATTAGGGCCAGGGTGTGTGGTTGCTTTTACCCCAATCCAGATTCAGAAGGGGTGGTCTGTTTCACCCCTGTGTTTGCCAGTTAGGTCCAACACACATATTGTATGAATGCCCTTTAGGCACATTCTCAGTTCTGCACAGTTTGGAAGAGATGCTAGGATTTCTAAAGCGAGTTCCTACACAGTCATAGTTCCCTAAACATTGGCCAAAGTTGGCTAGTGTTCCTACAGTTTATGCATTACCTTCAAGTAGCAATCCCGCTGTTCTTCACCAAAGTCACTATCTTCATCTTCCTCATCACTCCTCCAAGACAATGGCTCTGGGAGCTTCTTTTCCCAGTGCGTCTCTGCAAGGTTAGGATTGATATCCTCCTGTTCATCCTGCTTAATATAGAAATACAAAGCAGTAAGAATCAGGCAAACAACAACACTATTGTTTGTCAAGCTTTTATCATTCTTTACCCTTTCTTTGTACTCTGCATCAACCACTATATGGAGAAACATGGGTTCAGATGCTGTCAAACTGTGGACTTCAAATCCTAAAGTTTCTTCCAAAATAGGTACTTTTCATTTTTATAAAGATACAGTGTGAGAGAAACATCTCCCATGAATGTGGAGTGGGTATGCTTCTACTAAAACTAACTGGGTAAATGAATAAGCAGTATTTAATTAAGCTTTTTAGAAATATTTGTATTATACCTAAATATTACCAACTAACCTTAGAACTGCCTCCTTTATTTTTTACCATCTGATAAAATCTAGAAACCATACCGCTCTCTTTAAACCTGTATATATCAACTGCTTTTACACAATTCTCTTAAAAGGTATTCATAAACATTCAAGCACATGTATCTGACAACTGTAACTTCTATGAACTTTTAAACTGGCATTTCTCAAGTTGTTCATATATAACACAACTGTTAATTAATGATATAGATAATAAATTCAAATTAAGGAAATTGCAGCTATGCCCTTGACAGCAATGGCCTTATAGTAGTTTGGACTAATTTGTTCTACTGGTAGTTTTGACTCTGTTCAGAAAGGATCACAGTGTACTTTTCACAATGTTTATAAAGTTGAACTGCATTTTGGCCTGGGAATGTTTTTATGACCTTTGGGGATTACAACTTTAAAATCAGTCAGTAGAGCTGCATCAGGGATGCAGTGGTTCAAGTGGTTAAGAGGCTGACTCTGCTGACTGCAAGATCAGCAGGTTGGCAGTTCAAGGCCTGGGTGCTGCATGATGGGGTAAGCTCCTGTCACTAGTCCCATCTTCTGCCAACCTAGCAGTTCGAAATGCAAGTAGATATATAGGTATCACTTCTGTGGGAAAGTAAACAGCGTTCTGTGCAATCATGCTGGCCACATGATCACAGACTAATCTCTAACAATGCTGGCTCTTCGACTTAGTAACAGAGATGAGCACCGCCCCCTATGGTCAGACACCACTTCACAACCTTGTCAATGGGGAATACCTTTACCTTACCTTTAGAGTTTCTAATAAGCATGCCTACAAATCGTGTGTCTGGCAATTGATAGTTTACAAAGTAGGAGGTACAGCATTATACTACTGGAAAATTGGAATAGAAAAGCAGGATATTAGTCATTTAAACACATAAAACATAAGATTAACATCTTACCTCTGCTATCAAAAGGATTCCATATTGTATAAACTGTTCCACTGCCTCATGGCACACCTGACATAATAGCTGGCAGGGCTGAATAGAACAAGAAGTCAAATCAATCACTTATGTCATATCTTCGATCATATTCTTTCTTCCCCCCCCCCCCTTAATAGCTCCTCCTGGAACTAGTCTCCCAAAAAGAAATGTGTATGCCTGTAGAAAGCAGCAATTAGAAGTAATTAAAGGAAGACAAATTCAAAAGATAAAAATTTTCATTCTTTCATAGAATCATAGAGTTGGAAGAGACCACAAGGGCCATCCAAATCCAACCCCCTGCCATGCAGGAAGTCAAAATCAAACCATCCCTGCCAGATGGCCATCCAGCCTCTGTTTAAAGACCTCCAAAGAAAGAGACTTGACCACTCTCCAAGGGAGTGTGTGCCACTGTTGAACAGCTCTCACTGTCAGGAAGTTCCT
>JAIPUX010001880.1:53592950-53605455 GCA_020142125.1 Phrynosoma platyrhinos | reverse complement strand
TTCCTCAGGTTGAACACCCTTTTCCTTTTGTTAGAAGACTGAGGCAAATAAAGTATTGAGTAGTTCTACCTTTTCTCTGTCCCCTGTTAAAATTTCTTCATCTTCTCTGCACAGTGGCCTTATCATTTCCTTCTTCTTTCTTTTGCTATGGACATACTCAAAAAAGCCCTTTTTATTGTTTTTAACCCCTCTAGAAATCCTGAGCTCATTCTGTGCTCTGGCTTTCCTGACTTTACCCCTACATGTGCAAGCTATTTGTTTGAATTCCTCTTTAGTAATTTTGCCCCTTTTCCATTTCCATTTCTTATACATCTCTTATTTAAAACTTAGTACAGTTGAAAGTTCCCATTTTTCCTTCTTAATAAAAAAGTTTGAGATTGTGCCTTTAGTATCACCCTTTTGAGAAATTCCCATCCATCCTGAACTCCCTTTTCCTTTAGTATTCCTGACCATGGGATCACTCCCAGTGTTTCCCTAAGTTTATTGAAATCAGCTCTCCTAAAGTCTAGAATAAGTGTTTGACTATGCCTAATTTCTCCTTTCCACTGTATAAGAAACTCTAGGAGAACATAATCACTCCCACCTAAGGATCCCACCCCATTTACCAGGTCATCCCTATTGGTTAGGATCAGATCTAAAATAACTGATCCCGTTGTTGCCTCTTCCACCTTTTGGACAAAGAAATTATTTTTGAGGCAATTGAGGAATTTGCTAGACCTTGAAGTATTGGCTGAGTTTTACTTCCAGCAAATATCAACGTGTACTTCTCAAGCATCCCCCAATGATTAAATGTGCGGGAATGCATGAGTGGGTCATATCTATGAATTTATTTGCATAGTTGCTTGGTAAGCTTCCCTTCTTCTATATTCACTCGTTTCATGTGACTAATTCAAATGTTTCACTTGTTTGAACTTCTTTGTACAAAACAAAGGGCTAAGCAACTGATGAATGGGGAAATGGGTAAAGGGCACAACTATATTGTAGCTGTGCAGTATAACCAGGCTGAAAACTTACTTTCCATGGGGAAAAGTAGAGAAATATTTATTTAAATCTGGGGACTAGCACACTGTCAGACATTATGTTTTATTGTACCTTATGATGATTTTGCATTAACAGATGATCCATATTTTCAAACGTTCCATCCAAGACCTTTCCCCAAACAATTACTGTTCTGAAAGGTTGGAGGAACATGACAAGATAACCCTGTGATGAATGGCAAGTGTCATTTATTTCACCAGAGAAAAAACCTCAGACGCACAGGTCTGCCAGTGCTAGGTGTTACTGTAATTTATTTCCCCAGTGTCTTCTGTTTTGCTTAACCTGATACAGAATCAAAATCTTTGGAATGATGCACACATCTATTGTCCATTACCAACAAAAGTAGCCTTGTATGAATCATTCAGACAACCAAATGCAGCTATATAGCACGCAAGACAATCCCATCCTCCTTTCTGGTACAATCACCCTCATCATGCTCATGGCTAACATCAGAAGCAGGACCTTCTCTATTCATGAAAGCTATGTGTTACAGAACAACTGAAAATTTCACAAAGAGCCTCCATGTGCAGAAAAGGCAATCCACTTCAGAAGTTTGCCTTCCATAACACAAGGGATACATGAACAGTGATTAATTAGGTGGAGCTACATTATTATTTTTGATCAGATTTATACTCCTCCTTTCCTTATATGTGCTCAGATTGGCTACAGTACTCATAACTACTCCACCTCCTCAGATATAGAGATTGCACATACTGTACCTTATGAACTGACAGATATTCTGTAAATTACTTTCTCAAGAACACTCAAAATACCTCAGATGAAGAAATTTGGTTCCTATTTATCTTACAAACATTATGTATGGCAAATGAAATATGACAAAATTGTTTCATAATGTTCCTCTATCTTAGTGTCAACACTCTAGTCATGAGTAATCCTACATCACTCCTTTGGCATTTTACCCAAACATGACACGAGTGAATTATCTATCATCAAGTGAGTAACAGTCCCACAGTGTCTGTATTACCTATTAGTCTACACTGGTCTTTCCAATTTACTTTCTTCTAAACATTCAAAAAAATTTCTACAGACTTTCCATCACATTTGAAAAGGTCTCCCAACTTCAATTTTTTCCGATAATTCTGCTTGTCTCCCATTCTTCTATGTCACATATATGTTGATTTATTTCTTTTCAATGTCCTTAGCTCTTATCTTTAGATGTTAAGTGTTTTAGAAACCAAATGTACCTTTCTTTCCTTTTCAAAACTATAACATACTATAAATGGTCCATGGCATATGCCTCAATACCTACCAATGAAATGGTGCCTTCATTAGAAAGTAAATAACACAGGCTGGCAGCTTTACGGACTAGTTGTTCCTGACTAATCATGTTGGATGAGATTCCATTGATGCCATTCCTATGCCTTTTACTCTGTAAGGCATGGAGACTGCAAGCTGAAGGGGGGAAAAAAGAACAGTTACTTTCAAATGCCTTAATAAACCCCAAAAAATGCAGTCCAATGAATGAGTACATGATACTGTGTCAAAAAAATATAAAACCATTTTTGCACAGCATAGCAAAATTAAGATACAATAAATTCAGGAATAAGAATTATGTGCTAACAATGGACATGAGGAAAAATGGACTGTTACAATCTGAAAAATTATGGAGTGTATGTCTATACTAGACAATGTTTCAACTTATGTTCAGGCTAACAATTCTTTGGCACACTCAAAAGGATAAATGAAAATGCATATTAGTCAATAAAAGTGTCTATATTTGGTCAAGTTCAAGTTTCAGAACATACCAATTACAGCTTCCTTGAAGAAGACATGCAGTACCCCATTGCTGTAGAAACTGAGTTCAAAGACCGTAGGAACAGATGTGCTAGGAGTGATGAAGAAATCATTATTCCGACTGGTGTTTGTAATAGTTATGCAGTTTCCCAACAAATGGATGGCATGCATGACGACATCTTCAGAATTCCCTGAAAATCCCAAATCATAGTCCCGAGCCAGAACTTCTTCCTTCATGGAGAAAAAATCTTCTACCAGCTTGGAAAGATCAATTCCCTGGAGCAAAAATTGTAAAATGTAGACTAGTAAATAGTTTTTATCTTTTACATTTTTTGTAGGAAAGTCCTTTTCATCTAAATCTTAGGGCCTTTGCACACGTCTGGCATCATTCGGTACAGATGATGCAAGCCAATAGCGCTGAGCTGAGACAAGCCAATCTGGATGCCAATCTGGCAGTCCCGGACCGAACCTGGCCCAAAGAGGCCTTAACACAGGTCAAAAAGACCCACTGTTTACTACAGAGTTTCATGGAAACTCCATGACAACAGTGGGCACTTTGCATGGCCCCGTATCCCCTAAGCTGCTGTCGCCATTGTGTCTTCTTTGAAGACCCCAACCCCAATCTGTGACATTGGATGTGGGAGTTTGGTCACATGGATTAGTCAGGCACCCTGTTTCTGCCATTATGGATGTGGTGGGGACCTTCTGAGGAGATGCAATGGCAGAGGTAGGTAAGGAGTGTGCAACAGCAGTGCAGCAACAGCGCAGTGGTAGGTGGGTGCTTGAACACCCACCCATTGTCACACTGGCCTAGGGACTACCAGGGCCAGAAACAGGGACAGGATATTATGGGCTTGGCCCGTTGTATCCTGTCCATGTGCTCAGGCTCATTGTTTTTAAAATCTGGCTATCTCATTTCATAACTGGTTCCAACTAGCATGAGGGGATACCAATTCTATGTAAGTAGCAGCACCACAGAATAAACCTACTCAATAGTACAGAAACTTTGAATATTCTCAGCACCGTTCAGAAAATCTTGGTTGTGTTGTTGTAGTCTTATATATTGATACTGCCTACAGAAAAGTCACAAATCAATATAAGTAGACCCAGCCCTAGATTCCGTGTATGACCTAGGCTCAATTCACATATTTTCTGATAACAATTTATTCTTTTCTCATAAAACTGGGTGAATTTACACAACATAGAAAGCCAGGCAACAGGTAACAGCAATGTGCTCATGCATACTATTCAACTCACTGACTGAAGTATTCTGTAAATTACTTTCTCAAAAACACCCAAAAACACTCCGGTGAAGAAATTTGGCTACCATTTATCTACTAAGCTCTATGTAGGGCAAATGAAATATGACAAAATTGTTTCATAATGCCCTTTGTTTTAGAGTCAATACTCTACTCGTGAGTAATCCTACAACACTCCTTTGGTATTTTACCTAAACTTGACACAAAGTGAGTGACTGTCCCACAGCGTCTGTATTACCTATTGGTCTACACTGGTTCTTCCAATTTACTTTCTTTAAACACTCCGATTTGTTTAAACCTTCCATTATATTTTAAAAGGTTTCCCAACTTGAATTTTTCCCATAATTCTGTGAAGTAAGAGCAGCCAAACTCTTTACTTTGCAGTTTGTTTCTTGTGTCATCTGGAAGCCAGCAGTTTCCCTTCTGATTTTTCCCCCTTCCTGAACCAGAAAAAAAAAAAAAACAGTTCAGATTTGTTTTGTTTGTTTCTTCCTTTTGTTGGTTGGCAGAGAACAAATCAGAGACGGGAAGGTGCCTTCAGTCAAATATCCAAGAAACAAACCATAATAAAGAGCTGAAAATGGATGCAATTGAGCAGCTGCTTGTCTGCAGTGCCCATACATATATCGTGCAAACCAGACATTGTGTCTTAGTGCCATCCAACCCAGGTTACCGCAGCTTAAGAGATCATAATTATGGGCCTTTACAGACTGCCAGAAATAATCCAGCTTGAGACCACTTTAACTGCCCTGGCTCAGTGCTAGGGAATCATGGGAACTGTAGTTTATTGTGGAACCAGGGCTCTCTGACAGAGAAGGCTCAATGTCTGAGAAAAAAATACAATTCCCATGATTCCCTAGCACTGAGCCAGGGCAATTAAAGTGGTCTCAAATTGCATTATTTCTGGCAGTCTGTAAAGGCCCTAAGACTACTCAGAATTATTTCTTCAAATAGTATAGCAGAAGGACTTTCAGGTAAAAGTTCAGTAAATATTATTTTACCCTAATTCACTTCACTTTCTTACAAACTTAAGAACCATTGACTCAACAAATGGACTTGGATACTACTATGTTAGTCCCAAATAGATAGAGCAACTGAATCAATGGAATTTACCTAAGGGTGTATCCACAATGCAGAAATAAAGTAGTTTGAAACCAGTTTAACTGCCATGACTCTATCTTACAGAATCCTAGGATTTGTAGTTTGATGAGGCACCAGAGCTAACAAACCAGGATGAAGGTCTCAACAAACTAAAAATCCCAGGACTCCACAGGATGGAGCCAAGACAATTTAAGTACTGTCAAACTGCTTTATTTCTGCAGTGTGGGTATATCCTAAGTCAGGGGTAGGCAACCTTTTTGAGACCTGGGCCGGTCCCCCAAAGTCCTGGTCTCCGCCAGGCTGAGGGGGGGGGGGGAATGGCAGAGCACGCGCTCCCCCCACCATGCGCGCGACCCCCCATGCGTGTGCCGCCACGCATGTCACGGCCGCCATTTTGGAAATCAAAATGGCGACGGCAGAACGCGCGGCGGCACGGAGGCCAAAACGCACGGCGGCGGTGGCAGGGGTCCGCCTGGGCCAGTAAGTCCAGCAACCTGGGTCAGAACCGGCCCAGGGGCTGTAGGTTGCCGGCCCCTGTCCTAAGTGATGACTCACAATTCAACTATTTACTGAATATATTTACTCTACAGGCTTCCAATAGGATTCAGGCTTAAGTGAGTCCTACCATGTCTATGGATATCTCTTATTAATTACTTAATAGCCTCCATAGGCCTCCTACTGCAACACCCAGCTCCTGCTTGTTTCCCCTCAAATATTTGAAGTGTATAATGCTGTTACCAATGGATTGCTCAGAAATGCTGGCAAGCTGACCTTCTGTGTAATTGGAAAAGAGGCAAAGCAGCATTTTCTCAATTACAACTATTGTTTCTCAGCTTGGGTTTACTCAAACATGCATTTACTTGCCCCCAACACGCACTGCATTCTCCCTCAGTGTTTCTCAAAGGGAAAGGTAGGAAGGACAGATTAAAGAGAATATTGGATCATGCAGCACAGCAGAACAAGCAGCTTAAATTACCATCCAAGAAGCTTAATTTCACAGCAACTGGCACTGGTTACAAAAGAAGCATGGCTTTATACACACAAAAACGCACACCTCTTTTTAAAATAGTTCTTGATCTCAAAACTGAGGATCATGCATGCCACATGAATAGTCAAATCTACAAGAACCTAATCTGTTTAACTATTTAAAAGTTAAACCTAATTAGGCCAAGGGCACTCTTTTTTTTTTTTTTTTGCATATGTAAAGAAAATGTCTACAATGCAAAACTTTAAAATTAATATGGTAATGAATTCTCCAGACTGATATTAGGTAAACTTTTTTTCATCACTTGCATTTGTATACATGCATGTAGACATTGTGGCATACATTAACTTTGGAACAAACTTTCCTGCTAGTATATAACCTCAAACAAGTTCCTTATGTTAGTCAATCCACTCCACAAAACTGAACCAACTACTTCACTAATCAGTTTGAGTATGATGTTTCAGTATGCACTTATCATATTCAACTCAGGAAATGATGAGGATATAATAAAGATCACATGAGCACATATCCTAAGCATCACTGGCAATCTGCAAGCTCTTACAAAATTCATTACTTTGTGAATGCAGAAGCAGAGCAGCCTTACCTGCCTGTGTCGGTAGAGCAGCAAACAGGCAACAATGTGTGTTGACATCACAGCACATGACTTGTTAGCAGCTAAAAGCAAACAAAATAAAATAAAGCTATGCTGGCGCTCTGTCATGCAACTGAAATGCTTACAAGGCAAGAGGAACAAAATGTAAGCTACTTGTAAACAGAATAGTTAACTTAAAAAGTGTTGTAGACTGAGAGGACTTCATATTTCAACAATACACTGCAATGGACTAAACAATAGTTAGACAGCAACATATTGACTGACACCTGTTGAAACTTTTAATCATTTTAAAGTCGCTATATATCAGGATGGGGAACCTGTGGCCCTGCAGATTTTTCAGATTCCTATAACTTCCATAATCACTTACCACAATCCATGCTGATTGAGAATAATGAGGCCAAATATCTGTTTTGTTGGGCAAAGGTGCCCAACAAAACAGAAAGAAGAGAAAGCAGCTTGGTACATCGAGAGAATGCTGTGGATTGTAACATATCTTAATTTCAGTAATGCTTTAGATGACTCTACAATATTCTTGCTGACAAGGGAGTAATATGGGCTAAACACTATTACTGTTAGGATAATTTGAAACTAGTTGACACTTAGTATGGTCACCAATGATTCCACATTCTCCTGGAGAGAAATGACTATAGAGGGGGTGCCACAGGATTATGTTCTGGGACCAATGTTATAAATGATATAGAATGGAAAGCATGCTGATCAAATTTGGCAAAGGTACTAAATTAGAAAAGGTGAAGTTAATACTCCAGGGGACAGAATTGGGACACAAAATGATTTCAACATTTAGCTTTGGCTGGGCTAAAACTAAAAAAAAATTCAACAGGGATATCATAAAGTATTACAGTGAGTCAGAAAAAATGAAATGCACACATAGATGATATAGCAATAAGTGTGAAAAGTATCAAGGTTTCTTGGTAAACCACAAGCTAATCTTCAGACAACAGTGTGACACTACAGTCAAAGAAGCTAATGCAATTCTAGGCTCCAGGAAAAGGGGTGCAGTATCCAGATAAAGGGAAGCAATAGTACCACTCTATTCTGCTTTGGTACAACCTCACCTGGAATACTGTGTTCAGTTCGAAACAAGAGGTAAATGGAAAAGCTTGAACTTGTCCAGAGGATGGTAATCAAGATATTAAAAAGGTCAGAAACCAAGCCCTATGAAGAACCTGTACATGCTTTAGTTTGCCCAACAAAAATTCCACTGGATCACTACATGATGTGATAAAATTTTAACACTGTTTTAAATGTGTACACATAGCTAGTCTAAGTATTTTATCTTCTTTGTTGTTGTTGTTAAATGCCTTCACATTGGTCTTGACCCACGGCAACCCTTTGGATGAGACATCTCCAGGTCCCCCTGTCCCCTACTGCAACACCCAGCTCCTGCAAACTCATATTTGTGGTCTCTTTAATAAAGTCCATTCATCTAGCATGTGGCCTTCCTCTCTTTCCACTTCCCTCCACCTTTCCTAACATTATTGTCTTTTCCAATGATTCATGCCTTCTCATGATGTGTCGAAAGTACAACAGTCTAAGTCTTGTCATCTTGGCTTCTAGGGATATCTCTGGCTTGATCTGTTCTAGGATCCATTTGTTTGTCCTTTTGGCTGTCCATGGGATCCTCAGCACTCTTTTCCAGCACCACATCTCAAATGTGTTGATTTTCCTCCTATCTTCATTCTTGACTGTCCAGCTCTCACATCCATACGTGGTAATATTCTGATTTAAATTTACATCAGATGAGCAGGAATACTTGCCTTAATGCATTGTGTTGTTAAAGTATATCTAATAATCCTGATCCATTCTGAGATTTCCTATATGATGATTCTGACTTTTGTGCTGATTTGTACGTCTTTGCATTTTAGGATCTTTTCTATTTCTTTCATAGCTGCCCTCCCCATTCTTAATCTTCTCCTGATTTCCTGGCTGCAGTCCCCGTTCCGATCAATGTTTGATCCCAGATATGAGAACTCTTTTACTATTCCTATTTCTTCATTGTCTAGTCTGAATGTGTGTAAATTCTCTGCGGTCATTATTTTTGTTTTCTTTATGTTCAACAGTAAGCCTGCCTTTGCACTTTCTTCTTTGCTCTTCCTTAGTAGAAGATCTTCCTTTTTTCCTATATATGCTATTTTTGTTATGCAAACAAATCCCAAAATAAAGTAAGCAGGTAATATTTATTTTGTATGTGTGAATTATTTTGAAATAATATTTAAAGCAAATAATAGCATTACTCTATTCAAATGTTTCCCATTCACAAATCAATCAGAAGTAGTGTTCTAACAACTGTATGGCATCCTACCAAATTAAAATACTGCACTTGGGAAACACTACACTAGTATAGGAAATATCAGAATGGATCAGAATTATTAGATATACTTTGACAACACAATGCATTAAGGCAAGCATTCCTGCTCATCTGATGTAAATTTAAATCTGAATGTAACACATTTCCCCACAAACTTCCCCTTTTGGTATAGAAAACTAATATTTTAATAATTAGCCCCACTTTCAATTTTCTCAATTATACTCATGGTGGTACATTCAACTTTTTACAATCCCACTAGGCTTAACCAATTTGCATGTTGGAGTTAGGTAAAAGTTTCTAGGTTAAGAAACTTTATTCCCAAAGCCCTCAGCTAAGAGAGAAGCAAATAAAAACTAAACTGCTAAACTGCCTGGATTATGGTTACAGATACAACAAATCATACATTTCCTTAATAATACAGGAGTACGAAGACCAGACACAACACCTTCCCATTGGATTCATGTAATTATAGTGTAGGTTCAAAAGGAACTGTAAGGTAAAAAATAATAAAGCACTTTTAGCAATTGCAAAAATCTCCACACAAGCTGTAATGGCAGGATGGGAGCAGTAACCGAGTCAGAGAGAGATGAGATTTTATATGGGAAAATTCCCTAAAGAGAAGGAAAGGAGAAGGAAACCAGACAACACCTGCTGTACATTTAATAAGGGCCTGTACAGACTGCAAGAAATAATCCAGCTTCAGACCACTTTAACTGCCCTGACTCAATGGGAATTATGGGAATTGTAGTTCTTCTGAGACATTGAGCATTCTCTGTCAGATAGCTCTGGTGCCACAATAAAATACAGTTCCCATATTCCCTAGCACTAAACTAGGGCAGTTAAAGTGGTCTCAAAATGGATTATTTGTGGCAATCTGTTCAGGCCCAAAGTCTTCTTAAAGAAGACAGATGGTGCTCAGCCCTGGCCTATGGCTGTGTGGCACAAGACAGGATGCTACATCAAAGGTGCTTTTAATGCTATAAATGAGCAGCCTGATAAAGAAACCTTAAAGAGAACATAGGGGAACAAACATGTGCTTTCTGCTGGCTTATGTGACAGAGTTAGTGGTGCTTTGGGGACTGATTCATGGACTCAACAATTGGGAGAGGGTGGCAGGCAGGAATCTTTGCCTTAGCAGTGCATATGGTTTGGTATATGTGTGAACAAACTAAACTGCTGATGCCCCTGGACTATGGTTACAAATAACGTGTAACAAAGCAATCCACATATCATCTCACTTTGAGCAATTTGTAACCGCAGCACAGGATCAAAAGGAAGTGTAATGAAAAGTTATATATCAGTTTGGGCAATTTCAAAATTCACCACACAAGGTCTAAAAGTGGCTTGAGAGCAGTCTTTTTATAACAATGGCTCATTGGATGTCTACATCATGGAAGAAGCCCATAAAATCAGTTTCAGTAGATAAAAGGGAGACTGCAATAAAGCTAGTTTACAGAGTGTTTACTGCAACTAGGTTAGAACACAATATGGGACATGGTTCTAATTTAAGCTGGAAAATCTGTGGAAGCATCATATTTTTGCATGTGGTGGGTTTCTCCCACATCACATTAAATTTAGCCAAAGGTCAAAAAGGGAAATGAGGAAAATATGATAATCATTTTGATAATGCTGAACTCAATAAACCCTTGCTAAATATCTACTCAAGGGCAAATGTGACATCTTTGCAAAAGAACTCTTCTTTCAGCAAGTAGAAATTGCTAGAAAATGGGAGGGGGGGTTCTGCCTTTTGTCTAGAGCAGGGGTAGGCAACCTTTCCCCTTTAAGGGCCGAGGGACTTCAGCTCCCAGAATCCCAGGAGCTATAGCCAACATGGGAGTATTGGCCAACATGACTGAGGCTTTTGGGAGCTGAAGTCCCTTGGCCCTTAAAGGAAAGGTTGCCTACCCCTGGTCTAGAGAATTGCTATTAAAGGATTAGGAATATAGCATTGTCTGAAAGACTTGAGCTACACATGCCATGCAGAAATAATGGAGTTTGACAACCCTTTGACTGTCATGGCTTCTTATTTTCTGTATGTATCTTATGAATGCATCTAATTTTGATTTTGAATGTATATAAGAATGTTAGTGTTAAAATCAATAAACAAATAAATTGCTATATATATCCTGTAATGCTGGAGATATTATTGTCTTTTCCAATGAATTATATCATCTCACAGTATGTCCAAGGTAAGACAGCCTCAATTTAATCAATTTAATCATCCTCAATTTAATCTAGTGAGGCTTGATTTGATCTAAGACCCTTTCATGGGTCTTTCTGCACTCTGTGATATCTGTAGAACTCTTCTCCAGCACATTTAAAATGAGATGATTTTCTTCCTGTCAACTTTCATCACTGTCCAACGTTTATACACAGAAATTGGAAATCTTATGGCTTGAATGATTTTGACTTTGTTATTCAAAGATATGTCTTTACAATTGAGGATCTTATTTAGTTCATTCATAGCTGGCTTTCCCAGTTTTAGGCTGCATCTGCACTGCAAAAATAATCCAGGTTTACACCACTTTAACTTTAGTGGCCCAATGCTATGAAATTTTGGGAACTAGAGTTTGTTGCGGTCCCAGAACTCTCTGACAGAGAACTTTAATATCTCACAAAACTGCTATTCCCAGAATTCTATAGTATTGAGCTATGGCAGTTAAAATGGTGTCAAACTCAGGGTGACCAGATATCTTCCCTTTCCAGGACATGTTCTAAATTTTAGCCTTCTATCTAGGAGAAATTCCAAAAATCCTCTATTTTGAGCATGACTAAGAAGTATGAGCTTAGAATCACAGAACTGGAAGAGACCACAAGGGCCATCCAGTCCAACCCCTTTTTGCCATGCAGGAATACAGTCAAAGCTCCACCGACGACAGATGGCCATCCAGCCTTTGTTTAAAGACCTTCAAAGGGAGAGTCCACCACCCTTCAAGGGAATGAGTTCCACTGTCGAATAGCTCTTACTGTCAGGAAGTTCCTCCTAATGTTTAGGTGGAATCTCTTTTCCTACAGTTTGCATCCATTGCTGTGTCCTATTCTCTGGAGCAGCAGAAAACAAGCTTGGTCCAGCCTCAATATGACACCCCTTCAAATACTTAAACAAGGCTATCATATCACCTCTTAACTGTCTCTTCTCCAGGCTAAACATACCTAAGCTCCCTAAGTCTCTCCGCATAGGGCATGGTTTTCTGATCCTTCACCATTTTAGCTGTCCTCCTTTGGACATGGTCCAGCATGTGCACATCCTTTTTGAATTGTGGTGCCCAAAACTGGACACAGTATTCCAGGTGAGGCCTGACCAAGGCAGAATAGAGTGGCACTGTTACTTCCCTTGATCTAGATATTATGCATCTACTGATGCAGTCTAGAATCAAATTGGCCTTTTTAGCTGTTGCATCACACTGTTGACTCATGTTCAACTT
>JAIPUX010001880.1:53552446-53568537 GCA_020142125.1 Phrynosoma platyrhinos | reverse complement strand
ATTATTATTATTATTATTATTATTATTATTATTATTAAAGTATCATTATTTGCCATGATGAATGACTGTAGTTGTTGCTATAGCATGGCATGACTAGGTTTCACAGCAAACTAGCAGAAACCAAGAGCTGGCTACCATGGCTAGACACAATTTGCAGATTCATGTCTTTTGGTTGACAGTAAGCTTTTACTACTCATATCAATAATGTTCACTAAGATCCATAGAATTCAGAAGACTAACCATTTCAGCACTGTGTATAATATTTCAATGAGCACAAACTCTCATACATTCACAGTTGCAGGGACATCTACTTACATAATTTATCTGCACTGAGAGGCAAGCAAATATAACTAACTCTTAGGCCAAGGATGCCTCCCCAAACTCCTATGGGCTGGATGATGTCAAGAACTGAGGCCATATCCCCTTGACATCATGGAGTCCCATGCCAAAATTCTGACACTGGCACACCAACCAGGGAGCTCATTTCATTTTCCCACTGGCTTTTTCGGGGGAGGGAAGTCTGGGCATGCTCAGCCAACAGTTCAAGAGCCAGCTGTGTCTGTTTCCTTTTTCACTTGTAACACATCCAATTTAGTTTCATATTTGGGAGGGCAAATGGAGGACAGTGATACTCCTGTGTTCTCTTTGTTGGATTTTTAGGGTGCAGCTTAAACACAACAGAGGCCTGTTATCTTGAGCCCTAACCATCTGACAGACCATATGGTCCCATATGAGCCCATCCAGCATTTTGAGATCCTCAGGCCAAACTCTTCCTCTTGGCCCCACTATCCTGCAAGCACATCCTGTTCCAAGATAATGAAGGCCTTACATGGTGGTAACTGCTTGAATCTAAAACTTCAGTGTTATCTCCTCTCCCATGAATCTTTCCAATAGGAAAAGATTGGAACTTTGAAGGGAGGCCAACTGCAACTCCTAAAGGGTCAGATTAGGGTTGGTAGCTGAGGCTTCTTTCAGACAGACCACAAGGTTAAGATGGTTTGGTTTCCACTGTTCTTTTCACACTGTTGAGGGCAATGCACAGCACTACATACAAATCACAGTAACAACTGTATCCAAAAATGACTTACCGTGTTTGTGTTTCATTAATATAGATGACATTACGAAGGCCCAAAGAAGGGATACTAGGATTAAACAGTCTGTCCTGAAAGTAAAAAGAGAAACATATGACAGCATTTCTTCCATTTCCAATCAAATAAATTCAAGGGAACTGAAAGGGATGTTATGAACTACAATGCCTTTAACATGTGGATGTGAAGCACTAAGTTATAATAATAAGCATAATCTGAAAATTAAACTGTTCGAATAGACATTACGACAGTGTACAGTTACCTTAACTGTGAATAATACGACATGGCAATTATGTTTCAATTTCTTATTAACATAATGCAGTTTACCCAGCTTTGTGGAGTGCATGCGTAGCAACAGCGTCCCACAAATGGCCTATTTCTGCCTAGTAGAGTCTCTTTCCATTTTAAAGTGGCTGATCGGAAGACAGTAGGTCTAGAATTGCATTCTCCCTAAAAAACAAACAATAAAAATAAAGAGAGTACATAGCAAATAAAAGCCTTAACCTCTTTCTTGTATATTGTATTCCCGATATATGAAACAATACATATTGAAACCAAATTATTACAAACAAAATTCATACAAAAATCCACCAAACAGTGATATCTTTATTGGTCAACCAAAATGCACAATAATATACTTGTTGCAAGCTCTCGAAGTTCCAAGCTTTGCAAGGTGTTACAAACAAAACAGAAGAAAAACAATTGGAGACGTTAGTCAGATGCTTGCATTTTGTTGTTTCTGTCCTTAGTTAAGATGGTATGGGGAGGGTATCTTTTGCAGGCTTGCCCCTCCTCCTTCTGGCCACGTGGCAATTGGGAGATTTTCAAAGTCCAGGAAATTTAAAATCCATTTGCATCTCAACAAGGACTCTTCTCTTGCAATCCAACATGTTTTCCTGTTTTGTTTGTAACACAGCTACCCCTGCATGTTTTCTGGAAACAAAATTCATATGCATGATGAACACTCCTATTGAAACAAACTGGGCATTGGCTTCAATCTTATACAGCAAATCCCCTGAACTTGATAGGACAATTCTGAGTAGACATGCATAGAACTGCACTGTTAATCTCTAAAGGCCATGCTAATCTCCAAAGTGCCATAGGGCATTGACTAATTAAGTATGGCACAACATCACACCTGACTGTTTGAAAACATACCAAGGTTCAAACGCCCACATTGATAAAATTCTCAAACTCCATATCACTTACAGAAAGTAGAGTGGGTCCTTGTTATCAACTGGGGTTTGGTCCCAGGATCTCCAGTGGATAACAAAATTTGTGGATGCTCAAGCCCCATCAAATATAATGGCAGAGCAAAATGGAGTCCCTTATATAAAATGGAAAATCAAGGTTTGCTATTTGGAATTTATACTGTTGAAAAAAATATTTTCAAGCCATGGATGCTTGAATCCGTGAATAAAAATAATCCGTGGATAAGGAGGGGTGACTGTATATATGATCTCAAGAAACTAAACGTCCAAGCATTTTCCAAATTTAGGAGAATGCTTGAAATACAGTGGCCTCATTCTGAGAAGTAAAGCCCAATGAGTTCAATTAAAACTATTTCTGAATAAACATACTTATGGTTGCAAAATATAAATTTTAAGACACAATAGTCAACTGTAATAACTGCTATTTTAATTAGCCAATTCCATACTTAAGCAATATAACAATGTAATCATTTGTCATTCTAATAATCTGTCCATAAATATTATTCAGCTTTAAAATATAAAATATTATTTAAATCAGGCTATTGGGCTTTTGTATTAATAATTGTCAGAAAACTTACTGAATTGAGAAAGGTAATTATTTTCTTAGATTTGAGAAAATGTAATATGAAGGGAATATATGCTCTAACATCAGGAAAACCAATCAAGGATTACACAGTCCTATATACACTTCAAATTTATGTACACTGATAGAAAGTCCCACAGAAATATCATGAAGCTTATTTACATGTAAACATGCAAAAAACTGGCCCCATATGGCAAAAATGCCAAATATTATTGGCACACACGAGCCTCAAACTGAAACTCTGTATCAATACACACAGTAAAATATCAAATTTACAAAAAGTTGAAAGCAACAACAAAAATCATATTCAATGCACCATACAAGATAAAACGTAGGGGTGATGCAGACCAGTCATTTGGGGAAGCACAGAGACACCCTGGGAAGCGGCAGATTGGGGCTGCGGCAACCCCACGCCGTGGCCCTGATCCTCCCTATTGCTGCCCCAAAAAGAGCAGCAAATTGCTGCTCCTTTTAGGTTCGACAAAAGGCGACCCTAAGAGCCGACACCATGGCTCTTCAGCACCCTTTGGGCG
This sequence comes from Phrynosoma platyrhinos, assembly GCA_020142125.1. NCBI lineage: Eukaryota > Metazoa > Chordata > Lepidosauria > Squamata > Phrynosomatidae > Phrynosoma > Phrynosoma platyrhinos. The sequence goes on along the minus strand of JAIPUX010001880.1, from coordinate 53,565,122 downwards.
CAGTGTGTTTAAACGCTGCGCCGGGAGGGCATCCTGACACCGTATGTCGTGCATATGGCTGTGTGGTTTCAGGACAGTGTAGGGGTGATTTCCAAAATGGCGGTCACAGTGAGCACAGCCGCACAGCGGCAAAAATGCACCGCAGTGGCGGCGCGCGACGGCAGCGCACGGTGGCGGCGGCAACCTTTGGCCTGGGCCGGTAAGTCCAGGGACTGGGGCCTTAACCGGCCCCCGGGCCGTAGGTTGACGGTCCCTGTCTTAGAAGATCGATTCCCATGACACCATCATGTCTCCTCAGAGGTTAGTTAGGTTTTGTTTGTTTTTTTTAATTATTTCTTCCCCCTCCCCACGGCAACACCTCTCAAGTAGGTAGGGTGTTAAATCCTTATCTACTGGAAATGAACATCTCACAGGTAGGATCTAACATCCCTTTCACAGTAGATAAGGATGTAACATCCTGAACCATGGGACTTGCCAGAGCCACTCTTAATAGGGAGGGCACGCTGCTGGGAGGGGTCCCTTAAGCTTGTAAGACTTGTTGTAAGACCCTTTGTCCAAAGGTAGCCTCTGCTGACTCAAAGGTGTCCAATTTATAATGCCTAATGAAAGTAGAGGCTGACTTCCAAGTTGCCACCCTGCAAATCTCACCCAATGGTGAACTGGTTATCCAGGTCGCTTTGGTTGCCGCACTCCTGTTGGAGTGAGCCAGGATCTCAGCTGGCTTGGGTACCTTCATGGAGTCATAGCATGCGGGAATGCACGCTTTTATCCATCTTCTCAGAGTACATTTGGAAACCTCCTTCCCCAGTAATTGGGGTTGCATTGAGATGAACAGGGCCTCCAAAGCCCTGAAGTCCCTGGTCTTCTTCAGGTAAATCTTAACTGCCCTCTGCAAGTCCAGGGTGTGCCAAATCTTCTCCAGTTCCTTCATCGGATTTGGACAGAATGATGGTAGTATTACCTCTTGCGCTTTATGGAAGACTGAGTTAACCTTGGGAATGAAGGTGGGATCCAGTCTAAGTACCACCAAGCCTAGTCTTATTGACTAGAGATCTCTCATGACCAACAGGGCTCCCAGTTCCGATACCTTGCATACTGATGTGCTAGCTGTCAGGAAAAGTACCTTCCACGTGAGGTGGTTTAGAGATGCCTCCCTTAGTGATTCAAAGGGAGACACCATTAATCCCTTCAGTACTATGTGCAGGTCCCAGGATGTAAAATGGTAAGTAGTTGAAGACAGGTTGGTAGTACCTTTGATGAACACTTGGATATCCGGATGGTAGGTTACCTTCACTACTTGGTCCCCTGGTAAGAAAAAGGCAATGCCCCCCCCCCACCTGTTGCTTGATCATGTTTGGTTTGAGACCCTGGTTGATCCCGTCCTGGAGGAAGTCCAGCAAGGGAGCCACAGAATGTTGCTGGTCGTCCATTTGCATCAGCAGTGTAATATCCTGACTGTATATTCATATATCTTGATGGTAGAATTTCTTCTGACCACCAGCATTCTATTGGTGACCTTGTCTGAGTAGCCACTGCCCCTTCGCATGCTGTGTTCAATTTCCAGGCATGTAGTTGAAGCTATTCTACATTGGGGTGGTATACTTGGCCCTGGTGTAGGAGATCCGGGCATAGTGGTAACTGGATATAATCCATGGTTAGGTTGATTATCTCTGAGAACCATGCCCTTCTTGGCCACGCCGGGACTACCAAGGTGACTGTAGCCTTCTTCCTTCTGACCTTTGTCAGGACCTTGGGAATCAGGGGAATGGGTGGGAAGGCGTATAGAAGTTTCGCTGGCCATCATAGGGTGAGTGCTCCCTCTGACCAATACCTTGACATGAATCTGCTCACTTGGGCATTTACTGGCGAAGCAAACCTGTCCATTTCTGGACATCCCAGCCGCGAGCTGATCATGTTGAAGACATCCCTGTGGAGGATCTATTCTCCTAGGCTGATGTCGCTTTGACTCAGCCAGTCCGCCATCAAGTTTAGATCCCCTTGCAGGTGTTCTGCCTCCAGGGCTAGGAGGTTTTTCTGTGCTCAGGACAGCAGTGTCTGTGTTTTCTTCATCAGTGGCTGTGATCACAACCCCTTTTTTGGTTTATGTGGGCTTTCACTGTGGTATTGTCTGTTCTGATTAGAACAGCTCTCCCCTGGACTAGATGGGAGAAGACTAGCAGCACCAGTCTGATTACTCTGAGCTCCAGCCAGTTGATGCTGTGGCGTCTTTCCTCTTCGCTCCATCTTCCCTGTGTGAGGTGTTGGCCACAGTGGGCTTCCCACATACTGTAATAGGCTGGCATCCATCTCACCTGGATCCCCTCGGGTTTCCAGATGAGTTGCCCCTTGTTCAGAGCAGTGGATGTCCACCAAATCAGAGAGCCCATCACCTCCCATGGAACTGTAACAGGCAGTGGTCTTCTGTCCTCAATTGCCTCCAAGCGGTAGTAGTAGCCAATTGAGCAATCTGCTGTGAAATCGGGCTCATGTGGGGCACTCTGTGGTTGAGATCATTAGACCTTGAAGGTGTGCCAGTAGTAATAGGCTTGCTGAAGGCCCCTGACAAATGATGTCTATGGCCTTGATGATTGCCTGGATTCGTCCTGGCAGCAGTGTGATTGTCCCCATCTGAGTATCTATGATAGATTCCAGTTGTTGGATCTTTTGAGCCAGCATCAACAAACTCTTCTCCCAGTTCACTAGGAAACCGTGGAGTTGTAGCAACTTAAGAATCTGTGTCACCATGAAGATTGTCTATGTATGGGAAAATGTTTAACCAGTCCTTCCTCCAGGGTGTCACCAGTGTCAGCATGATCCACCAGTGTCACCATGATCTTGGTCAACATTCTGGGAGCCAATGACACACTAAAAGGGAGTGCCCTGTACTGGAAGTGATGGCTGCAGTAAGCAAACTGAAGAAATTGGAGGCCCACTGGGTGGCTTGGGATGCGCAGGTAAGCATCCTGTAGGTCCAAGGACGCCAGAAAATGCCCAGGTTGCATGGCTTCTAGCATGTGCTTGATAGTTTCCATTCAAAACTTCCTTCCTCTCACAAAGCAGTTTATATTTCTCAGTTTCAGCATTGCTCTCCACAAGCCATTCTTCATGGGGACTAGGATAATAATAATAATAACAATAATAATAATAATAATAAACTTTATTTTTATACCGTCCATTGGTAGTCCAATCCGGGCGGTTTACAACATAAAAATTAGCATATAACATAAAACAACATGGGCCTGCATCTCTCCCCCAGATGACGTCAGATGGAGTGGAGGGAGGGCTCTTCTACTTAGGCTAGGCCCGATGGAGATGGGCCTGCATCTTCCCCCAAGATGACGTTGGATGGAGTGGAGGGAGGGCTCTTCTTCTTAGGCTAGGCCCGATGGAGATGGGCCTGCATCTTCCCTCCAGATGACGTCGGATGGAGTGGAGGGAGGGCTCTTCTACTTAGGCTAGGCCCAGTACCTTTTATATTGCTTTTCCTTGTAGGAGGCAATGTTTTTAAGATTCCTCGGATCTGGGAGATGCTACAAAAAATCTCTGTGGCTTGCATTCAAACTCTATTCAGTAACCATGTTCAGGACCCACTGGTCCATGGTGGATGATCCCCACTCCTTTGCAAACTCCTGGAATCTTTCCCCTACTGGTGTCAGTGAGTCATGCCTGTGTGTAACTTCTCTGGCCCCTGCTGTTGTTGCTATACTGGGCCCTTCCTCTGGGAATGGCTGTGTTGTTCCTTTCCAAGAACCTTGGGTTCTCCCACTGGAGTTTGTAAGATCGGAATCCTTGGGCTGGAAGGTTATGTCCGACAGGCCGTAGAAGTTGGTTCTGGAATTCCGAAAGGAGCGGAAATGTCTAAACTGTCTCCTCTCCTTCTCCTTGGAAGCTAATCCTCCTTTTGTCTTTATCTTTCAAGAGCACTGGCTCAAGCGACTCCCCAAACAGTTGACACCGAGAAACGGTGTGAATCCCAGCTTCTGTTTGGACTTTGCATCTGCGTTCCAGTTTTTAAGCCACAGTTAGCATCTGATGGGCACCATTGTAGCCTGGCCCCTGGCACAGAACTGCACCACATCCAGTGTTCCATCCGCTACATAGGCTGAGGCCGTCAAAATTTTGGCCAGTGCATGGCCACTCTGGACACCATTGAGACTGATGCCGTGGCTCTGATGGCCCAGGAGAGTGCCTTGTCGGCCCATTTCAAGGCTGTTTCTGCTCTCCTATCCTCTGGAACCTTTAGCACATCCTCTCCATCCCTGCAGAAGACTGCGGAGGACACCAACACTGACACCAGAGCATCCACTAGGGGTACCTGCAGTCTATCCTTCACTCCTTGTATGAGACTACAGAGTTTATTCACTGGTCCAGGTGCAGGCCTTTTGGATGCGAGCCTGTTCCATTCCTCCCTAAAAACCTGCATCACATTAGCTGGGAATGGCATCGCCACAGGAATAGTGGCTACTGTAGGGAAAAGGTCTTCCTCCACCCTTGGTAAGCCTTAGTCCTGTGGAGGGACTTGAGCTGCTGGCAGCTTCAAGCCTAAGGGCTCAAGTTGTTTTCTTTAGTAGGAAGAGGAAGTCTTCCAGGTGGAAGAGGCATGCCGACCCTGGAGCTAGGTCCTCGTCCTCCTCTCCTTCCTCAGAGGAGATCTCTCCTTTTTCGGTCAGGTCACAATGTGTGACCATGGCGCTGTCCCCATGTCCCTCCTGCATGGGTTCCCCCATTACCTTTTTGGGTGCCGGCTGGGAGCCTGAGACCATCCTGCTCAGTCTCCCTGTGGCCGCTCTCTGAAGGGAGTCCCCACTGGAGCCCAACAAGTCCCCCATGTCCGCCCCATAAACAGATTCCTCCTCCTCCTCCTTCTCCTCCTCCACGTGGCCAAGACGGCAGCTATCCATACTGGAAGAGGGGGTCCCTGTCTCATCTCATGTGGAGCTGGCATGGCTGCTGGACTAGGAGGCAGAGTGGGAGCTGTCCTCTTCCCCACGCTGGTGACACCACTCCCAGAATCCTCCAGGATCAGGCGGTGGCGCTGCGCTGATTGCATGGCACGGGGGCAGCCTCCTTCTCCCGGCTGTAATCAATGGTCCCCCTCAGAAGAACCACTGCTGTTGCTACCTTCTATGGCCACCTGTCTCATCCCCCCGTAGGAGTGGGCAGGGAGTTCAGACATGGGGCAGGGATCTCTGCCGCTGCCACCACCACCACAATTTCCTGCTCCTTCCTAGACATGATGCCTAGTTGTGGAGCACTGGCCATCCCCTTCTCCATGGGGTGGCAGGGGAGGGGTGAGAAATTCAGTGAAGATGAGAAGAATAGAGGAGAGTGGCAAGTATAAGATTTGGAAAGGATTCAGAAGATAGAAAAGAGACAAAGAACAAGGGAATTCTATGAATCTTGTCCATCGGGAGCAGAAGGCAGAAAAGACTAAAGACAAAGGGGGGCTGTTCCTCACATGACCAGGGGGATGTTCCTCTCTTTAAGTTTGTCCTGCCTACTGGGAGCAATTGGTGAGGGATAACCCATGGTTCAGGATGTTACATCCTTATCTACTGGGAAAACTATGTATCCACCATTGTAATGTTGCAGCATTGGAGTAACTTCCAAGTCCTTTTTTTTTTTCCTTCCACTAATTCCATGGTGGAAATATTTATGATGATCAATCTATTCTGTTGGTTCTAAAAGATGTTTTCATTTAACTGATCTATATCATCCGTCTTCAGCTGTCCTCATATTCAGAAAGAACCAAATATGGCTGCCAAAGAAATCATCTTTTCTCCCAGCTCCAACCAGATCTCCAAATCTTTGCAAATTATAGGTTGGAGCCTGCTTCTTACCTTGAATACTGCATAATCCATTTTTTCCTACCCTGCTATCCTCATTGCCTCCTCTACTTCAGGATTATTTTATGTTCCTCCCAGGCACATCTATTCATTATTCCATATGCCTGCTTCCAACTTCTTCTGTTTCTGGTTTTTCCATGCATTTCCCGATAGTGAAAGAAACATGTCTACCTTTGCACAAATATTTTACAAGCACCTTCCTATAAAATGGAGGCTTTCACTGTGGTACCACATCATCTCTTTATGCATTAACTTGTTTCTAAACACTTGAATTTAGTCCTGTTTGACCAAAGTATTATGAATAGGGAACCTTTCACATTTCAAGAACTTCAATCAGCAGAATCTCTAGAGAAACTGTATTCCTGGACAACACTTCAATAAATACATTATATTCTATTACTGATTTACCCCCTGTAAATTAGCAGAGGTATGGGTTTTGATCTTCTTAACACCTGTGACTTCCTACAACTTACTACTTAAGGAAATGAACAGTTCAATATATTTTACTTACCCATTCTTCACTGGAGTGTTTGCATCTTGAGACAGTGCACTCTGATGAAGATGTTGAATAAGAAACATCTATTGCTCCAAGTGATAAAGCAGTGTCATCCATGACATGCAATTTAAATTCAGTATCATGAGCTAGAAAAAAGAAACTGAAGTCAGTGCTAAGGAACAATTCTACCACTACTCAAAATGGGAGTGGCAAATAGTCAAGAATAAACAACACAGTAAGCATTTTTACTTAATATTCTTTGTATGCATCTATTGGTTTGCCTTAGCTGCCTTTTTGAAGCAACAACCTTATGCATGCTCACTAGGAGTTACTTCCAAATAAACATACTGATAATCAGACTACATATTAATTTGTTCTCTTAAATTATGGGAGAACTAAAGTTTAATTATATTCTGTAAGTTATGAAGGAAGAGCAGGATATAATAATATTAACAATAACTACAACTAACAACAACCATCTATTCTCTTTCCAAGATACCTCCTCTCCCATGTTCCTCACATGATCAGCCAACATACTTATTACCAGTGTGTAAGGGACCAAATTTAGATTTAACTAGAAAATGTCATTGTGTTCTGTCTACATATATTAGTGCTATAAAAGTTGTAGCGCAAGAGAAAATAATGATGAACTCCAGCTCCCATCAGCTTTTCTGCCATCTCACAGCTTTTCTAGTCCTACTGGTTAAACAGATGCTGAAAAATTGAAAGATTCTTCAGCAGTACCAAAATTGGAAGAAAAAATGTCTGAGCACATTTATTACAACTTCTATAAACAAATGAAATCTTAGACTGAGGATTTACAGAATCTTTGATGTCCTTCTAAATATTCTAGCATCTGAAGAGAATAATAATTTGCCCTACTTGATATGCTGTCCCCAGTAAAAAGAAATGCTCTGAATTATAATATTAAAAAGTAATTATGCTGTTTTATTTCACCAACAACGAGGACTCCTTATTTTTTATGATGATGTTATCAAACACTTTGCAAAAGAAATGAAGAATATTAAAACTGCTAGTGCCCATGAGAATTGTGAACAAGTGAGCTATAATTTAAAGGAGTTGGAATGCAACAGTTCCTTGGGTATAATTATAATGTATAATTCAGAGGTTACATTGCATTATTACTGAAAATATGCAACATGATTTCTGAAATTGCTTTATACTTGAAAATGCCAACTGCATACAAAATAATTCCAGCATTTGAAAGAAATTGGGACTAATATACATACATTTTATTTTTTAAAATTTGATTACACAAAAGAGCATGCAAAAGAACTGCTATCAGTGACCACACTAATCCCCCAAAAATCAAATTGTATATTACCCAGATCAAGATGCAAAATAAAGTTGAATCCCTTTGATAATTGTATACATTCCAGTATTGCCATTGTGACATTTGTATGGAATGTTCTATTATGTCTACTGTACTCCACCATACTACCCTGAACATACATGATCTCATTTGATCTTGGAAGGTAAGCAGGGCCAGGCTTCATTAGTATTTTAATGGGAGACCACCAGGAAATAGTTCCTGAAACCATGAAGAGCCACTGCCAGTTAAGAGTTGGCAATAATGGCATTGTTGTTGTTGTTGTTGTTGTTGTGTGCCTTCAAGTCATTTCCAACTTATGGCAACCCTAAGGCAAACCTATCGTAAGTTTTTCCTGGCAAGATTTGTTCAAAGGGTTTTTGCCTTCCTCTTGAGGCTGAGAATGTGTGTGACTCCCCAAGGTCACCCAGTGGGTTTCCATGGCTAAGCAGGAACTTGAACCCTGTTCTCCAGAGATGAGGTATGGTCCAACACTTCAAACATTACACCACACTGGCTTGTAATGAGGAACAGTTCATTGGTCTGGTTCAGTATAAGGTAACTTCCCAAGTTGCTACTCCAGATAGGCAGCCAGGTAAAAATACCACACTTTTATTCTACAAATTCTCTCAGCACAAAGTTTTCAAAGCTTTCAATTAGAATATTCCTTTGTGTATACACACACAAAGACACATAGAAGAAGCTTTGGGTTCTCATCCCACAGGTATATAATTCTCAAAATTACTGAAATTACTTTTGTCTCTCAGTTTACCCAGGGTATATACATGAATAATGGTCTGCTGTATATACAAATATTATGTTGATAACCATAGCAAGAACAACTCTAGAGGTCAAAAATCATACTGGTTTTTTTTAGAGGCTGGTACCACCTGTCAATGAAAAACAAGCACATCTAAAGATGTAACCCTATATATGCTTGCCTTGGAGTAAATCTCACTGAACTAACAGAATGTATTACCTAGCTGAGGATTAATCCGCATATTACTAAAGAACAGCAAATTTGCAATGGTCTAGATCAGAGACATGGAATGTATGGTTCTCCAAATATTGTCGGAAAGCATCTTCCATCTGATCCTCCAATGGTCAAGGATGATGGAATAACAGACCAATGACATTTGGAGGGTCACAAACTTTTCTGATGTAAAAAGAGACAGCGGGAATCAGGTTCCTTTTAGGATCCACTTTAAGCAATTTATAAATTATATGAAGTTAAAGCACTTTAATTTAAAGCAGCATAGCGTAAAAGTATACAGCAAACTCAAAAGCTCTGCTATAAATAAAAGTTCAGCTGCCAGACATTCGTATCAGGTGTTGCGTGTCCCTGAACAGCAGCATGCTATCACCAAAGGGATTTCGTTTAAGCTATGTAGTCACCAGGGGAACGGCACCAATCTAAGCCAAGTTGGCTAGATGATGGCAAGGGCTTTCACACAAGGTTAGTTAAGTACACCAGAGGCATGCAACTGGAAGAGCAAAAGAAAAGGGAAGAAAGAAAAGCAGCCCATATTTAAAAGGAAGTTGGGATCTTTTTAAGCATCAATTCTGAATCTTAATACAGGCATCTCAGCCTGCTTCTTCCACTCAGAATACATTTCCCTTCACTATAATGCTTCTACCAAACACACACAAACATGGAAAAATGAACAACTCTAGCTGCTTGTGATCCATTGCCACCAAGATTTTCTTCTTTGCTACTGATGCTGGTAAAATTATATATTCCTAGCACTAGCGTCACTGGGGAGTGAAGGGGGTTCGGACCACACCGGGTAACACCCAGAAGGGGGATGACACCTGTTCAGCCCCCCGACCCCCAGGGACCTTCCCAGGGGCTTGGGCCCGCTCTTCAGGCCAGTGCAGGGCCTTCTGGGCCACTCTGCAGGCTGCTGTGGGCCGCATGCACGATTCTCTGGTGCGCATAAATGCATGCGCTCCCATGTGGCATACACGCCAGAAGCCTTGCCCCCCAAGTCTGGGGACGCCACTGATTCCTAGTAGTTTCCTCTCGTCTATGACTACTGAAGATACATTTTGTTGTATAAGGATCTTAACTGGTCTCTTGACATCTCTTCCTATCCCATTTAAAAAGCTTTCATAACTACTTCAGGAAGAAAACTTTCTAAAATGTTCAACTTTGCTTGGCTTTATATTTGTATTCACTGATGGTGAATCATTAACACAGGCTAAGCAAGATACATATCCCTTATTCTTCAACATTTTAACGGTTAAAAACCGGGACTCGTATGGCCAAGCAACATCAGAATGTGGTCAAGATGGCAAAAGTTATTAATGAAGAAGAACATACAAGCTAAGGAAAGCTGCTTCTTAGTCATGCTCAAAATGGAGGACATTCTGGAATTCCTCCTGGACAGAAGGCTGAAATGTAGGGCATGCCTTTCTGTCTGTCTTTCTTTCTACCTTGCACCATTCCCAGCACCATTATCTTTTCTAATTATTCATTTTGCCACATGATGTGGCCAAATTTAGTCAATTTAGGGCAGGGCTAGGCAACCTTTCCCCTTTAAGGGCCGAAGGACTTCAGCTCCCAGAATCCCAGGAGCTATTGGCCAACATGGGACTATTGGCCAACATGGCTGAGGCTTCTGGGAGCTGAAGTCCCTTAAAGGTGAAAGGTTGCCTACCTCTGATTTAGGGCCTTTGCAGAGTGACAAAAATAGGGCAAATTGAGTCCACTTTAACTGCCCTGACTCAGTGCTAGGGAATCGTGGTAACTGTAGTTTATTGTGGCACCAGAGCTCTCTGACAGAGAAGGCTCAATGTCTCAGAAAAAAAAATACAATTCCCATGATTCCCTAGCACTGAGCCAGGGCAGTTGAAGTGGACTCAATTTGCACTATTTCTAGAAGTCTGCAAAGGCTATTAGTTATCTTGGCTTCCAGAGAGAGTTCAGACTAGATCTCTTCTGGAACCCATTTGTTTGTCTTTTTAACTGTCCACAGTATCCTCAGCCCTCTCCTTCAGCACCACATCCCATGTGAGTAAGCAAAAGCATCTGTAGCACCTTTGAGGTGAGCCAGTATGACATAGTGGTTTGAGCGCTGGACTACCTCTCTGGAGATCAGGGTTCGAATCCCAGCTCGACCATGTAAATTCACTAGGGTGACACTGGGCATTTCACATCTTCTCATCCTCAGAGGATGGCCATGGTAAACCCCCTCTGAAGAAACTTGCCAAGAAAACCCCGTGATAGGTTCACCTTAGGGTTACCATAAGTTGGAAACTACTTGAAGGCATCCAACAACAACAACAACAACAACAACAACAACAACAACAAGGTATCCTCATCCCTCTCCTCCAACACCATATCCTAAATAAGTATGCTTGTAACACCTTGGGAGACTCACTCTTCCAGGATCTCTTTGCACACCCATTTTCCAGACCTCTTAAATCTACATCTCAAATGATTTTCTTCCTGTCTGCTTGCTTCACTGCCCAGCTCTCCCATCCATAAACCACCCAAAAACCAACACTCCCTCCCATCCCAGTTCCCCTTCTCAAAGATTCTCTACCTGGACCCCCAAAAATCAATATAAAACAAAAACACAACCCTCTCCACCCCAGTGCCTATCCGCTACCAAGGAATCAGACCCATGAAAGCCAGGGTGACCAGAGATGTCCTCACCACAAAGAAGGACAAGGCACCACAAAATGTAGGGCACTGAATGGGAAAAAAGGAAGGACCTCACCAATTAAGGACACTCGTACATAAAGATAAATGCATGCTTCATAATCACGTTCCAAAGGGAGGACATTTTGGGACTCCTCCCGGACAAGTAGGTGGGAATGGAGGACAGGTCCTGAGATAAGGAGGACATTTGGTAACCCTGTCCCGGGGTGACTAGATGTTCTCACCACAAAGGAGGACAAGGCACCTCAAAATGTAGGGCACTGAAGAAATAAATAAAAATAAATGCTAAGAACACTCGTATATAAATATAAATGCAAGCTTCTGAGTCCTGCTCCAAAGGACATTTGGGAGATTCCTCTTGGACAAGAAGGTGGGAATGAAAGACAGGTCCTGGGAAAAGGAGACCTCTGGCTAGATGTCCTCGCCAGAAAGGAGGACAAGGCACCTCAAAATGTAGGACACTGAAGGAAAAATGGCCCTGACTAAATATAAGCGTGTATATATGCAAGCTGAACTAGTCTGAACTCTCTCTGGAGTTTTTTGCAGACTGCTAGAAATAGTGCAAATTGAGTCCACTTTAACTGCCCTGGCTCAATGCTAGGGAATCATGGGAATTGTATTTTTTTTTTTTTTCTGAGACATTGAGCCTTCTCTGTCAGAGAGCTCTGGTGCCACAATAAACTACAGTTACCATGATTCCCTAGCATTGACTCAGGGCAGTTAAAGTCATGCTCCAGAAGGATGATATTTGGGGAATTCCTCCTGGACAAGAAGGTGAGCATGGAGGACAGGTCCTGGGAAAAGAAGACCTCTGGCCGCAAAGGACAAGGCATCTCAAAATGAAGGCAAAATAGAGGACCTGACCAAATAAAAGCACACACACACACACACACACACACACACACACATATAATGCAAGTTTCTTAGTCCTGCTCCAAAAGGAGAACATCTTGGAATCCCTCCTGGACAAGAAGGTGGGAATGGAGGATAGGTCTGGAAAAGGAGGACCTCTGGCTAGATGTCCTCATTGCCAAGGAGTGCACCTGACCAAAAATGGTGGATCTGACCAAAAAAAAGCACGTGCACAACACACACACACACATATATATATATATAGCATTTGAGATGTGGTGCTGGAGAAGAGTGCTGAGGATCCAATGGACAGCCAAAAGGACAAACAAATGCAGATCAAGTCAGAGATATCCCTGAAATGCAAATTGACCAAACTGAGGCTGTCTTACTTCGGACACATCATGAGAAGGAAGGACTCATTGGAAAAGACAATGATCCTGGGAAAGGTGGAGGGAGGGAGGAAGAGAGGAAGGCCACATGCCAGA
>JAIPUX010001880.1:53525720-53536478 GCA_020142125.1 Phrynosoma platyrhinos | reverse complement strand
GTTCTATTGGAATATCATCTGTTCCTGGAGTCTTGTTTTTTGCCATTTGCTATATTTCAGCTTCCACCTCAGTTTTTAGAATTTGGGGTTCATCTTCATATGGCTCCTCATTTTATGTGTCCTTCATGTTGTCATCTCTTTTATATACGTAACTCTTCTGTGACTTTCATCCATTGTGTGTTTATTCCAGGGGTAGGCAACCTTTCCCCTTTAAGGGCCGAGGGACTTTAGCTCCCAGAATCCCAGGAGCTATTGGCCAACATGGGACTTTTGGCCAACATGGCTGAGGCTTCTGGGAGCTGAAGTCCCTTGGCCCTTAAAGGGGAAAGGTTGCCTACCCCTGGTGTAGGTGGTCCTCCTTGTGTAACTCCCCACCTACACAAGTGGTGGTGGTGGCTGAGACAGTCTGTGCCAGAGTTGAGATGGGCTCACATGGCTGGGAAGGGATTAGATGGAATCTTTTCCCACCTCTCCCTTTCCCATTCTCCTGAGTGTCTTACAATGGATCAAAACACACAGCAGGAATAATCCAGTTTGAGAATGCTTTAACCCTGGCTCAATGCTAGGGAATCCTGCAAACTGTAGTTTTGTGGGACATTTAGCCTTCTCTGTCAGGGAGCTCTAGAGCTATAATATTAAAATATTTTATTGATTTTTGATTTTTGAAAATACAACTATAGCAAACAACATAAAAAACAAATACAAAAATGACAATATATATGACAAAAATAATGACAACAAAAATGCACTTCATTTCAACAATATCTACTGATAAAGTAACATCCCCCTTTATTCTCAACTCCCAACCCCCTATAAAAAAAAGACTTCCCATTTTCCTCCAATTGTCTCTATTATATTTCTTATCAAATACACTCCTAACAATAACTGCAAATACATTAAGCCTGATAATCCAAAATTTCTCTGTTATCTAATATTTCTCTTTGTATTAGAATCATAGAATCATAGAGTTGGAAGAGACCACAAGGGCCATCCAGTTCAACCCCCTCTAACTAGCTTCCTTAATTCTAACTACTTCCTTAATGCTCATAAGTCAAACCCCAATATCATTGTGTCCCCTCTTTGACATTTTATATATTCCATAAATGGACATCATGGTTCCAAGTAGCCCCCCAATGAATTGTTTTTAATCAAGGTAGTTAATTTGTCAATTTCTGCTATTTCCATCTGTTTTCCCACCCATTCCATCAAATTTGGTTCCACAATAAACTACAATTCCTAGGATCCCCTAGCACTGAGCCAGGGCAGTTAAAGCAGTCTTAAACTGGATTATTTCCGCATTGTGATTTGGACCAATGTGAACTAATCACATTGCAATAAGAATATAATAAAGGCATCAAATAGAAACAGTCAAGTAAATGAAAGAGTAAAAAATAAATAAAAGTTCTGAAATAGATCAATAAAAACAGTGGACACAGATCTCAACAATAATGTACACTAAAGTGTGAATAAAAAGGAGCTTGAAAATAAAAGGCATTGGAGTGGGTGCCAAGGGAGCCACTCCGGGGAGTGCATAGCCCTGGGAATCTTGATTTCTGAAGAGGCATTGGCATCTGTAGAGCAGTGACAGGATGTAACTAATTAAAATCAATCATGCTATGAATTGAACCTGAAAACTGTTAACAAAATGGGACAACTTAATTACATTTATTTCATATAAGTATTGATGTTTTTAGCATTAATGTTTCTCCAGAATTCAGTTAAATGTTAACTACATGAGCTTCAGTGCTAATGTATCAATAAATTTCACACTAGTTCTCTTTAACTTTTTACTAAACTACCTCTTGCTCTTTGCTAGTCCCTCAGGGATGGGGAATTAAAATGTTTAGGTCACGCGACTCAAGTCATTCACAAGGAATTCCATTAGGATGACTTGAATGGAGGAGCTTTTGAGGTTGACAGTCCCACCCCTTTTCTAAAAATAATAAAGGACTGACAAGGACTGAAATACCATATTACTGAAACCAGGCATGTTGTAAAATCTGGAGAACTTCATAAAGTTGTAGAAATACATGAAATATATAAAAAGATCCTCAAACCCTTGGGAACATAATTGCATATGGCTCTGCTTTACAAAATCCTTTTTGCCGGAGAGGTACCTCTGTCCAAAAGCAGATCACTAAAATTCAGTTCTACCAACGCAAGAATATTTTAGGTTTTACTGAAGTTGAAGTAAATATACATTGAATTACATTAGTACTAACATATTAAGGCATGTTTAATTTTATTCACTATGTAAAATTATAGTGAAAAAGGAAGAATCACTCCAAACCTTATTTGTTACACTATAAAACTGATGTCTATGAATCTGATTTTATTAATCTGAATCTAAGTCTTTTCTTGAGGTAAAATTAAAATGTGGTTGAAAGTTGAACTGGGACTTGGGAGGTCCAGGTACAAGTCCTCTAAGAACCATAAAACTAATTGGATGACTTTGGGCCTTTTGGACATCACCTTCACCTACTTCACAGGGGTTTTGTGAGGATAAAATGGAAAGGAAAGAAGACATATGTTCCATCTTGAACTAATTGGAGGAAATGTGGGCTAAATGTAAATAATAAATAGCATGGGCTAGAATTTAGTATGGGACCTACATCTACATAAGTTGACTAATTTCTGAACAAATTCAAAGATATAGTCATGTTAGTCTGTAGAATCAGTATGTAGAGAGATCTTGTAGCATCTTTGAGACTAAGTGAAAGAAAGAAGTTGACAGTATGAGCTTTCATAGACTTCATTCTACTTCCTCAGAGGCTTTTGGTGGAGTGGAAGCCAGGGACAGACATATATATATATATATATATATATATATATATATATGCCCTTGGTGTGTGGGAATGTCAATTCAAATTCAAAATCTGAAGGGTATATAGAATTGAACAGTTTCACAAAGTACGTATTCAGCAAGGGACTGACAAGATTTAGGGGAGCCAGCAAAGTGATTGTTGCACATTCCGACCGATGTACATCTGATACACTTCCAACGCCCATCTGGACAATGGCTAGGAACTGCTGATTAACATCAGTAGAGCTCGAAGTACATCGGTATACTCTTGTTGATGCCTTGATACATGCCTTCACAATTCACTAGGTGGATTTCATACTACATCTGCTATGTAGCTAAGTATGCATAAAGTTATGAAACATATGTGCAATATAAAATCATGGCTTAAATAAAATATTTTTTTTTACATAGTAGGCTTTTGTCCCACAAAACAGCCTAAGAAGGAATGCAGTCATTACTTCAAAGTAGCCTACTATGCATATAATTATTAATTTTACCATTAGATGTTTTAGAGCAGCCTTTGTTTATTTCAATTTTTTATTATAGTGTGAAGTTTTGTAATTTTAATTTTAAGATAGTTTAATCAAGTAATATGGATGGGACAAGCTGTTCATCTGTCCCAGGAAACTGATTTTTGAAGCTCTTAATCCTGGCACTTTTATTAGGACTCTAAAGTAAATAGAAGGGGAAAGTAAGGAGGAAAAACAAGGGAAGGGGGGTTTGTTGGGCAGGTGAAAATAGAGCTTTCAAAAATTAATACAATGAAAATTATTTCCCTCCAAAGCAAAAAACAAGGACAGAGAAGGGCTGAGAAAGGAGTAAAATTGAGGATGGGGTCATTCAGATGATGCTTTTAATGCAGTAATATAATGTAAATTTAAATGACAATTTAAAATTAACCTAACTTTAATTTTAACAAATGGTTAAAATGTGCCATTTTCAACATAAACATAAGTGGATTGGATTTTTAGCATGTAATTGATTAGCTTAACATTTTAACCCTTCCACACTAACTATCCTATCTCTGCTTTAGAGTACAGTAGCTGCAAAATTTCTGGGATTTCCAACAGCCCAAAAAACTATGCCAGGAGAACGTACTCATTCTCCACCAGTGACTAGCAACAACTAGGACAACTATAGGGCTAGGCCCTCACATTAACAGAGAAATCTCACATTGAGTCTGACAATTAGGAAATATCACACTACCAATATCAACCTTCAAATTGCTTCTACAGATTACATCAACATATCCTTACAGATCATCTTATCTCCAGTGGTGAACTCGTGTCTTGGCTGCACTCACTCCCACATCTTCCTCCTCATTTGGAACCTAGCTAAATAGTATTAGCTTCCGGTTGCATAATCACAGCATTTCAAAATGGGAGGAATGGGGAAGAGAACCACTCTATCATACTGTCTCTTCTAACAAACACATCGAAATTGAGATTTGTTCTCTTAGGGCCTTTGCAGACTGCCAGAAATAGTTCAAATTGAGTCCACTTTAACTGCCCTGACTCAGTGCTAGGGAATCATGGGAACTGTAGTTTATTGTGGCACCAGAGCTCTCTGGAGAGAAGGCTCAATATCTCAGAGAAACTATAGTTCCCATGATTCCCTAGCACTGAGTCAGGGCAGTTAAAGTAGACTCAATTTGCACTATTTCTGGCAGTCTGCAAAGGCCCTAAGTCACTGTCATGTAGCACTATACATGACAGAAGGATTGGTTTCTTTTTTTAAAAAAATCTCCAATTTCATTGGGATTCTCCTTTAAAAAATTAAAATTTTGTATGCGATAAATGATGACCATAATGATAACGAAAACAACAGCAATGCTAAACATATAGATCCTATCTGGATAGTTAGTTTTGTGAGAGATCTTACTTCACAATACTGTACAAAAAAGTGCAGAGTGTAGAAAAGTTACTCTTGGACTACAGCTTTTTTCAACCAAAATGAAAGATGACAAATAAATAAAATGAATGAATGAATAAATGAATTAATGCTCTGTCCTACTACGTTGCTATTTTTAAGTATCAATAAGACTGAAAGCAGGGATAATGTGGAAAGAGGGCATATAAAGAAGGTGGGCAAGGGAGAAGTTATTATCCATAGCTAGACAGAAGAAGGTATCAAGAGGCAGTTTTTGAATGGGTTATGAAAAAGAAGCTTAAGATAAGATCAACACAGTGGACGCCCATTTAAGAAATCCATTGGGCTGGATGAAAGTGTAACCATGAGGTTCCACTCCTGAAGAATCAGCTACACAATCTAGGGATATTCCTCCTCAACTAATACAATTTTCAGTACATACAGAATACAGTAGAAAATTACCAGTAGAGGCCAGGAATTTGACTATATGTTGCCTCAATTCTGGGTCAGTTACATTGGCTGCCTGTTTGTCATAGTCCAAATTAAAGTACTATATTCAAACTTTACAATCCCTCCAGAGTCTGGGATTAAATATCTAAAGATCTGCCTATAAGTATATAAATATGCCCAAGTTTTACAATCAGCCACTAAGATCTGGTTCTCTGGCCCATATATGAGAAATATTAGGCTGATAGGTCCCAGAGGTAGGGATGGCTCACCAATAGCCCTCCAAGGAACCACAAGTGGCTTTATCTCTGTAAACCAGGGGTAGGCAACCTAAGGCCTGGTTGCGCCCCCCCCAAGGCCTTTGGACCGGCCCCAGGCTGGTCCTGCCGCTGCCACTGCCCTCCACCACCGCCGCTGCCCGCCATGATGATATTGATTATTGTTGTTATTACTTATTCTTGGGGGTTTTCTTGGCAAAATCTCCACAGGGGGTTTGCCATGGCTTTTCTGGGGCTGAAAGAGTGTGCATGCATATTTTTAAAAACAATTTTTTTAAAAAAATATTTATTTATTTACTTATTTATTTATTTATTTATGGTACTTTGGTCCCCCAATTGTCTGAGGGACAGCAACCCGGTCCCCGGCTCAAAAAGGTTGCCTACCCCTGCTGTAAACTTTCAAAGAAATATGGTAAAATGGTTTTGTTAACAAAATGCTGGTTTTCAAAATTGCCACCAGTTTTTGGACTATTACTGCTCAATCTCTAGGAGATGTAATGTGTTCTCCCAACATGACACTCGAGGAGGGTTTAAATTGGTTGATTACGTTATTGGTTTAATTGGTTGATTATTTTTGTTGTTATATGTTATATTATGTCTTATAAAATCTTGTCCATTGGACAATGAAAGGGGGAAAGGATTTTATAAATCAAGAAATAAATAAAAACAAAGATACATGTTTTAATTATCTTCCATTCACAGCAGGGTGATTAACTTTAGTGGGTCTGAGGGTCAGCTTTTTTCCCTTGGAACTTCCAGGTGCTACACAAATTGCAATGACTATCTATCTGTGTATCTGTCTATCTATCTATACAGAGAGAGAGAGAAAGAGATTACCACAGGTCCATTTCTGGTTTTGAAAATGATGTATTTACAGGATAGAGACATCTTAATCTGATGCCTTCACTTTCAGTGTACTGTTGTGGGTAAGGCTACTAGGTGTCAAGACCTTTGATAGAGTCTAGTGTCATGGTGATATTACACCCAGCTTCCCTGACACATTAAAACTCCTTCATCCTGTTAAAATGTGCATACAAGAGAGAGAAGGGTGCCCTTAAAATCTCATTAAAAGATGAATAGTCACTTCTTGAAGCTTCTAGAAGAGAAAACAACAGCACCTTCTACTCAAGAGAGTTTGGCCTTGGGAAAATGCAACATAAATTAGAAAGGATTATCCTAAATCTTCCAAGTTCATGTTTATCCCCCTTACTGTTGTGAGGGAATGAACAGTCCCATGGAAATTCTTTTCCAAAACTTCACAAGATAAACAAGTAGCATTGTCTTCTTGTTAGAGATATGGGGATGGTCCAAGTGAGAAACAGTTTGACTTTGAAAGATGAATATTTCTGACAAAAACTGAAAAGTAGAAGAACCACTTTTAATAAAAGAATGGATTTGAAGCATATGATATGAAAGAAATGGACAAATTGACATTTTTACTGAACAAAAAATTAACAAAGTAGAGAACGAATACCTTCTGTTTACTAGATTTTGGGAATCTAACTGGGACATAAATTAATAAATTGACATGCATATTAACCATGAAGCAAATAAAATACTAATAAGCATAGAAAATAAGATTGCTGTAAACAGTTATCAGAGAGCTTTTATTGTATTTTTTTAACAAAGAGAGGAATAAATAGAGACAGGTAATAGACACTGATAAGATAAGGAAGGTATGAATGTGATTTCTTTACATTATTTGAGCTTACTGTAATACTTTTTTGTATTTAGTAGAACAATGTATATGGTGTTATAAACTACAATTACATCTATAAGGAGTAGAGGAGTTTGGCAAGAGAGGCAGAATTAAGAATGGGGAAAATAGCCTATTCAGTTTGGCTAGTGGAATGAAAATATGTTGTATGTTTTATGTCTTTGTGTTTGTGTTTGTTTGGTTTGTATATTGTCATATGTGATTAATCTGTATGTGAATATTGTGCCACAAAAGTAAAAAGAGAAAGATGATTAAATATAATATTAAATAAGTTTAAATAATTTAAAGTGCTATGATGGTGAGAGTACAAGCCTAATAAATCTGGAAAGCGTCAAATTGGGGGATACAGGTTTATGGGACCACATCTGTGAACCATGACGTTTTCAATTACTGTTCCTTGACATGCATAGTTACAAGCTCCAGCAACTGAACAGAAGAGAGCTCATGACAAAGCTGACCCACTGAATTTTCTCAAAGGATCTGCTCCCCCCCCCCCCCCCCCCCCACAAACACACTGGGCAGAAAAATACCTAGATTAATTACTGTCTCAACACAGCAAAAGATGTAGATAATTTTTATCTAACACACCAAAGTAATAACATTTAATTGACTGAACACAGGAGCTGTTCTGGTATATTGGTTAGAGTGTTTGACTGGAACTTGAGACTTCCAGGTTGAAGTCCTCATTGAGTCATAAAATGTCTGGATTATGCTGGAGCCAGTAAGTCTTTCATTCAATGTTTTCAAACAACAATAACAACCAGCAACTTTTTTTTTCTTGCAATAGCCTTTACTCATTCACTGCAAATAAGGGGGTACAGATCCTCCTATGTTTTCCCTTCTGTATTTTTTCCTTAACACAAAGATATCAATTAAAGAGAAAAAGATAAAATTGCTCAGTGTCTTCTACTTCATAATGTTACAAGCCCTTTGTCAGGAAAGATTTTCAACCCAAATCACCTCATGAGAATAAGTAGTGAATGGAGAACAATATAGGCTTCCTTGATGTTACTGGAGGAGCTGAAGAATACAAATGTAAGTAATAAAATAAAAATACTGACAAAATTATGTAGATGCAAAATTACCACATGTTGTTGTTGTTGTTCTTAACCATTCTCATGGTGACCCCAACTCATGATAGCCTGTGCATGAGACATCTCCAAGACCCCTTATCCTCCACTGCTCTGCTTAGGTCCTGCAAAACCAGGCCCATGGCCTCCCTGATTGAGTCTTCCTCTCTTTCTACTACCTTCTGGCTTTCCTAGCATTACTGTATTTTCTAATAAATCTTGCCTTCTCATGATGTGGCCAAAGTACAACAGCTTCAGTTTTGCCATCTTGTCTTCCAGGTTTGATCTGTTTTAGGACCCATTTGTTTGTCTTTTTGGCTGTCAACAATATCATTAGTAATCTTCTCTAGCACCAAGCTCAAATGAGTTGATTTTTTTCCTATTCGCTTCCTTCAATGTACAGCTTTCACATCCATACGTGGTGATGGGTAATACAATGGCTTGTATAATTCTAACTTTAGTGCTCAATGGTATATCTTTACACTTTATGATCTTATCTAGTTCTTTGATAACTGACCTTCCCATTTCTAGTCTTCTTCTAATTTCTTGATGGCAGTCTCCATTCTGATCAATCTTTGATCCAAGGTATGGGAAATCTTTAACTATTTTGATTCCCTCATGAACTAGGTTGAATTTATGTAGATCCTTCCATGGTCATTATTTTTGTTTTCTTTAGGTTCAGTAGTAAGCCTGCCTTTGTATATTCTTCTTTAAGGGCCTGAACAAACTGCCAGAAATAATCCAGCTTCAGACCACTTTAGCTGTCCTGGCTCAATGCTAGGGAATCATGGGAATTGAAGTTTTTTCTGAGACATTGAGCCTTCTCTGTCAGAGAGCTCTGGTGCCACAATAAACTACAGTTCCCATGATTCCCTAGCACTGAGCCAGAGCAGTTAAAGTGGTTTCAAACTGGATTATTTCTGGCAGTCTGCTCAGGCCCTAAGTGTCCTTATTAATTGTTCCGAGTTCATGATGTTTTCCTTTAGCATTATGGTGTCATCTGTATATCTTAAATTGTTGATGTTTCTTCCTTCTATCTTCACTCTTCCTTCTTCTGAGTCTAAACCTGCTCTTTGTATAATATTTTCTTCATACAATTTAAACAAATAGAATGCTAGCATGCAGCCTTGCCATACCTCTTTGTTGCTGTTTGAACAGAACTTGTCCTGCTCTTATCCTAAGTACAGATTTCTCATCAGGACTATCAAATATAGAGGCACACCCATTTCTTTAACAGCCTTCCATAGCTTTTCACGATCAGTCAAAGGCTTTGCTATAGTCTATAAATCACATGCTGATTTTCTTCTGGACTTCTTCGGTGTACTCCATGGTCTTTAGTGCCTCTTCCGTTTCTGAACCTCACTTGCACCTCTGGGATTTCTCTCTCCATACATGATTGGAGTCTATGCTACAGAATTTTGAACTAGTTTTGCTTGCATAGGAAATTAATGCTATGGCCTAAAGTTACTGCAGGCTTTTGTGTGGATAGGAATATATTTTGAACATTTCCAGTCTGTTGGTTGTCATTTTGTTTTCCATATTTGTTGGCATATTTTAGTTAGTACTTGAATTGATTGTGTCTGTGTGGGTTGTAGCAGTTAAATTTTCACATGGAATTGCCTTTTTCATATACAACATTCATATACAATTGTCTTTCTGAGCCCATTATATACAAATCCATACAGTGAAGCTGGGGGGGGGGGGAGATCATGAACACTACCACTCCTTGTCTGTTTTCAGGAACTAAGCAAGATCAGACTTGGACAGTACCTTGAGGTGGATGCATGCAAGGATTGCCTGAAACTTTGGAATTGGAAATACTAGACTAATATAAAGCAGCTTCCTATGTTTCAATCTAAAAATAGAATTGTAAAATGGCAATATATTTATACCAGCCATCTATCATTTTTTTTCACTTAATATCATATGCCACTTCATGGTTTCCTTTCATTTAATGTGTTTCTTTTTACCAATTAGGGAAATAGTTAGAATTAAAAGCAAAAGTGACACAAAGACCATCAATCAAATGAAATAGTACATCATGTGCTTCAAATATGTAGACTGGATTCCACTGCCTACACAGTTGCACAAGACACCATCAATACATTCTACATACTGCAAGAGCTTTATTTTCCCCTTCCTGTGATGAAACTACAAGGATATTTTCATTTGCATTAATAATGCTCATTCTCTCATACACGTCATGATTATTATACGAGTTGCAGTAATATTTGTCTTGGATCATACTATTGATGTCCTACCTGAGTAGACAGAGGAATGTTTACAGAAGCATGATGAGATAACTAGTTTAATTACACTTCTCTTGCAATATTACAAGCCTTTAATTGTTACACTCTCAAAGATAATACTGAGATTAACATTTTTGTTGTAGTTAGCTGCATTTGAGTAGGTCTTGACCCATGGCGACCCTATGGATGAGATATCTCCAGGCCTCCCTGTCCTCTACTGCTCTGCGCAGCTCCTGCAAACTCATATTAGTGGTCTCTTTAATGAAGTCTATCCATTTAGCATGTGACCTTCCTCTCTTTCTACTTCCCTTCACCTTTCCTAACA
>JAIPUX010001880.1:53495148-53525620 GCA_020142125.1 Phrynosoma platyrhinos | reverse complement strand
TTCCATATCTGTTGACATATGTTGGCTAGCACTAGAGTTGACTCTATCGATGTAGATTGCAAGAGTTCTATTGGAATATCATCTATTCCTGGAGTCTTGTTTTTTGCCATTTCTTTTATTGCAGCTTCTATCTCAGTTTTTAGAATTTGGGGTTCATCTTCATATAGCTCCTCACTCCATTTTGTAGTTTTGTAGATTTGCACTTTTATAAGGTCTTTAGCTTTCTGTGCCAAAGAGTGATGGTGCCTCACCAAACTACAAATCCCACAATTCTGTCAGATGGATGCATGGCAGTTAAAGTGGTGTCAAACTATATTTTTCCTAGTGTATATGCACCCTTAGATAACCCAAACCCTATATATACTTTTATTCATCATCACCAGGTCATACCAAAACTACTAATAAGCTCCAAATATTTGTGGAAGGAAAAAATGAATAGATGACGATGATAATTTTGATGGTAATGGCTGTTAGTGAAGGTAGAATTACCAATAGATCAAAAGGGCAAGACTATTTATATATCTACTCAGAAGATTTATATCTACTCAGAAGTCTACTATTGGGTATAATTGGGTTTACAACTTTAAAATGGTGAAAATCTAACATGTCCTCCTCATGGATTCAAAATTTCTGGGAATGAACAAAGGAAAAAACTTGGAGAGACAGAGAGAAAGGGAAGGAGAAAGACAGTGATGAGTGTAGCTAGGAGAAGTGATGCTAGGAGGAGGAACAGGATGAGAAAAAAGAAGGTTGGGGTTGGACAGGAATAGCAAGAAGGAGTGCAGAGGTGCTAAAGGAGAGACAAGATGAGAGGGAGGAGGATGGGAAGGAGAAGAAGGTAAATACCTCTGATGTGGAAAGAAAAAGAGAGCGAAGGGGGGGACATTTAGCCAGGAATTGTGAGTGGGCAGGAGAGCAGAAAAGCACAAAGAAGATGAGAGATAAGGAGAAGATGTTTAGCCAGCAGTTTGCAGAGGCAGAAGAAAAAAGGCTTTAAAAAGGCTGTCAAGACGGATCTCTTTCGGCAGGCCTTTCCTGATTAGATTCCCAGCCTCAGGAGTCTGTGTGTCTCTACCATCTTAGTTTTTGGCTCTCCCACTGTTTGTTGTTGGTTGCTGTAGTCTTTTCAATTGTTTTATTGTATTTTTTGATATTTTATGTTAAGGCTTTTAATGGATGTGTAGTTTAATACTGTTTTAATGGGGTGAGGGCTGAGGGATGTTTATTTTGGATTTGTATGGATTTCAATTGTTGTAAGCCACCCCGATTGTTCGACAGAGGGGCGGGGTAAAAATAATGTCTTGGATCATACTATTGATGTCCTACCTGAGTAGACAGAGGAATGTTTACAGAAGCAGGATGAGATAACTAGTTTAATTACACTTCTCTTGCAATATTACAAGCCTTTAATTGTTACACTCTCAAAGATAATACTGAGATTAACATTTTTGTTGTAGTTAGCTGCATTTGAGTAGGTCTTGACCCATGGCGACCCTATGGATGAGGAGAGGAACCAGGGGCAAAGATTATTGGTAGAGTGAGAAAGTGGATGGGAAGGGAAAAGATGAAATTTTCAAGGAAAGAGAAAGGAGATAGAGGACAAGAAAAATGGAGAATAAAACAGAAGTGAAATTAGGAATGAAAAGAAAACAGAATCATGTGCATAACTAGAGTTCAAGAAGAAAGACTTTCATACCATGCTTTTTGTTAATTGGCCAACAACAAAGTTATTATCCTCACAACAAGAAAGGGAATTATACTATAGTGTTGATTAGTTAAAAAGAAGAACAAACAAAATGAATGAAAAGATTTGCTTTTTAATAGGAAAAGGCTACTGTTAAATTGGAAAGGGGAATAAGTGCAAAATAAGCAGAACAAAAATGACTTTATTTCTGACTGCCTCTGACAGGCATGATGTGTGATTTCACCAAAAAAGGCAAATACATAACAATCTTATCAGGCCTGAAACAACAAGAGACTGTCCTGTTCTGAATGTTATCAGCAAACTGAAAACAACAAAATTTTAAACAGTGGAGCCAGTGAAGAATCATAGTTACACTCTCAAGAAAAGTGGGCCTAAAGAAGTGGTGCAGTGGAACTGTATGGACAGGGGAAAGTAGATGTTTTTAGTCTAATCATTGCCCTTTTGGGGGAAGGAGTGCAAAGGTCAATGTTTAAACTTTATAAGAATGCTGGCATAAAGTCTTTTGATGCAGATGGAAGCTCTCTCTCTCTCTCTCTCACACACATACACACACACACACACAAACACCAGTGCACTGCACAACTATAATATTTATAGTTGCTGGAGGTACTTTAAAGGGGAGCTGGTTTCCTCCTTATTGTGTGCTGGTGTCATTTTTACTTACTATGTAAATCATAAACTAAGGCAAAGTTTAAATTATGATGCTACTTAGAAAAAGAAATTCAGATTCACTTACTATTTGCAACCTCTCGAAGTTACAGTCTCATCTGGTGATCCCCCATCCTAGTGTTTTCACCATATACAAGCCACTGCACCATGAGCAGAATACAGAAGCAATCAGAAGCTATGTCACAGAAAAAGGGAGAAGGCAGTCTACCATTCCCACCATAACAGCTTTCTTACGACAGTTTTTGCATCATGATCCCATTATTTACAAGCTTATCTCATTAAAGTGAGTATGAAATTTTCTGAGAAGACTGTTACCCCAAAAAACTATCATAGCAATATTAATAAGTACAAATGGACTCTGCAAAATAATGTTACAGAGTGGAGCACTTATGTTCAAGCCACTCCATTCCTGTTCTCAGCTCCCACCTTGCAATAGTCAGTCAGCATGCCAACCCAGAAAGTATGCCCAGTCCTTATTGGAATTGGGCATATTGTCTCCATTTTGTTTCCCCAATCCACAGTTTAGTAATAGTGTGATGGGAGTGTTGAGTGTGTGTTTTTTGTCAGGTTTAGATAAATACTACTGTGCTCAGTACCCTCAAAATATGTTTTTCATCCTGATGTTATGTGGGAACTTCCACAAATCTTTGTACCTTTGTACTTTTGAAAACTTTAAGATAATTCCCAGTCTCTTGACTCTCCTTTTATGTATAGGTGTGTGATTTTGACTACATCTGCTTGAGTGTGGGAGGACTTAGAGCAGAAATATACTGAACAATTGGAACCTTGCAACATAGTGACCTAAATCCTATTAGTTCCGACTAGAGCAAGCTCAATGAATCATTGGGGTTCATCTAAGTTTTAACTCATCATTCAACAACTGATTGAATGGATCTAATCCTATAGGACCTATCCACAGAATACCAACCAGTGCTGAAATGTGGAGTGATTCTGTTCAAGTTAACTTTCCATTTTATTGCCCCCATGCCACAGATTCGCTTTGTGTGTGGGGCGGGGGGGGAGAGTTTCTCCCTTTCAAGATAGTGAGCATTTCTCCAATAGTCAGTGAACATGCTCAGTCCTCACTGAGCTGGGATTGGGCCCTCTTCTCCTTTGGACAAAAATTAAAGACAAATATATTAAAATGGATTTTTCAAGTGTTTCAATTGATATTCTAATTTATGTTCTGGGAAAATGCATGTATGAACTAGAAAATGATCTATTCCTGGTTTTCCCTCTTCCCCTAATCTGACTGCCTTTCACCAATTGTCTTCCTCCAGCCACACTTTTCCATGTTCTTTTTCTCCACATTGTTTGCTTGTTGTTTCAACCCTTTCATATAACAGTCCATTCTACTGAGTTACTGCTGTAATGTTTGGGGTTTCTTTTCAATTATTTCCCTTAATTTTTAAAACACTCCATGAGTTACCCAATCTCACGTTATCTCTTTCTTGTAAATAAGTGGTACAGTTTTTGCTACATTTGTGTGAGAATGAGAAGAATGGAATTTGAAACTGATGGAATGATGATAAATAGTGGCAGTGTGTGCTTTCTATGGGGGGGGGGGGTTGCAGACTGCCAGAAATTGAGTCCATTTTTAGGGTTAGGGTTAGTGCTAGGGAATCATAGGAATTGTTTTTTGTTTTTTTCTGCGACATTGAGCCTTCTCTGTCAGAGAGCTCTGGTGCCACAATAAAATACAGTTCCCATGATTCCCTAACCCTAACCTTAAAAGTGAACTCAATTTGCACTATTTCTGGCAGTCTATAACCCCCCTATGTCACTGGAGCAGTGGACCTTTATTCCACAACTTTAAAGGAACTATCCATGGTACTCCTATTTTGGTTCAGCACAATGGATAGCTATTTTTTTCCAGACCAAATGCTGGAATTGATTCACTCAGCCATTGACTGGCAGCCACCCACTGCTACTGAGGACAACAATTGTGAAGACACACCCAACTAAAAGTGGTGGCAAATATGGATGTGCAACGCCAGTACCTTAGT
The DNA here is from genome assembly GCA_020142125.1 of Phrynosoma platyrhinos. Classification (NCBI taxonomy): domain Eukaryota; kingdom Metazoa; phylum Chordata; class Lepidosauria; order Squamata; family Phrynosomatidae; genus Phrynosoma; species Phrynosoma platyrhinos. The sequence continues at coordinate 53,521,240 of JAIPUX010001880.1, read as the reverse complement.
GAGATCAATCTCTAACCCAAAAAAGGCTCCAAAGCTGAATGTAAAGTCCAAAAAGAGGGAAACTTATTAAAGAAAAACAAAAGAAAAGGGTATCTCCTCCCAAGCTCTAAAAGGCTTAAAATAAAAGGTACTTTACAGTTCAGGTTTAATGATCTTCAGTGTTGTCATCTCTTTGGGTTTGTTCCTGGATTGATCTCCTTCTCAATGAAGCTGGTGCAGGGTCTTTCAGCTTCTGGTGCTCTTGTTTTCTTTGATGTTGATGTTTATTGGAATTAACTGCTACAGGTAACTAAATTGGCTAATGTGGTAAATACGTTGGCTATATGGTAAATAATTTGGCTCCAGGTGTAAGTTGGCTAAATGGTAAATATTTGGGTTGCAGGTGTAAGTTGGCTAAATGGTGTAAGAAATGCCCTTTCCCTCTGCCTGAGCTTGTTTTGCCACCAAACAAATAAAGCCAAGCCTGCCTAAGAAAACTAAAAAATCCCAAGCTAAAGCAGAGCTGGCTGGGAAGGGGCAAACCAAAAACTAGAAAAATGCAGGGGATTCCTACAGCTCCTTCCACAAACTAATACAGTGGAACATTCCTATGCTCAAACTAAACTGAAAATGAAGGAAAATGCAGGGGAGAATTTAAACAGTCCAGGCTGGACATCACAACAATGTTTGACTTGCTTGTATGAACAGCACAGTTCAGAGAAAGTATTAGATTGAACTAGACCACTTTCCTGGATTTTTTAAAAAGCCAACTGCCAGCTCCTGTTTGCATTAATATATTTTTCCTTTCCATGCTACCTGATGAATTGAAGAGGAAGAACTTGCACTAATACAAAGTTTTCATTTATGTATTTAGTATATTTTATTTCTATCCTGTCATTTCCCTTGGAACTTAAGGGAGCTCAAGGCAGGTACAGATAAAAAATAAATATGGACAAAAGCATACAAAAAGTTAGAGTTGAAATAAATTATCAAAATAAGAACACTATTAAATTAAAAACAATTGGAAGCATATCCATTTAAAAAAGAAAGAAAGAAAGAGTCATACAGCAGAAGTAATTTAAAAGTCTTTTTCTTAAAATAGTCTGTTTACTGCTGAAAATATGCTGGACAAAGAAAAGAAATCAGCAAAAATACATTAGGGTTGGGCCCATTCTAGCCTCTCTAGGAAGGCGACTACCCTAATTCAGCATTAACATGACTGAATAAACAGATATTCAATACTATTTAAGAGTTAAGCAGTGTACAGACATTTTAAGACATAAGCACCAAAGCCTTGAGTATGGAAAGACAAATCTGTAAGTTTTGCATTCATCAATATTTGGTTTTGAATATCTCATGTTCTTTCTGTCTTCTATTTTCACCCTTCTATCACTAATGTTCCTCACTGTCCTCCTCACATGTGTGTCAAGCAGACAAGCCTTATAAGGCCAACTAGCCTCTGTTGCACTAGTAATCTTCCCTAGATGTTTACCCAACTCTTTCTGTCTTTACAGGGAAGCCCTAGGTGTAATTTGGATGCAATATCAGTGGAGTATTGACAACGTCTTTACCATCAGGAAATGACTATAACTAGAGTTTTTCTTTGCCACTGGGACCCATTCAGACTGTGATTCCACTTCAACTGACAAGGCTGCATTCTATGGAATCCCAGGGTTTGTAGTTTGATGAGGTACTAGAGCTCTCTGGATGAGAATTATAAATCCCCCTGCTTAAACATCAAATCCCAAGGTTCTGTAGGATATTGCCATGGCAGTTAAGGTGGAATTATAGCACTATAATTGTGTAGTGTGTGAATGGACACAAGATACAAATGAGAGAGATGAGAGGTCCCCTTGGAGAAGTATTAAAGCCTACTCTGACTTCTTCATCACTCTTGTCCTATTTTTGACACTGATGTCTTACTTAAAGTATATATTGCTTGCTGAGCAGCCCAAGCTTAAGCAGGCTTACTGTGATGTAAACATCACTGAACTTTATAGAATAGGTAGGGCAATCCTATTGGTGATGTCAGAACACTTTGAGACTGGAGTGACAACATATCTAAATCCCTATTGGAAGTGGGGCAGCACAATGAAGGTGAGGAAAGATTAGATTACAGCCCTTCACCTATTTTTTAAAAAACAATTTCTGATTACTTACTCACAATAGGAAAGACTTCCTTCCTTCCTTTTGTCCTACAGTCTCTCCTTCATTTTCCTCTTTCCCCCCCCATCTTCCTTCTTAATTTTTTTTATTTCTATTTGTTCATATTTTTCATTTTGTTCATAATTTTTCCACCCACTGATGTTACCCAAATAATAACCAACAGAAAAGATGAAACTATTTTTTAAAAAAAATATAAAAAGCAATTTAAAAGCCAAAATTATTTGAAAACATGATAAGCCATTTAAAATGCTTGTTTTAAAACAAATTCTAAAGACCCACTGCAATATGAAATAATATACTTTGTGCTGCCTGCTGGAAAATCAGTAGGGATGGAGGTATACTTATTTCCTGTGGGAAGGAGTTCCACAATCAAAGTGCTACCACAGAGATGATCCTGTCAGATGCACTTACCAATGTAGCTTCTTGGAGAGGTGCAGCATGCAACAGGATAGATCTATTATAGATAGATTTTGTTTCTGTTATTAGTCTATTTAAGAGGGTAGGCTTGAGACAAAGAGGTTTTTTTTAATTTAAAAAATGCTCTGATTTATCCTAGTATACTCCAGAACATCCTACAGATGAAAGAAAACTTGGTACCAGGATGCAAATCTTGTAGCACCTTTGAGACTAACTGTGCAAAAGAAGTTGCAGCATAAGCTTGGGTAGACCTGGTTTGTTTCTTCAGATGCATGGAATAGGAATAAAGGAAGTAGACCAAGCTTATGAAAGCTTAAGCTACAACTTCTTTTGCACAATTGTCTCAACAGTGCTACAAGATTCTTTTGCATACTGATATTCCAGACTAACACAGCTATGTCTCTAATTGATACCAGAATGCCACTCTCATTAAATGTATATCATGGACAGAACACTTTCTGTATTACAACTCACAGAATCCCTCAGTCTCTATGGACAGTAATATCTTGAAATAGTACTTCTCTACACATAATGAAATTATGCAATAGAAATTATCGCTGTCTCATGAAATAGAAGCCATTATTGCTCACTAAGTGGGTTTTTCAAGTGCTCTGAACAGCAGCATTGCCTAGCTCAATTAGATGCTATTTTATTCATGCTATCTCAGTTGAAGTTCTGCAGTGAGAAAGAATTTTTAGTGAAGAGAAGAAGGAAAAATAGGTCCTTTGTGCCATTCATTCATCTGACAGATTTTCTAAGATTGGCAGTCTGCCCTTACATCAAAGCCATTGCTCTTGTATTTTATTGTTGGATGTGGTCCCAGTAGCACTGGAAGGATGCCACAGAGATGGTGCCAGTAGTAGCAGCAACCTCATAAAAGCTTGTCTTATTCTGACAAACTAACAGTCCCCCCATTGTCATATCCAGCCAAATTGGCCCTATTGATTGGCTTTCAGGTAAAGAAATGCTGTGTCTATGTTTTATGGAAATTAGAATGTGGAGCTGCAATACAGAGCATTACTAGGAATCAACCACTCCGCTGATGAAGATTTGGCAAAGCAACATTGTCAGGACAACAAGCAAGATCTCACCCTGGAACAGCAGGACTGCCATGGAGATAAGAAGCATTTTTGATAGAAAGGGTATGCCTCTGAACAAGTTACTTGATACAGACTGATTCCCTTAAAATTCCCATAAAAAGTGTGGAGAAGAATCCCTTTTTAGCAACTCCAAATTGTAAATGTTCCTGTTGCACAAGCCTCCCCTAAACACCCACACATAAGAAAGTGGAGGCTCAGAGTTGGCCATATCATGAGGCTGGGTCAAGCAGTCACCCCAGGAGTGGCAAATTTGCGGTCCCTCTGAAGAGCAGGCACTATGAACAGACATCTAAAACTACCTATTTTGCCAGTGCCTTCCTTAAGGCATTCCTTGAAGTGAAAGGGGGATGTGATTGAAAAATCACCTGTACCATAACACAGGGAATTTTTCTGGTCACCTGTGGCTTGAAGGGCTTCAGAGTGAAACAATGAAGAAATAGTAGGCAGGAGGTATGCAGTCTTCTGCTCTGGTGGGGGTGGCCTGGGGTGTGTGTGTTTCCAGCTGCTACTGCAACATGTCATCACGATCTATTTCCTATGGTGGTGCATAGGTAATATTTCCTTCATATTTCCTTCATATTTTTCCTCCTTCTCTTCCTCACTTTGTATGTGGTGTATGTGGTGTATCTCTGTATGTGGTGTATTTTGGGGTCCTCAAATTTTGATATCTCACATTTGGAGATGGCATGTTTTTGAGAGATCAGTGACTTCTCAGGAACACGTTCACGTTCCCAAGATAAAAGGAATAGTTTCCCCAGGCATGTGTACATCCAACTAAATAAAACTATCAAATCCAAAGTGGGTCTTCCTTCCCCCAAATAGTCTCATTTCCTCTCAAAACTTGAGACAAGGATCTCTTTGTACCTAAAGCAGTAAGTCAATTTCTTTCTGGCTACTCCCTGTTGTGATCCCAGCCAAACTTCTTCATCCCCTCATCTCAGGGATATTCCAATCCAATCATTCCATTTGTTAAAACCATCAGCCAGCTCAGAATCCCACTGTGGATTCCTGGGAAAAGTCATTTGGCCTTACGGGCTATGCAGATGAATAGCTTTGGGCAGCCCCTGCTAGTGGTGGATTGGGGCTGTGGCAACCCCACGCTGTGGCCTCGATCCTTCCTTTTGCCATCCCTAAAAGCGAGGGCTAACGGGTGCGTGGCATAAGAATGGCATCGGGGTGGGGTTACGGTGGCCGCCGTGCAGCTGCCCCACCCCAACTCCACCAGGCCGGCCCTTTAGGCTGGTCTGCAATGCCTGTTAGTTACCTGACCAGATAGCTCATTGCCTAGAGCTAGTTTCAAGGTATAAAATTGGTTTCAAAACCTACGCTTTGGCATATACACCTACACACAGCTGGCATATACACCTACACTTTGTGTATGTTCTGTGTCACCCTCAGACATCCCAGTCAGAGCCAATCCTGCTTCCCACAGTCTTCTCTTTGAACAGTTAATTATAACCCCACTACAACTGCTAAAACTCCACTATCCCCTTCCCATATTTCCATTCTGGTTAGCTCTGTATAATATGTTTGTTTGGATCACTGTCTTGTATGTGTGACTGGACTCTGCACATTTTTCTAAATAAAAACTTTCTTAATTCACCCAAAACCTGGATTCCTCCTCGTTAATGCTAGTATATATTGATGCACAATGGTCCAAAGGTTACCTAAGCCTCTCGCTAAGCTAACACTCCCAGCATTTGACATATCACTAACAGCTAGTGGGGTCCCCCAATACCCCCACCTGTTCTTTGAATAACAAGTGGCAGGGTGACATCTATTACCACTGCTGCTGCTGTGGTGGCTAGGGTGGAAGTTTTCCACCCTGGTAGTACAGTGGGATGGAATAGAGCAGGGGTAGGCAACCTTTCCCCTTTAAGGGCCGAGGGACTTCAGCTCCCAGAATCCCAGGAGCTATTGGCCAACATGGGACTATTGGCCAACATGGCTGAGGCTCCTGGGAGCTGAAGTCCCTCGGCCCTTAAAGGGGAAAGGTTGCCTACCCCTGGAATAGAGCATGGAGAATGTCTGTATAGATGTAGCTGCACATGCCCATTAACAGGGCAGCTACCATGAGATTTAAGAGTACAGTACTTTGCTTTCCATCCTTAAGCAGTGGGACAGCTTGGGCACTCTACATCTCTCAGAAAGGAAATTCAGCAGACTTCAGGGCTATGCAGATGGGTGGCTCTGGGCCACCCCTGCTAGCCATGGATCGGGGCCACAACAACTGCACACCATTGCCCCAATCCTCCCTTTTGCTGCCCCTGAAAGAGTGGCAAAATGCTGCTCCTTTTAGGGGTGGCAAAAGGCCACCCTAAGAGCTGGTGCTGTGGCTTTCATGTCCTTTTGGTGCAGCGTGCCTACACACTGCGCTGGGAGGATGTCCTGATGCTGCGGGCCATGCATACGGGTGCACAGCATCAGAACAGTATCAGGCTGGGGTTGGGGTGGCTGGCGTCAGCTGTCCCGCCCCAACTCCACCCCTAGGCTGGCACTTTAGGTAGGTCTGCAACACCCTTTCATCTTTCTTCCAAGGAAAAACAAACAAACTCAAAATTATAGGCAATTTTTTTGGGAAAAGAACTCTAAATTGAATTGTTTATATTAAAAAAAACCCTCTATAACATTTGTCTGAAATTTTCAGACTTCATCCACTCAGAAGAGGTTTCTATGCCCACCTGTTTTTATCAAATTCAATCAACAAGATATAGTCATCTGTTGATTTAATGAAAATTAAAGAATATATACAAAAATAACTGGATTTCCCAAGGTAAGATTCCCAAAGCGGGGCACTCAGATGTTACTTCTGTTGTCAGTTAAAATGGTGTGGATGGAGCTCACTGCAGACAGATGCCGTTCTCTACATGATCAGGAAGGGGATTGGCCTCTGCCAGTATTGTGATCCCTCCATACCATCTTAAGTGACAACAGAAATAACATCTGAGACTAAAATATAGGCCTGTGACTAACATCCTCACATCTCCTGTATGATTTTTAACATCTTTGCTTGATAAAGAAGCCAGTGAAGCTTCAAAAGCTTGCATGATCTATTTTGTGCATTTTAGAGAGATCTTGTAGCACTTTTAAAAATAATTGAAAGAAAGAAGTTGGTAGCATGAGCTTCCATAGACTTTGGTCTACTTCCTCAGATGTACTTGGTGGAGTGGAAGCCAGGGACAGACATATATATGCCATTGGTATGTGACAATGTCAACGCAAATTCAAAATCCTTTGTGTATGGAAATGAAATGGCAAGTCCAGTTTGGGTTTGGAAACTAGCCTGTAGGTGGAGAGAATAGATTAGTGTAGTTGTGCATTTTAGATGCCCCAATAAAAGTGTCACTGTTTTGTGGATTACGGGTTTTGTTGTCTCAAGAACCGAGTGAATCAATTTATGCTACTTGGCAAACCCTTCAAGTGAAAAGCTAGGTCTTGCTTTCATTGCATACTTCTAATAATCAAAACTAGCCTTCATGTGCATATGGAATAAATAGTCAAGTTACTGAATCCCTTCAGAAAACTTGGTACCATTTGATTGAAACTTAGAAAGTTACTTTTTAAAAAACCCAAATTATTATTTTTCCTTTTACAATTATTTTTATAAAGTGATTTGTTCTTGCCCATTACAGTGGACCCTTAATATACGTAGGGGATCCATTTCAGACCCCCCCACATATGGGAAAAACTGTGGGACCTCAAGTCCCATTGATTTCAATGGTGGTGCACACCTGCACATGCTGCTGCACATGTGGCACAGGCATATGTGCCATTTTGTTTCCCCGGGCTTGCTGTCAGCATGAGCTCAAGTCTGCATATGGCAAGCCCGTGTATGGGGCAGGTGGACTTTACATTGTTTAAAAAATAAATTACATTTCTCTTTTCTTTTTCGTTCCCTCCAATTCTTTTTTAAAAGTGTAGGACTTAACTTAAAAAAAACAAAAAACTTTATGATTGATAAAAGAGTAGCATAAAAATCCCTGTCAAGATGCTTCTAAAATACTTAAAATACACTACAAAATAATGTTTAGAAAATGTTACTTGCTGCATTCAAGCAGGGATTTCATTCACACTTCTAAATATAAATTTGTTGCATCCTCATTACCAAAGAAAGGGTAATTTGTTATCAGTGACAATGTTACTTTGTCATTCCAAGCTCTGTGTTTGATCACTGCCACTTCATGGTAGTGAATATTATGCAGATTCAGGGAAAAATTAATGACACGAAAAAGCTGGTAATATGTGAGCATCAATTATCCTCTTGTACTCTACAGAATGCCACAGGTGTTGGTGGTACTAAATAAACAAAAATAAACAAATAAGCCTAGCACCCCCTAGTGGAAATTGCTTCAAACAGTCTCTGCAAGGGGATTAGGTGCACCCTGTAACTCAGTACTCATGTAGCAGCAGTGATTTAACATGTAGTAGCTTTTTCAGCAACTTCCGTCTGTAGGCTTTAACACTTGTTCATCTCTGAATTACCTCACTATATACTAAGCACCTTGAAAGTGTTATCCATTATTGTATTGTTGTAGCTCATTATAACACACACAGAAAAAGTCACAATGTTACTTTCACCCTGTCCAAACAGGCTGCCATCTTGTAATAAATGAACAACAATAATAACACAACTCTTCAGGTAACAGTGAATGTAACAAGGTAAAATGGAAAAGCTATTTCTCAGAAAGCTTTTTGAGGCTAGGATCAAAAGAAGCCATTCATTCGTTTTTGTGGAATTCATTATAGCTGCTCTCATAGTTAAGGTTTTGCAATCTGCTTAATCTAAAGGTGCTCTCTTGGGGAGTGCAATTAGCATTTGCAGTATAAGTTTGCTATTTAATGAATGCTTTTTTTATTTGCAGTTACTCAGAGAAATGCAAACCTCTCTAGGGTCCTGATCTTTTATCAATGCAGAGATCAAATGCCATTTCACCTAAATACGTTTCGGGCAGTTCTTATTTCTTATGCAAATAAAAAAATCTTGAGATAAACTCTGCACTGTAGCAGAAATTGTACCGTGGAGTCCTTTGATTAGTACCATTCACCTAAGACAGATATCATGGACTTTTAAGTGGGTTGCAATCCAAAGAAAGTATCATTTGCTGACCCACAATGGAAATCAAGAATAATCCCCTAAACCAATTAGACCATGTTTTTATCAACCTTCTGCCTGCACAACGTCTTCTCTTTGTCATCTTAGGGGTGAAGCAGATGGCAATTGGGCCACGATTTCACTGGGATTTCAGTGACTACATGGCCTGCTTCCAAAGTGGGCTGCCACCACAGTCCCAGGCCAGCTGCCACCAGGAAATGGGTTTAATCATCCCCTTTTTGTGGCCACTTTGGACTGTCTTTAGTGGCTTTGGAGTGGCTTCCAGCTATTGTGTGTGTGTGTATGTGTGTGTGTGTGTCATGCAAACACCACACCCCCAAAGGGTCCAGAAGCTGCTTCTTTTGACCCATGCATTGTCCTTATCCTTCTTTTCCAACTCTCAATAGAGAGGGAAAATTCATCCATATAACCCCACCCCCCCTCAAGATCTTATTTCTAGAAGAATGAAGCAAGCGATAACCCAAAGTGGTCAGGAGGCTTAATCAGCTGGCAATTGGTATCAAATGGTGGCTTAACCTGGGGCTATGAGGCCAACAGAGGCCTAATCAGGACCTACTAGGTCTGCAGGACCCTAATGGACTTTATAAGGTCTGTGATGCGTACTTGGGGCTGAAGAGGCCAATGGACCCAGTCCCAAAGTTACCAAATCAGGGCCTGTGAAGCCCGCAAAAGCCCAAATGCTGCTCACGAGGCTTGTAGAAGTCCAAAAGAAAGGTCGCATCCACACTTGACCTAACCACCACAGATACAAATCACCCCAATAAAGTTTTTTAAAGCTGTATTGCTCTATGGATCCAAAGAGAAAGCAGAGGGAATGGACAGAGCCTAATAAATCCTGTGGCTCTACCCCTCACACACTCAGTGTTGTGGTGCTGTGCACCATGACCTTTTACTAGGTCTCCTGTCCCTCGGGCCCAGCAAAATCAGTTCCTCCCCACAGTGCTATGCACCGTGCTTCCAGAAGTGGCTTCTTCCTTGAAATTTTAAAATGTACAATTTGAATTACCTAGCAGAAAGGGTTTAGGTGTTCCTTTAAAAAAGAAAAGAAAAATGATACATTTGCAAATGTATGTATATATAGAAGAATCTCAAATTTCTCCATTGCTATTGTTATTTCAGATCATACAGTTGCAGAAATACAATTTTTTTAAAAAGCATCAGAAATATACCTGGAACACGAACGACCAAGTATTCTTTACATAAAAATACACATATTAGGGTAAAATACTATGAAAAATGTATAATATTATAAAAAAATTGTATTTTTTTTAAATGTGTTTTAAACACTTTCATCTTTTTAACTATATTTTATTCTTTTATATGTAATCTGTTTTAATATTGTAATAATTTAATTCTGTTTTAATGTAACACTTTTCTATGTTTTTAATTGTACTGTTTTAATCTTGTAAGCCACTCTGAGTCCCAGTTTTGGGGAAAGGGCAGGATATAAATAAATAAATAAATAAATAGTATTAAAAGTTAATATTTTGACATGGTTCAAAACTACCAGAGATGTGGAGCCCCAGATAATCTAGAGAATTCTTAATAATTAAAAGTAGGGAATGAAACAAACATTATTGCATCAATTGCAAAACTCTGAATTCTCTTTGAATAATATTCAAGTCCAAAATATCCTTGGTTTTGTTTTTGTTTTAAACCAGTGATATGGTATACCTCAGCAAGAGAAAACTGAAGCCACATCATGAATTGAAGAACTGAAACTAAATGCTTGTACTGGAAAAGTGAATGATCCAACTTGTTATTCATCCAACCCTCTTTCTCCAAATGGAATAATCAAGGCTGAATATGCAAAGGCTACCATTGCAAGATGCTCTATATAAAGCAAAGATAATACCAGCCAGTGTTATTTGAAAAGACACCTTGGAAAAGCATACCTAACATTTTCCCCTATTTTGAATAAGAAGAATGAACACCTTGACCTGCAGCTTTGTTTCTGTGCTGTATGTATGATGCTCTTAAAATACTATTTTTTAAAAAATTTAAGTAGAAATGCATTAGTAATGAAGTATAGTTTAGAAATATACTGTATTTCATGATAGTGTTTGATACAGCACTGAGAGAAATGGAGAAATGGATCATGATGCTAAAATATAAAGTGATCATGCTAAAATGACATAGACAGTTTACTGAATGGCTTGTATGATGTGAGTGATGTAAAATTTCTAAAATGAAATAATTAGCATTGCACATAATATCTTATGGTGGCTCAATAACATATACTCTTATGATTTAGGAATAGTAAAACTGAATTCTTAAAATATTTCTTAGAATGATTGTGACATGAACTACGTTAATAAGGACACAAGTACAAATGGATAAGGATCTAAGACCAAAACATATCCAGTCTACTATAGAAACTGCAATTAGTTTCAATAGGTTTTAAAAAATATATTTCTAATCTGCTCCTTCTTTTCAACTTAATCCTATCTATCTTTTTGATTTTCAAACTTCTTTATAATCCTACTTTCATCTATAGCTTTTATACTGTCTTCTTCTGTCTTTTACCTCTTTCTCTTCCATAAAATCTGCAACTCTGCATGTGTGTGTGAGAGAGAGAGAGAGAGAGACAAAGAGAGAGATGCAGAGAGAGAGAATTTCTGAAAGAAAAAAGCAAAGCTTTTAAATTGAATTTGTCATTATACAGAACTCTTCTTAGGTAAAATATTTTTAACCTTTTTAAAACTTTAAAAATACAGTAGACATTTCTGTTTCAATTTTAGAATATCCCTCAACTCATTATGGATAGAAAACCACACATTTTGTATTCTGCTCTTAATTTACAGGCAGTTCAAACAGGTTTAATACATGTAAGACACAAGATTGTGCTCAAGATCTGGAAACATTTTGGAAAATAAAGATCTGCTTTTGTTAGTATTTCACAATCTAGGAGGAAATGCTGGTGGTTGCTTTTCTACTATGGGTCATTTTGGCTCGAGGCATAGAAGCTCCTTGCATCCCAAATAAAGCAGGTAACATAATTTTAATAATTCCATTCTATATTTTCCTGTTGAAATTAAATAATCTTCAAATTACATTATTTTATTTAGAGATGAACCATAGCCTTGTAAATAAATATCAAGCCCCAGTGTTTATGAAAAGATACATATGGAATCTTACCTCTAGACACAATCACTCAAGACAAAAAGATAGACATCCATGTCACTTCCCTGTAGGTGATATTAGTCTGGGTTAAAATTCAATGCTTCTGTTTTCATATTGCAGTGGTCAGTAGATCTCCCATTGAAGAGACAGTGAATTTTAGCTCCTGCAATTGCTCTAAGTTGTCTGACAGCTCTCCAACCTCTGAAGGGCAAAAGGTCCCACACTGTCAGAACTCCCATTCAACTCAGAGTAGCTATAGGAAGAGCAGTGATACAATTAAGAGTGGAGCTGCTGCCCTCACAATTTTGGATCTACACTGTTTCTTATTCTGAATATGAATAACAGAATTTCCAAACATTAGAACTCCAGAAGAAAAATATGTAATTTTTCAGTAGACTCTTCCTGTAGTTTACCAAGATGGGGAGTAGGATCGTCATCATCATCATCATCATCATCATCATATCAGTTTGAATTTTAAACTCCCATGAGATTGTTGTTGTTATTGTTGTTTGTTGTTAACTGCCTTTCAGTTGGCCTCAACCCATGGCCACCTTTTCTCCAAGACCCTCTGTCCTCCACTGCTCTGCTCAGGTCCCACAGGCTCAGGGCTGAGACCTCCTTGATTGAGTCTATTCATCTCGTTTGTGGTCTTCTTCTCTTTTTATTGCCTTCTACCTTTCCTGACATTGTTTTTTCTAATGAGACCTGTCTTCTCATGATATGGCCAAAGTATGACAGGTTTAGTCATCCTGGCTTCCAGAGAGATTTCAGGCTTGATCTGTTCTAGAACCTATTTGTCTTTCTTTTTGGCTATCCATGGTATCCTTAGCACTCTTCTTCAGCACTGCATCTCAAATGAGTTGAGTTTCTTTCTATCACCTTTCTTCACTGTCCAGCTCTCACATCCATATATGATAATGGGAAATATAATTGCTTGGACAATTCTAACTTTGATATTTAGCTTGATAGCCTTGCACTTTAGGATCTTGCCTAGTTCTTTCAAAGCTGCTCTTCCCAATTCTAGTCTTCACCATTTTACTTCTCCTTTTTGATGCCTTTTTTCTGATGTATGTTTCCACCAGTTCTTTGCAGGTGATGAATCATACTTTTTACATAATCTCAGCTACAGCCACATTGTCATGGCATTTCTTATATTTAGTCTCTGACATCTTTTGGCATAAACTAATAAGGTAGTCAACAGTTTCATCTTTTTCTTTGCAGAGATAGCATTTGATATCCATAGTTACTTTTTTGATATTTGACCTTGGGTTTTGGGATGATGGTGGTGATGATGATGATGATGATGATGATGATGATGATGATGATTCCATAACACAACAGTGGCAGTAACAGCAATTAAAACTTCATTCACTTTTTTCCACTGAATAACCATATTCCTCTTCTACTGTATTTCATGCAAGGCTTGAAAACAGTAATTAGTTTAAAGCTCTCCAATGAACTTCAAATTCAGACAAATAGAATTGTGGTACTTAAAAAAAAACATTGTAGCATGGGCATTGCCAATTTTCTCACCCTGCTGCCCCCACTGGATATTTTGGAAACTCAACACTCATCACTCCTAGCTAATATGGCCAATAGTCAGATTGATGGGAATTGCAGTCCAAAGCATCTGAAATTGACAATTTAGGTATCCCAGATCTCCCCCCACCCCACACACACAGATTATATTGATTGTTTCAATTTGACCAAGATAGAGGGTAGTTACATCATTTGAGTCACATTTCTTTTGTAGTGGTTTTGTTTGTTTTCTCATTAAAAGTCCAACAAAGGGGCTAGTAGCATTGAATTTCAATTATTGGATCTCAAATGTTTGAATCTAAAGGCTTTTTGCTGGCATGGGCCCTGTAGTCCTCTTACTTTTTGTTGTTGTTGTTGCTCCCCACATACATTTGCTTACCAGCCTCTGAGCAGGATGGAATGCCTTTGTCACACAAAATAGTGGCATAAAATTATGAGATTATGAAGACTATGGCACTGAGTCACTGTCCCAAGCCTCATAATTCAGATACAATAGAATTGCTTGAAAAAGAAATACAATTGTAGATGCCATGTGTTCATGTGTTATGCCTGATAAAATTGCTAATCCTGTCAGAATAAAGGAAAGCCACAAATCTGCTCCATCCCTTCACCACCACACATTCAGAAGAAGGTGAGAGTGGAAGGTCAAAGCATTTAAAGCTGTATCTGTATAGGGAGTATATTTGCAATTCAAAATCCTGATTGTACCAATCACTTCATTTTCTTTTTAAGAGTAACTTTCCAAGTTCTGCATGAGAAACCTCTCTTCCCTCTACAAGGCTTACTCTTCAGATCACAGCTGCACAGATAGCATTTTGTAAAACACAAAATAAAACAGTAAAAAAAATATGGAATTTTACATAATCTGTATGTAACCACCCTAACCAATTCTAAAATAGTACTCTAAGGTCAAAATTATGAAATGGAAAAAAGAAGATTATTTTAAAGAAGTTTCACTGAGAGGAAATTATTAGTTTGTGAAGAGGCTAACTATCAAAGTAAAATGAAATCTTTTTAAAAGCACTTGGATATTTTATGAGAACTTACTTGTGTCTTTTTAAAAAAATACCAGAAAGTAAAGTGCACAGCTGAAAGGGACATGACTCCTTTTAAGGCACTCAAACCAAGTTAAATAAGCAGTTTCTGAGAGGAAAGAAATGGAACACCTTGCTAGATTTAGCAGTGAGTCAGGCTCCTCTTAGCAATAATGATACAAACTGTATTAGCTGGGAAAAGAGGCCATAACTTTTGTTGTTGTTGTTGTTATGGTTGTAGAAGCTTGACTCTATGAAAGGTCCAGGCATTAGTCAACTAGCCTGCCAACTAATGAGAAAGAACCATGCAACCCACCCACCCATTGGGTAGAAGCCAACTCACCCAGCCTGTCTGCTAGGAATACCTTTTGAATGACCATTTTAGGATTCCAGATGGGCATAAGCCATTGGGGTTGGACCACCTACCCCAAGCTCGGCATGACCCTGGTAGCCCACTCTCTGATGGTCTCACTTTGAGACCCCAACTTGGTCTGACAGACACCCAATGTTTCTTATACCCCAGTTGGATACAGGCTCCATGCTAAAAAAAAAACAACAACAACTGAAATTGTAACAAAATTAAATGTCCTATAAAGATCCACATATGTGACAAACAAAGTCAAAACACCATATGCAGAAACACAAAAAAAAGGGGAAATAGAGACAAAGCTCTGTGCTGATTGTTGAAAGGAGCACAGGAGACTGGTCTCTTCAAGCCTCTACTTCCACTTTTCCAGTTCTACCCACAAATCGATAGGAAGACTGTGGCAAGTTTTCCCATCTTTCCCCAGAGCCCAGGAAGCTGCACAGGCTTCTGGGAAAAAGAAGGCTGCATGAGTGGAAAAAATAACTCTTGCCTCGTTCTTTCTCAGTATGACCTACGAAAGTCATTGCAGAAGCTGGTAAGTCATTGCAGAAGCTCAGGAGTCAAGAAAACAGCTTTTTGCCTTGACTGAGATGACTTCCCATGCAATGTGCTTCATCCCAAATGCTGTCACACCCACAGTTTTACCTCTGCCACTCCACTACTGCTTATGCCAAGACCACTAATGGGATTTTAGCCATTGGGAGCTTCACGTGTTACAAAGCTCACCACAGCTTACCCCTGGAACTGCAACAATGCCAAAGCAAAACAGTGTGAAATGAAAAGAGTGCCGTTTGTCATTACATAACCATTTCTATACTCAGCTGTGGTTTTTTTCCCCTTTGACTTTTAGATGTAATTTTGGTGTATTGTTATCCTAAAACCATCATCACAAAAATCCCTGAATGTCCCTATGGATGGGAAGTTAATCAACTAGCTCTCGGAGGGGTTTGTTACAACGGAGTCCATGACTCAGGATATTACCAGTTTACAATCCCAGACTTGTCACCCAAAAATAAATCATACTGTGGAACTCGATCTGATGTAAGTAGACATGTACAAATATTTCCTTATATAGGTGGTGATGGGGTACATGTCTGAACCTAAACTTTGTTATATTTCATAAAATATAATGACACCCTTTAAATTATAATTTATAGCTTTAGAAACCATCAGTTTACCATTTTAAAGAGCCATGTACTTTTTAAAAATATTGGCTGGAATTTTCTTTGGGACTTACATCTTTGCAAGTGGATTTACATCTGCAGAAATTAGAACTGGGCATAATGTCTGTATCCAGGAAAGGGTTGTTGTTGGGTTATTACATAGTGGAGCCAGCAAAGTGACTGATATCCATGGGGGCCAATACCCAACAGGTTTGGTGTGCAACAGGACCATTGTATATCAGTCCCATTGTGCATCAGGATAGTGAGTAGGGAGTGCTAATGTGCGTTGGGACACTCTTGTGTTGCAAAGATGTGTACCTCATTACACATCTTCACAATTTACTAACATGATTTCTTAGCATCTTTGCTATGTGGCTAAGGATTAATCTGCACACTACTTTTACTGTTGTGTTTCTATCAACAGAATCCTGGAATTTGTAGTTTTGTTGGGTACCAGCACTCTTTGGCAGAAAAGGCAAAAGACAGATTGCAAAACTGTCAATCCCAGGATATCATAGGATGGAGCTGCAGGTGTCAAACTGCATTATTTCTACAATATAGATTCACCCTAAGTATATGTAAAGTTATATAACATAGAACACAATAAAGGATTCTGGCCATTGTTTCAGAGAAATGCTAGAAGTCAACAACATACTGTTTGATACTACAGGCATATTCAGATCTTAGATGTCAGGTTATTTAGGTTAATTGCCTAATTTCTGTTGTGTTTTTCATATTTTTCCTTCTTTCTTTTTTTTTTTAAAAAAAGCTATTTAGCAAAATATACAGAATCTACAATGTTGCTAGGGTTAGTGTTGGGGGTGGCATCATTTGGTACCTGCTAAAGCCTGCACCTCAACAGAGGAGACCACTGCCAACTTCCAAAGTCCCATATACCAACCTGCTGATACATATTCATTGTCCTGCCATTTCCAAGCATTTATGCAGTGACAAGTGCAAGGGGAACAATCAGCAGCTACTACTTGTCTTGCTATCTTCTTCTAGGACATAGGCTAGAACAAATCAGCCTATGGTTGTATGCAGCCTCCATGATCTGCCTCCCCTCTCCTTTTTTAAAAAAGCACTTTTCGCCCCCAAAGCCTGCCACCCTAGGAAGTGGTGGAGAGGAGGCAATTTTGCCACATTTGTCCCCTAGACCATTTCAGACTCAAGAGAGGCCTTTTTTACAACAAGAAATGACCCAGTTGTTAACCGGATAGTGTTGCAGATTAGGTCCAGCAGGCAAGTAAGGAGTCAGAAGTTAAAACGTTGAGAAGAAAAGTGATCACATGCACATTTTTAACAGTTTGGAGGAACACCTAGCATTTAATTATCTTTGCTGCTTGTTTGTAATTGCAATTTGTCAATAATTTGTAAATGGCAAATATTTCAAATTTATTATTTTAGACAGCTGTAGTTCTACACATGTATAATTTGTGAGCTTAGACTTGTGATTTTAGATATTTGTAATTTTGTTGCTTTAACAAGTGGTACCTGGTGTTTCCCATGTCAGTGGGGTAGTGAGCCCACTCCAGGTTTTAATCCAGGCATTAATGGAGCCAAACCCAGTCTCTAAACAGAGTTATCAACTTGGATAGAGAGCCAGTGTGGCTAGTGGTTTGAGCATTGCACTATGACTCTGGAAAGCAGGGTTTGAATTCCCACTTGGTCATGAAAACCCACTGGGTGAACTTGGGCAAGTCACAGTCTCTCAGCCTCAGAGGATTGCAGTGTCAACCCCCCTCTGAAGAAACTTACCAAGAAAACCCTGTGATAAGTTCACCTTAGGGTCGCCATAAGTCAGAAATGACTTGAAGGCAAACAATACACACACACACACACCTTGGATAACTCCTTTAAAGCTAGTGAAGATGGAATAGATTCACCACCTCACTAACAGGGATCCACCATCCCTGATTTTAATTGTATTTTAATGTAAGGTTGTTTGCCAAACTGTGGTCTTAGGAGGAAGAGAGGGTAAATAAATCAAACTAAACCAATCAATATGCAATATGCAAAGTGGGCCTATTGAAATCACATTTCCCTAGCCACTGAGTGGTTCTTTCAGGCTGATTGACTCAGCCAGAGAGGAGATTGTGGGAGTTATAGTTCAATAAAATATCTTTTCCCATCTCTGAATCCCAGAAAGCACAATTAAGGAGTTAGTAAAACCATCATAAGATGGTTAAGTGTGTAAACCAGCTAGAAATACAATGTTCTGAGTGAAGACACCCATGGCACCTTGACAAGTAACTCTTTTTACTGGACATGAATTTTGGTAGGCACAGGCCTTCTTTCTTGTTGCTTCACTGTAATTTGTAAAAATGTGTAGAAATGAGCTATTACCATGATATTTGAAAACCAAAACAACACTTGTAATATAAAAATCCCCCGCTCTCTTTTCATGACTGCAGTTTAAAAGCCCTGTCTACCATTTCTATAACTCCATCGTCTCTAATGACAGCTCTGTGATTGTGAAAAGTCAGCCTGTGAACTATTCATTTACATGCACCTACCATGCAAACTACCTGGTGAACCATGCTGCCTTTGACCAAAGGTAACTCTGCCTCAATTCACTGGAGCTCCATCTTCTAACACATGCCTTACTGTACTTTCAATAGTGTATGATTCAGTCATGTGACATTTTCTGCCTCTTTTAGAGTGGCAACAGTTCATGTGAAGAATGGCAGCGCTGGTTCATTTGAAAGTCAGTTGTCCCTCAACTTTTATTCTGTAAGTACTTTCTATGTCTATCTACAGTACATTCCTCAGTGGCATGAAAAGAAGATGGCATTTGGTGATGTCTTAAAAAGGGTCCGTTCATATGTTCTTGCATCTGTTCACCAAACGTAAATGAAATTCTATTGAGACATTCTGTTAGAAAGATTGTGCATTGTAGCAAATTTTGTAGGTATAGGACATTTTACAGAAATTTGCATGGCTTGATGAAGTTTTCCAGTTTTTTAATAAGTACATAGGAATTGATGAGTGTGTTGTTCATCACTTGATAGCTTATTATTCAATAACCTTGTATGGGGCTAAGGAGTGGGCCAAATGGATGATACCTGGGGGGGGGGGGCTGAGACTCTGATAGCCAATACAGTGAAAAAACAAATAATATGTTACAAAATAAACATTAATATCTTAACAGAACATCTTGCTTCAGGTCCAGTTCCAGCTCTCAGAAGTTCTTTTCTTAGCTGATACTATGCATTTCAAAGGAATGGTGTAAAATGCAACAGTACGTGACTAATAACTGCACAGTATTAAAATCATATTATTCCAATACCAAAAGTCTTGTGCCAGTTGACAATTACACCACCAATCTATTCTGAATGCACCCAACCTCATCTGATTTTGAAAGGGTCAGGCCTGATGAACATTTGAAGGGAAGCCACCAGGACTCTCCAGGTAGATCTCAGAAAAAATCCTGTCAAAAATTTTAGAGAATCCTACTTGTCATCACTGACAATACTGAACTAGAAAGACCAATGTTCTGACTTAGTATAAAGCAGCTTCTTGTGTTCCCAGTACTTCTGGGCCCAATTCAACGTAGATTTCAACCATAGGGACCTAAATGACTTGGGAGTCTTGTTATCCAAGGGGCTGACTCTCTAATTATGAATGTATCTGAATGTTGAGAAATAAGAAAAGGCCCTCTTGAGAATATCATTTCTTGTGGAAACCTGCATGATGGACAGTGTTGCACTCAGATTGGAGATTAGATAGCTACCAGACTTTTATTGCTTTTAGGAAGAGTGTCAAGTCACATCTCTTTAAACCAGCATTTTAACATTTAATTGATTTCTGAGTTTAATGAACTTGTTGTTTAAATTAAGAGGCTTATTAGACACTTGGGGGTATTTTTTAGTGGAAATATACAGTAGAAATGTAATACATATGTTGTTAGGCTGAGAATTCCCAAAGGTGCAACTCTGCTTTAGGAATGGGCAGGGGTCTTGTATGCCTGTTTTCCCTCAGCAGTCTCATGTGGCCCAGTAATTATTACAGATAGGTTGGGGGGGGGGCAGAAGTATATGGAAAGTAACTTGGGAGCTTTAGGTAAGACCTCCTTTCAACCTCTACTCATGGAAACCTCTGATATATGTGAAAAAGAGGAGGACTCTTAGAAGTCTCTCACCCATACAGTTACCATGAGTTGAAGTTGACTTGATGGCACATAGCTATAACTATTTATATAGCTGAGCATACATCTTCAAGCACAATATTTTAAATAGGTAAATATATGGTATAGTGCAATTGAGCTTTTATTTTAATAGTTAATGTGATGTTAATTCAGCATCTGTAATGATATAAATGAAACTGAGGTCCTCTCTTGTATGATACCAAATGTGCCCTTACTTTCTGGCAGCTTACCTAATCTCTGTTATTTTATAGCAAGGATGGGAAACTGTAAAAGATGATGTGGGCATTTCATAACTAAATTTATACTACTACATACATTCACGATCTTACATTCCTACCAACACACTGAACTTCCCACTTGTCTTCATTGGATTATATTTTATCA
This sequence comes from Phrynosoma platyrhinos, assembly GCA_020142125.1. Taxonomy (NCBI): domain Eukaryota; kingdom Metazoa; phylum Chordata; class Lepidosauria; order Squamata; family Phrynosomatidae; genus Phrynosoma; species Phrynosoma platyrhinos. Next base: position 53,500,708 of record JAIPUX010001880.1, on the reverse strand, counting down.
TTATGAAATGGAAGACATGGAGTAGAAAGGAATTGGATGTAAAACAAAAGTTAGTATGAAGGTATGAGAAAGTGGTTGAAGGTGAGAGTAGGTGGAAAGAAAGTGTATATGTAGAAGAAAGAACTGGAAGTGAATATAGAAGATGAAGGTATGAGTGGGAAGAGTTGGGAAGTAGAAGGTGAAAGGTTGGATGTTAATTTGAGAAAGAATTAAGAAAGGGATAATTCAGAACTAATTTTAGAAGGTAAGAATGTTTGTGTAAACGAATGTATGTGTTTAATGTGTATTAACTTAGTTATTGTCTATTTTCTTTTTTATTAGGTTTTTTTTTGTTATGCTATGTCTTTTTCTTTTGATGTAATGTCTTTTCTTTTGCAACAATAAAGTTTTTAAAATACATATATTAAAAAAGATGATGTAGGCACATAAACCTTCCAGGAGAGCTTGGAAGACCACACCCTTCACTACACCTGTGCACCCCCCAATCATATTTGTTGCCTCCAAATGCCTTCTAGTAGACATGGGGACATATTTGGGGATATATCTGGGCATTGTATAGCATTTTGAGGGGGGAAATTCTAGGCACAATGAAAAATTTTATTTGGATCCTTGGGAGGACTGGGGCACTCCAAACATGGCGGAAATGCTCTCCACAGCTCCAGAAATAATTTTAGGGTATTTAAGAGTTTTTTTAAAACCTCTAGGAGGTCCAGGGGGCTACAAAAGGCTACACTGTGCCCACCTCTGCTGTATAGCAACATAGCAGTGTGCAAAACAGAATGTTTTGTACCTCTCCTTTATGGGCTGACATTTTCCATCTGTAACCACATTTTCATATTCTACATTAGGGCTGTCAGAAGCCATTAAAAACTGTGGGGGGAAAAACAGGAACAAAGAGCAGTGTGTATCTTGTCTTTTTTAGGTCTCAGTACACATAGAGTTCCTTTTATTCCTCCTGAAATGTACCTAGCTCTCTTCTGAATGAAGGAGATGCATAATGATCTCCTGGGGTTTTTAATTCTGCTCTGTGTTTGCTTTCTAACATTTGTTCCATGTCATAAGGCTTTTAACTGAAAGTTCTACCCCTTTGGTATACACATAGCTTGAATAGAAATCAGTCCCCATCTCTTTTTGCTTTACCCTGTCTAATTTCAGACAGAGGGTGGCCTACATTTTAACCTGAATAATTGATGTTGCTCAGGTTCATCATGCACTAGCACAAATTATCTCCAGGGGATCAGGTGTCCAGTGTTTTCCCATGACCCCAAAGTGACAGAATGCCCCTGAACTCTCACCATGTTAATGTTTGGATTCTTATTTCAACACCTCTTAGGGCACCTCTTGCTATCTTCGGATTGGGGCTGATCAATGTTAAATATATGCATTTCATCAAATAGAACAGAATTACAACCAAAGCCTGCCCTGCCATTGGGCAAGGAAAAATAACTACCTCAGACCTCTAGTTTTCAGTATCACAGTAGTACAGCAAATGGTACATTGCATAATTACTTCTGAATATACTTCTTACTCCTAGAGAGAGGTTCTTGTATTTTTTTTAACTTTGAGTATCAGAATCACTGGGCCAGATGTGGGAACCATGCATGTATTTTGAGGGTGGGGAGCATCATTTGTGTTCCCACCTCATGTAAACAAATGCCTTGGCATCTACGGAGCCAGTCATAGTCAGGTCGAATATGGCATTTTGTGAAAGTGTGACAAATTCTATTATTTAAATGTGTTATCATCATATTTTTACTGTCATGGTGGAGAAGATGTTTGTGACATTTTCTCCCTCAAGTACAGAAACAGTTTAACTGTTCTTGGCTACCTTCACTAGAGATCAGTTGCCTTGGGCTCTACCAATTGTGGGAGAAAGGCAGGATATAAATCTTTGAAATAAATAAAAATAAAATCCATTGCCATCTATTAATCTGTTTCTTGATTTATTTTATTTTATTACTTTATTTTATTTTGTTATCAGAATGCTAAGTTTTCAAGCCAGAAGGAAGCCCCTTTCATAGTTGAAACTTCAGAAATTGGTTCAGATGTATTTGCTGGAGTAGAAGCAAAAGGTATAAGTAACAGGTATGATTTTACATTGATCAGATCTAGTGTGAAATTTCAACTGAAATGATCACTCTTCAAAAGCTGAGATATACTTGTTCCCCCTAGATTTAAAGTAGTCTTGACCAATTGTTGGGCAACCCCTTCAGCAGAATATTTCTATCCAGTCCAGTGGCCACTGATAACTAAAGGGTAGGTAAGTTTGGTTTGCAAATAAGAATAATTAACATGAGATAAAATTGCTGGGCCAAGATATCTTAAGATGCACAGAGTTAATCTTTTCTATTACTAGTGATGTTAATTCAGTATCTGCATTGCATGGTTAGCATACACTTTTGTTTAGAAATTACTAAATATTATCCAATATTCAAAAGTTAGCTGGCATGCTTTTGGAAATGTACAACATTATAAATCAACTTATAATTGTACAGTTTAAAACTGTGGCTTTGCACAATGGTTTTATTTCCAGGACAAGAGCATTATTGTTGTTGTACCATCAGGACCATTGCACAAGGGAAGCAAGCAGTATGGATGTTGTACAATAGTTGCAATATGCAACAGTTGGACACTTTGTGGGACAGGCTGCCTTCGCACAGTCACAGCACAAGGCGAGGAAAGAAACAGCCTTCAACAGAGCCACAGGACATTACCATAGTATTCCAGAACAAATGGAAAGCAAGGAATGCCCTGTGTATGTAGGAAAAAACAGCCCCACCCTTCATGCTGCCTTGTTGTGTGATGGGAGCCCCCATTGCACAACAGGACATCTTGTGTGGTGCACAATTATTCAATGACAGCTCCTATTACACAACAGGACATCTTGTGTGGTGCCCCATTGCACATCATCACAATAGTCTTAATAACAATGCAAATCATATCAGCAATATACCTCCATCATTATAAAGTTACTCATCTCAGTCCCTAATGCAGGACCTCAGCTCTTATTACTCCAAAGACTTAGGTAATAAATGTCTTAGGGCCTTTGCAGACCCTGCAAAGAAATAGTGCAAACTGAGTCCACTTTAAGGGTTAGGGTTAGTGCTAGGGAATCATGGGAATTGTTTTTTTTTTTCTGAGACATTGAGCCTTCTCTGTCAGAGAGCTCTGGTGCCACAATAAAATACAGTTCCCATGATTCCCTAACCCTAACCCTAACCCTTAAAGTGGACTCAATTTGCACTATTTCCGGCAGTCTGCAAAGGCCCTTAGTCAATGGTGCTTTCTGGGACTCTGCAACAGTATTTATGATTTCAATAAACTAGAAAGCATAGTAGAATATTTTACTCTCTCAGTTTTATGCACTGACTCTCATTATACCAAACTGAACCTAACTTTTAGTTGTTCTCAGCCTATCATAGGGCCCTACTAAGATTCTGGAATAGCCCCAGCTAAGTTCCTGAAATAGCCAGGATAAATACAATGATAGTGTTAGAGATAACAAAAGACTCCTTGTGATTCTTCTAATTCTAACACTTTCTGCCTCAGCTGTGCAGCAGATGACTCCATATTAATACATGAAAATGGGAAAGACAGCCGAGCCACATTCCAGTTTAATGCATTTCGCTTCCGGAATATTCCTAAGCTTTCCAAGGTGTGGTTGCATTGCGAAACACATGTGTGTGACAGTGAGAAGATCTCCTGCCCTGTGGTAAGTGTAGGCATTAATAAGGTGTAGCAATTAACAATAAAACCCAGCCTGTCAAAAGTGGCTCCATATTCCTGAGGGCCTATTGAACCTGTAGCTTTGTGGCTTTGATTCAAGATTAAAGTATTAAACAACTTTTCTTAAAGGCACTTTTAAATTTTGTTATACAACATATAATAAAGGCATACAGCTTAGTGACTTGGCCGGAGTGAAACTATGGAGGCACCATGGTTCTAATACTTACTTGGCTCTGAAGCAGATTGAGCTTGCAATCTATATCACTTCATGGTGTTATCATGAAGACAATGTGGAGTAAAATTTATGCTTACTGACTTATCCCTGGGTGGGGATCCCCCCAGTGTGAATCCCCCCACTGTGACTTAGGGAAGAAAGAGAGCATTTGTTTGTTTGTTTTGTTTTGTTTTTAATGCAGACAATGTGCAACTGGAATATAGGACTGAAGTGTGCTACCCAAGTCCTAAAGGGGGGGTCACTGGGGGCCCCCTGGTGTATATTCTTACAGTAAGGTCAGGATACAAACAAATAAAATACATTTGGATTACTGTAATGCACTGAAAAGTGCTCAGGAACTTCAATTAGTCAAAAGAGTAGCGTCCACATTTCTAACTGGGGCTGGTTACAGGGAGCATACAGCTTCCTTGATGCAGGAGTTCCACTGGCTGTTGGTCTTTTCTTTTCTTTTTTTAGGCATAACCCAAAGTGCTGGTGATGACACCAGCAGCTTGGGTCCAGGATATAAGAACACTGTTATCTCCTTTCAGATCTTACTATCTTGGAATTCTTGTCTATTAGAGCTCTATGGTCATCTGGAGAGGCTGCTCTCTGTCCCATTACTTCTAAGTCTTGTTTGGTAGGAACAAAGGAGAAGGCCTTCTCAATGGTTGCTCTCAGTCTTTGAACTCCCTCTCTGGGAAGATTAGGATGGCTCCCTCTTTGTCTTCTTCCAACATCAACTGAAAATATTTTTGTACCACCAGGCTTTTAGAAATGAATGATTTTAATGATCTGCAGTATAGTTTTTTTTTTGTTTATGGTCTTTTAATAATGTTCAGTGTTTAATTTATGTTTATATTTATACTTTTACCAAAGCTTTTGTAGAGAATGCAAAACCTGGTACATCCAGAGTGTAGTGATATTAGTTCTCTTGACAAGTACCTGAGCCTCCTGAGACATTCTATAACTGAATTTAATGGTCACTGTGGAGTAAGAAAAGGAAAGAAAATTTCTAATTGTTCATTCCCAGCAAAAAACACATGCTGGAAACCATGTCAGGAAGAATAACAGACCAGTGAGATTTTTGTTCAGTTTCCTTCTGTTGTTCTACTTCCTGAAGTGTTGCAGAAGATTATTTTTCTATACAGAAAAACGTGTGGCACTTTTTGTGCAGAAAAATCTGTTGTGCAGAAAATGGATTTGCTGTGCAGAAAACCTGTACAGAAAACAGCTTTTGTGTGCAAAAAAACCTACAATGATTTCTCTGTGGAATAATAATAATAATAAGAAGAAGAAGAAGAAGAAGAAATTTTTACTCTGCCCCTCTGTTAAAACAATCAAGGTGGCTTACAGCAAATTAAAATTACAACAAATACAATCTAAAACCCCCAGACCCCCACCCTCCCCCATAAAAATGTATTCCTCCACAACACTTCAAGATGTTCAAATAAGGGAAGAGTACTGCAGAGAAATATTATTTTTTCCTATAGTTGGGAGAAAATTATCATAGGACGTTATCACACGGGGTCCAATCCAAACAGAATCCAAATGAAACCCCGACCTAATACGTATTATTTTCCCATGTTTTCACACGACGTTGCACAGAACCCCGACAGA
>JAIPUX010001880.1:53483480-53495048 GCA_020142125.1 Phrynosoma platyrhinos | reverse complement strand
GTTTATTTCCGGATTGATTCTTTTTCACTTTATTTTCGCTTTGTGGCCCGCGTGTGATAACGTCCATAATTATTTGCCCACACGTGCAGGGACAAAAAAGCCAGGGATTTACACTTCTATTGTGATAATTAAAAAAGGGAGATTACAGCAAAGACTGTTATGTTACAGTGCATAATGAAATCCAGTCTATCACTGGAGGTTTATATTACAATAATGGATTCTTAACACTCTATGGGTGAAATCTTGTATGGCACAGGGCAATGGAAGAATTTTATCTGCTGAACTATGCTATGGCTGACCATTCAACATCCTCTGGACATATTCTTGTGCCACTGAAGCTCACCACCACCACCACCATTCCATGGTTGGTGGAAAAGGGGGGAGGGAATTGGGGAAGGGTCTGGCTATGTCCCTACAGCCAGTCAAATAATGATTACATCATCTGTTGAGACCTACTGGGGTCTCTAATAGATCTCAGCAGATGATGCAATCAGACCCTTCTCCAATCCCATTCCTTCTCTTCACCAGCCATGGTATGGCCATGGGGGGTTTACAGTGACTCACAGTAAATTGCGGAGAGGTTTCATCTTTGTGGAGGAATGACAAAAAAGGAGAGATTTTAGATCTGCATATGTCACTAACATGATGCCACCATATGTATGTTGATTATTAGTATATTTAGTACCAAGGTCATCATGTTAATCAGCAACAGATTTGTGAATGGCCAGTGGTTACTAATATGCAATGCTATTTGAATGCTATTTTCTTTCCCTCTGATCTCACTATCTACAGTCCTACACCCAACCAAGTGATACACACAGAGAGACACACCTGGCTACACTTTGTGTATCTGATGAAGTAGCATAGTAGCTCATGCTGAAATATATGTGTCAGTCTTTGAGATTCCTCAGGACCACGGTATATAGTTTCAAATATCAAGAAGAAAATGATGTCTCTGTTCACTAGGGGGAACTAGAGTAATGTATGTCACTATGCTTCCCTATGTATATGGATGTAGGTCAAGTGTCTTTTAAAATCTTATGCACGATTCTGCTTGAAAGGCACTTTTGCTATCTGTACATGCAGTTTCTTTCTCTACATACCTATTATCCACAGATAGATAATTTTAGCTGATAAACATTTGCCAATTTGATTTAGGGCAGCTATAATAAGTCATATATTTGACAGTAATTGTTTTCTTGGACTCAAAATAATGCAATATATCAATAATGATAGATGAGGCATTTATCACATCTATGTAGCTTTATAAAGTGTGCTGAATTGTTCACAAGAGGTAGGGGAACAGTCTTGTTTTGACATTACTGACTGATCTGCTGCTAACTAACCTTCTGGGGAAGTGATGGGTAAGGATATGTGTTGTATCACAAGTATGGAAGGATTCAAACCATTAAACCATAAAGAAAATGGGAAGCTGGACAAAGAATAAACACTAAAACCCATAAAGCTTTGGTAGAAATCATTTTCAGAAGTGCCTTTATTCTTCCACCTCAACCTCAGAGGTTTCCATACCATCCTACTTTCTTTTGTCCTTATCAATATAACTACTTGCCTTGAACTTCAGCTATATGTACTTTGCCCCTGTAAAGAATTGTATGTTTAAACCTTGCTTTGTAGTTAACCCCTTCAAATGAAATGAAACATAACAAGACAGTAGGCATTTAGCATTGTTCTGGCTCTTACTTCTATCTCCAATGACTGCAATCTATACATCCTTACTTGGAAGATAGTTCCACTGAAGATATAGTGGGACTTCCTTCTGACTCAACATTCCTAGAACCTGGATCAGGATAATTTTTACTTCCACTAGACAGTTGCTGCCAGACCCATGAACTTGATCAAGTTGTAAAAATGTAATGGGAAAGATTGGTTCTCTACTGGAAAAAAATGTGCCTTCTATTTGGAATCAAAACTATTTATCAGATTGTTTCTTTGCTACTTTAAGGCATGTGCAAAGCAGAGACAACGTATGGATCAAACAGGCGGTGTTTTAATGGCAGAACTCACTATAAGCAGTAAGTGTATAATATTTCTGATGTGGATTAGGGTGTTACATTGCAAAATACTTTGTGGATGAAAGGCAAGTTACACAACCATATTAATACCTCTTTGATGACAAGATATGATAACTAAAGGTAAACATGTATGGATGGTGCTGTACTAAGTTTGATGTCATAGTTCCACTGATGTGGAAAGTTATCCCAGATCCTCCTAGTAACTATTAATACATTCCAAATAACATGTGAGGAAACAGGGCTGTACCATTCATGCTGGCTCTGGCCTTGGCTACTCAGTTCCAGATCACCTTGATTGTTTTGCCAGCAGAAAGGAGGAAGAGCATAACCTTGCTTCACAATTTACCACTACAGTGGTTAGATTAGAAAATGAAGGAACAAAAACAGTATGGTTGAGGAAAATGGGGATTATAGCTTTATTGTCCCCAGACTGAGGGCCTTTGCAGACTGCCAGAAATAGTGCAAATTGAGTCCACTTTAACTGCCCTGACTGAGTGCTAAGGAATCATGGGAACTGTTGTTTATTGTGGCACCAGAGCTCTCTGACAGAGAAGGCTCAGTGTCTCAGGGAAAAAAAATACAATTCCCATGATTCCCTAGCACTGAGCCAGGGCAGTTAAAGTGGACTCAATTTGCACTATTTCTGGCAGTCTGCATAGGCTGAGTTCAGGAGGTAAAGGAACTCTGGCCTAAAATCCAATAGTTAGTCCTGAGTACAGTGAATCCACTGACTTAATATGAAGTTGAAGTTAATACTTATGTAAGATTCACTGGTTCAGTGGGTCTGCACAAGCAGGAACAGACATTTAAATTTAGGCCTCTACATTCAGTAAAGCAATTAAGGAAACAAAAAGATTGTATCAAATCATCAGTCCTAAAGGGGCAAAACAATATATCCCTTACAATAAGATTATGAGCCATTACAACAGGATTTCTCAATCAGAGCTTCCCAGAAACCGAGGGTTCCTCAAAAGGTTACATGGGGGGGGGGGTATAGATATATTTTTTGAGGTATAGATATAATAATTTTTTATTCAGGGATTCCCTGAATCCTGAACATTATTTCAAGTGCTCTTCCAGAATAAAAGAGCTGAGAAAGGCTGCGTTAAACAATGGAATTTCAATGTCTATGCCACATGCTTCTCAGTTGTGCCGAAAAGGTTGTGGTAAAAGTCCTGTTGGTTCCCTACATTGATATAGCTATGCCAGTAGTGACACAAAATAGAAGAAAGTCTAGGAGTATGTCATTGATTAGAATTCTCAACCAACTTTGCACAATGACTACAATGTCTCCATAATGGAGAACAAGGGAGCAGCAAAGAAGTATCCATCTGAGTTGATATAGCTGGGTGCACAACACTGATATCATCCTCCAGGATCTCCAGAGGACAGGTCACAGAGGATGTGTTGGATGCTATCCTGTATGGATCAGCTTAGTGCATGAAGTTCTGCATGTGGACCAATGCTAGGCTGAACAGTTACTGCTCCTGGGTGTATTTTACAGTTCCTGAAGCCCCATGTGCAGCCACTTTGTGCCTCCTGGGGAGTGGGCAGCACAGCTTGATTATTTCTGCCACTCTGCCACTCTCTCCCAGCCAGTAAATCAGCATGTGAGGAATGAACTCTTGAAGTGTGTATAGCAGCTATAAGGTGAATTGCAGGGCAGGGATAGAGAAATGAGACATTTTATAGTCCTGCCTGAGCAGAATTTTATAATACATGCCCTGATCCAGCATTTTGGCCACAGTTCTGTACTGGTAAATGTTACTAGATCTCCCTTGAGATTATTTTTTCCAGTTCAGTTTATTATTTGATTAAGGTAAAGAAAGGAGCACATTTTCACCAGGGGATCCATAGTCAGGAACTGCTATTTTTGGAACTGCTATTAAGGGAAGGTTTATGAGATAATACAAATGGTTATGTCAGAGACCAAGTTGCAGAATCAAACTGATGGCTGCTGGGGAAAATTTACAGAATGGAGTGATCAACTTGAGAAGGTGAGCTATGTAGCTTCAAAAGGAATTGTGAGCATTTTATGTTCAGAAAGGCATTGCTAGAGTTCAGGTCAGTTGAGCTGGTTACTTAGTCCCTACGGTTTTCTTGTTTGCATTTATGTCCTTTTTGTGTGTGTTTTTGTTTTGCTTTGCTTTTACAAACTAATGGGTGCTGTCATTTTGAATAGGACTAAAAGCCATCTCATTATAATCTATTCTGAATAAAATAAACAATAAAAAGTCCACCCAGCCTTTATGAATGAAGTTATATATATTTAAAATGTATTTTATGTAATTATTTCATTATTTAATTTCCTCCTGTTTTTAAGCATCTAATGTGAACACATTTCTTTATTTGATATAGGTAGAGGGCTACCAAGAAATTACAGTCTTTCAGGTAAACAATTAAAATATTAGTTTATTCCAGACAAAATGTCATTTAGTGGAATAAATGTAAATCACTATATTATAGTTGAGTGATACTTGAATTGAATTAATGTCACATGATGAGAACAACTGGTGGTGCAAAATTTGCCTTATTCATAAGTTCTTTTCAAATGTAAACTCTACATGTGATGAGGAGAGGGGAGATGGCCCTTGACCTGCTGTTCTCCTCCTTCTTTGCATGCAAAGAATGATGACATGCAAAACAGAACCTCTGTAGAGGGTCTCCTCAAAAGATCTGAATCCTGTTTTTTAAGCATTATGAAATCTCAAGGAGTACCTCAGTGAACAGAGAAAGCTCTCCTTTGCAGGCAGTCATCTTCCATACATACAAGAGCAGGATGATGTGGCAGAGACAGTACGTTCATCCCCACATCCTTCTTAAAATACAAAGTTCAAATATCAGCAGAGTGCCTGAATAAAGCTATTGTTGAGTGCTGTTAGCTATCTTCATTGGTATTCTGGAAAGGTGTGATACCTTTTCTTGGAGCAGTTTCTGGCTTTTTTCTGAAAATCAGAAATCATAAACTCAGATCCCAGAAGCTCTCTTTGAACTGTCAGAGCACTGATATAATCCTACTGGTTTACTGATATGATTCTAAAATCTAATATTTAAAAAATAAGTTGCAGAAATATTATGACATAATAAAACTTTTAAATTCACTCAAGTCACTGCATTTCTGGTTTAGTTAAAATCATGGTTAAGATCCTGCATTAGGAAACAATACTCTGTAGTTACCTCTCCCAGTGCTACCCCCCAAAAGGAGAATCCCATAGAAGGATTTCTGACATGATCGAAAGCAGGGTAGTGAGCAAAATTCCTCTGTTGTAGGGTGTGTGTGCATGGTTTTGAGAGAGGCACTTCCAGTTATTACAGTGAAAGCGAATTTGTGTAATTACCATGTCATACATCAGGCTTATGATATTGTAATTTCTGAATAGGATACCAGTCCATGGTTGTTTTAATTGCCTCTAAGAAATTAAGATCAACAGTGGAAGACCACCACTTCCTTGGGGAAGAAATGTTCCTTAGTTAACATCATTGCATGTTAGGTGCTTTTTCTGTCACGATGCAGTAATAGCCTCCACAAAATCCTATTGAAATGTGACCTAATAAAAGAGCCCAGGCAGCCTGATTCTGGGCACTGAAGCAAAAAAAAATACAGGGATTCTGATACACACATAGAAATATGTGCAAACTAGATCATTGCATGCAATGCTGTTAGATTTCTTTACATTAAGTTAAGCTGGAATGTAACACAACAGGGAGCCTTCTCTCATGAGAAAAGAAAGCAGAAATGGAGCTGGAGGGTAGAGTGTTTCTCCATGCCTTACCACATGACTTCATAGTGCTTCAGTTCTCTTCCCATGGGAGAGGGCCATAAAAGTGTGGTTTTTGTCAAATGATTGTTTCCAGTTAGACCAAAGATGTGCTTTTACAACCATCTTCCATGGAAAGAAAACTGAAGCACTATGACATCATATAGAAAGACAAGGAACAAAGCACTCTCTTTGGCTCTGTTTCTGCTTGTTTTTCTCATGAAATAAGGCTCAGAACGGTGAACTTGGAAACAAACGTATATTCATATCCAGTCATATTCAGGTGACTGAACTGAGATTATTTTTGTCAAAATGTGTATGTTTGTGCATGTGTGTATTTGTATAAAATAGATATATACAGGCTCATTTGACTCTGATCTAGAAATATTTTAAATCAGATTTTTCATGCAGAGTCTGCTGAGTTTCATAAATATCCATAATGTGATCAGTCTACCTTTAGTCTTCCCAGTTCTGGTGAGATTTAGTGCCCAAGTCATGCTGAAAAGCACCTTTGTTCATATTGCCATAGGGACCTCTGAAACTGCATGGCATACTCTGAAGCCTAACCCAGGGGTAGGCAACCTTTCTCCTTTAAGGGCGGAGGGACTTCAGCTCCCAGAAGCCTCAGCCATGTTGGGCAATAGTCCCATGTTGGGCAATAGCTCCTGGGATTCTGGGAGCTGAAGTCCCTCGGACCTTAAAGGGGAAAGGTTGCCTACCCCTGGACCAAAAGAAGACTCATTCAGGTTTTCATCAACTCCACAGGATGAACTTATAGATTCCTCAGAAAATTCAATATAAAAACTAAGGTCAGCAAGAACTAGGATTTAATTTAATTTAAATGAATTAAAATCATGAGAGCATTATTTTAAAATGTTGTAGGGTCCTGAATAGGGCAGAACAGAGATTATGAGCCTAGTCACTTACATTCTTGCTATTTCTCTTTTCTTTGCAGGTCTTCTTTACTATTTATTCCTCCGTGTAGTTTTGTTATAATACTTAAACCAATATCAGCTGCTCATGTATATCCTCATGATACTCTACTGCTTGAAAAAATTGTTATTCTTCCTGTTGCATCATATTACATGAAAAAATGAATAAAATCTGGCTTATAATTTATTTCTGTGACAGCTGAGAATAACAGTGATGATTTCTAGCAGCTGTCTGCTTATTCTTTTATAAGTCTCATATCGAGTTTATTTTGAATAGGAGAAGGAAGACTATTGTTATATAATAAGAAAGTGAACATTTTCAGCTACTCCAAAGATCCAGTGGCCCTGTATGACTATTTGAATCAAGGAGCTAACATGTTTTCAAGATTGAAAAGACATCAAAACTTCCACACAGAAGGAATTTTCTATCTCAATTCTCATGGCTTTGTGGAAATAGTGGCTTTTTGTTTGTTTGCTTTAAGTACAGTAAAAACAGTTTAGATGGGAGACACATTTCAAAAATATAGCTATTCTCTTACTTTTTGATCCATTGTTCTAAGCCCTTGGCTCCCTAAATACTTTAGACCATCTTCCAGAGTCTCCAGCAAGCATGTTCAGTAGTCTGGGTGCTGAAGTCCAAAACAACTGGAAGGCTAAAGGTGTAGAATCACTGCTCTAGCTACAAATTCTCAGGATGTATCCATGTGGAATTTTCCATGTAGAGCAAGAAAGTGTTGTAGAGAAAATATGACAGAAATTATGCTAGATTAAACTGTATAGATTAGGTCACAGTATTTATCTGCCAAGTGGGAGGCACCCTCTGTATATCAACACCATTGTGAGAGTACAGTATGTCTGGTGAGAGTCTGTTCAGTTGCTTGAGTGATTTCATGTACAGAGGAATAACTGCTTTTTTCTTTCCCAAACAAAGCATTATGCATCATTCCATATACATAAGGAGTTATCATTAAAAAGATCAATGTTTGTGTTGCAAAATATCTAGGGCAGTGAACAACCACAGAATACATGACATTTAGTGAATGAACATGTTCAGGTGCTGCATTCAAAGTAGGCTGACGTTTCATTCCAGAGTTTTGCAGACTGGGAGAGTTGCAACCAAGAAAGTCCTCGGAGTCTGCCAAAGTTGACTTAAATCTTATGAGGGCTATTGTGAAATATCATCTGAAAATTTCTCAACACAAATCATATTGCAAACATTAAATATAGCAGTTATGGGTTCTTAATGTAGAGTTGTAGGTCCATAACTGCTTTGTATTCACTAATCCTACATATGAGTTTATTGCACAGTGCTTTCAGGAATGGGAACTGAACAGAATGGAATGGCACATAATGGGGCAAGAACGCAAGTTACCACACAGGAGAACATCGCCAGGAGTCCCCAAGCCATTCCCCAAATGTTCCTGGCAGCTGATTTTGAAGAACAGGTCAAAATCCTTCTTCAAAATTGGCTGCCAGGATTTTGGAAAACAGCTTGGGGACTCCTGGCAGCATTGGGGGTGTTCTCCTGTGCAATAACTTGTGTTGTCACCCCAATCTGTGTCATTCCATTCTATTCAGTTCTCATTCTTGAAAGTGCCGTGCAATAAACTCAATTGTCACAGCCCATCTTAACAGCCAACATCAGGCAAGGAGATCTGTTCAGCTAGTGATCAAGGCACAAAGAGGATGACATTTCCACCACTCTTGCCAGCCAGTAAGACTGCAACAATCAGAAGCAGGAATACTATCACAATTCCTTATTGCAGCTGGTGGGAGGGGATGGAAACATTATCCACCCATGCCCCCAAAGCCTCTTTCTCTTAGTGTGACAAAGAAGATTTGGAGGAGCAAGGTCAGGCCAGGAGATATTACCTAGCTACACATGGGTAACTAAGTAGGTGAAGTAGTATATGGGCCTACATCTTTAAATTTCAAATTGGACAGTTGTAGTCATGAGACCAAAAATGCATTTGAGGTCAATGGTAGCTTGTGGGTTCCCATGTCAGTGGAGTGGTGAATACATTCCAAGATTTAATGTGAGCTTTAAAAGAGCTAACCAAAAATTTAGATACCTTGAATAGCTCCTTCCAAGTTCAAATTAAAACTTGGAGTAGATTCATCACTTTGCTAATGTGGCTGCCATCAACTGTCACTACCTCAGGAAATAATTCCTCAGTCCCTTACATTTTCTTCCCTGCCTTCAATCTTTGTTTTATTTTCTTTTTTTGAAATGAGGTAGTTTATTTTAGACATCCTACCCCACTTTTTTTGATAAAAACCTATAAACTATAAAGAATACACACAAGCTGTCTATAAACTATAAGAAACACACATACATATTTCAAAATAATTGTTCGTGGACAGAAACTTATATGTCTTAAACTTGGTTAGAGCCAAAAATGATTAATGTATAGTAGTGAAAATATAATAATAAGTTTCAAATTCAGAAACCCTTTTTTGCTTGATGATACAAAAGTTATTTACTTATGCACAGGTATTCAGCCTGCACCTCCCATGCTAAACTGTTCTATAGGATTATGTTGCTTTTAAAGAGTATAAGGGAAGTTTCAATTGTCAAATGTTAAAATACATATATCATCTGATGGTAGTAATTCATTCTTTCTTTCTAGTCACTTTGAGATACCATTCTTTGGATCTGAGAGAATAATGTCATATATAATGATTGTGTGAACTTTTTTTATTAATTTGGATTGATATTTTGTGCATAACATAAAAGGATCACAAAAGAAAATCAGTTTCTTCACTCTTTAGAGATGAGTTTGAATCTGGGTTTAGAGTTCATATCCTACCAAATTCTCATTTGATGTTTCCAAATTATTATAATATCACAATGAAGAAACACTAACACAAATATGCAGTGCATAAGATGAAATTCTGAATGCAAGGGTCAGTTTATTTTTAAAATTACTGTCGATGGATAATCTGGACTCCAGTTAGTACTGTTTCCATATCTAGTATTAAACTAGCTACCATTTAGACCACTGAAAGGGATAAGTTTCTTCATGGAAAATGAAGGAAAGATGTTTCAATCTCTTGACAACCAGGTGCTGGAGGTTGCTGATCTTCTGCTTTCATGGGGTCTTCATTCTGGAAAGTGCAATATCATACCAATAAATCATCCTTTTGTTGTTCAAATGCCCCCAGATAATCCCATTCAGGAAGTGATGAAACCTGTGACTTTCTATCCATGAGAGCATGTAAATTAACATTAATGTGCAGAAACATCTCAATCCAGTTCTCAGTATTTTATGAACATGAATTAAATCAGTATCCTATGAAGATCAATGCATGTCTGTATGGAAATCTCTAAATTCCATATGTATATTGCCTACATAAAAGGTCTGAACACAGATATGGAACAATGGGATAACTGTTTTGTTTTAGTTTTAGGGTTTTTAAGGGTTTTAGAACCACAATTATTTTTGTTAACTTTAATTGAGAATTTATTCTAGGCAATAAGCAGTTATATGACTAGGATTTTTTATCATTACCAGGCCTAAAGGGTTTTTTAGCATTATCAGGCCTAAAGAGTAAGAATTTTACTCTTACCACTTGTGGAACTGGGACAGGTGCAAATGTATATAACCCAAGAAATACCAAGGTAAAAAAATACTTGAATTGAATAAATGTTTAAGTACACTGCAATCTGAAGATAACCACCAGGGCTTGAAAATAATTGTGATGCAACTCCATAGTTCTGGACTCAGAAGTCTCATGGGTGGCAATGTTTTAGACCAATGAGTCTTAAGCTATAAGATGTTGGGGAGCAGCATTGTTTCTTTCCCAATGTTCTAGGGAGCAGTACCAAATTTTGGTACCATATTTATTCCTGTTGGCTACATCTGTTTCCTTTGTTCAGGGAAACTCGCCATGAACTGGAAACAATGGCTCATGGACCAGCACTAGTCTATGGATCTCCACTTTCAATGGCACTGCTTTAGACAGTCATGAGTGTGACTTCAGTAGCACAAACAATTGCATTTCTCCTTTCTTCCCACCATATCCCATCTTTTACAATGGCTTCTATATTCCTTAGAGTAACAAAAACATTTTACCTAACCCAGATTTAAAATAATAATAATAATAATAATAATAATAAGTTATTTCATATTTTAAATCTAATGAAATCTCATCATTATTTTGACTACATGAATAAAATCATAGTTTTGCTGCCATGATACTATTCACATTGGCCAAAATACCTTTTGTGCCTTAGTGTAGGTTTTTTTTGTTTTGTTTTGTTTGCTTGTATGTTTTTGGCATAGCAGGGAAAGACATCACTGTCAACAACCTGCTGGCTTCCAATTTCAGAACCTGGCAGGACAAGGCCATTCTATCCATCTCCACACTGTTACCTATCCCCCACCACTATCTATGCTGCCCAATAGGAGCATGGCTGTTTACGTGGGCATATGAAGCATGTTGTTGTAGGAAGGAATGACATGTTTTTGAAGTGAAAATGATACAACTAGCATTTATATCCATACAAGTGTAATGCAATGGGACAGGAGACAGAAATAAGGATATGATTCTTTGCTGATTTCATTCTTGAAGAAAGCAATGAGTAATTTTAGATATTTTCTTCCTGCTGAGACAAAGTCTTTGAAAACTGTGCAGTTTTCCAAGACCATTTGCAGTTTGGGATTTATTCTGTGCTCAATTTGCACATTTTCTCTGCACAAAATAAAATAATTTCGTGTTGCTGTTTTCTACACCCATACACACCCACACCCACACTATGTGTGAATTTTGTACAGAATAAGTTCCAAACTGCAAAGTGTTTCATTAGTCCAGGATTTTCCTTAATAATAATAATAATAATAA
>JAIPUX010001880.1:53459082-53483380 GCA_020142125.1 Phrynosoma platyrhinos | reverse complement strand
CGTGCACGACAATTTCAAGATCCCCTACTTCCAGAAAGAAGAGAATCATGTTCTTAACCATTATTTTGAATATTTTAAAATTATCTTTCCATCCTTAGTTAATATGACAAAGGGGGTGAAATGTGGGTGAGGCAATATGTGTCTCCAATTAATTATATTAAACAATCTCTTATTGCTCCATAATATTGTGATAGTGCATTGCAGAACAGGTGCATATGCCATATACAACCATAAACTGATACTCTGCCATTTGAGGTTTCACATGTTCCATATGTCTATCAACTTTCCACAATGGACTAAATTTACATTCTTACCTACTGTCCTACTTCCACATATCTCTTTGGGTGAGTTTCCGTATCATCACTGAACTCTGGCAAAGGCATGTTAAAGCCAATTTTTCCTCTGAGCCAAAATGTTCTTTGCTGTCCTTTGCCCTATCAAGAATAATATGAGATATAATATGTAGTCCACAATAACAACAACAAAAACAACTCTTTAAATGTCTGAAAACTTCTTAGGGCAAGGTGGTATACTGGTGAAAATATTCCCTCCAAGGAATAGGGTAATGGGGAAGGAGAAGACATGGAGCTTTAAGAGCATGGAATTTGCCACCTTTTCTGCTAGTGTCCAAAATCTTCCTCAGAACTATGGCAATTGAAGAGTTGCTTTTAAAATTCTAACTATAACAATAACTTTTGGGGAGCCTTGGAACTATAGATATAGCAAATTACCTTATAAAAGTAAGTTCACAAACTCTGTCCCAAATGTGTTCAAATCTCAAGCCTCTGCTAATTCTTCATCTACTGTGATACCAAGATCCTACAACCTCATACACAGTGTTAAATTATTGATAGAATTAGCCATCAGATTTTCCTATCTGAATGCTAATAGCTATTAATACATTTATTTCTTCTGAAATGCTGCTATGCCAGCTTGTGGTAAACTAGATTCTTCACTATTCTTCACTATAAAGGCATCTTGGTCCAGTACACCCACACCTTGCTTGTGCCAGACCATAATGATTACATATAAAATTCTGTGGGAATGCTGGTGGTCTTGCCTTTGTGTCCAAGGTCTACATTAGAAGTGGGACCTTGAGCAAATCACACTCTCTCATCCTCAGAGGGAGGCAAAGGCAAAGCCCCTCTGAACAAATATTGCCAAGAAAACCCTATCATAGGTTCACTTTAGGATTGCCATAAGTCAGAAACAGTTTGAATGCACACAACAACACAACACTACATTAAAAGTGGTCTACATCAGAGGTGGGAAATGTGTAGCTCTCCAAATGAAGGGCTATACAATTCCCATCCTTAGTCTAGAATACTGTTTTGCTCTCCTAGATATAAAATCCCCTGATTCTATGAAATGTAGATACCTTGATTTTTATGGTCCCTCTTTCTTGCAAATCATAACCTCCAATTGACTGGAGAGCATTTGCTGTGATCATAGAGACATGGATTTGAAGAGCTATGGGGAAAAGAGAAGGGGGGAGAAAGGGGGAGGGAGAGAGAAAGATATTTATATTATTGTAGATTGACTGTATACATTAGTTTGGGAAGGACAGCATTTAAAAATAATCTAGTTTGAAGGGATATGTCCATTCACATATTTCTTGTACTTAATTCTTACAGCTTCAGGACCCAGCTTTTATGTAAAGGAAAAATAAAGTGATATGCCAGTATGGTGTAGTGGTTTGAGGCTATGACTCTGGAGACCAGAGTCTGAATCCCCACTTAGCCATGGAAACCCACTGGATGACCTTGGGCAAGTCACACTCTCTCAGCTTCAGAGGAAGGCAAAGGCAAATCTTGCCAAGAAAAGCCCTTGATAAATTTGCCTTAGGCATACATCAGAAATGACTTGAAGGCACACAACAACAATGCAGAAACTAAGTAATTTCAGCTTGAACAAAAATACCTCATGATCTCTATAAGGATAAAATTAACAGGAAAATAAGGATAAAATTAACAGGAAAATTAAGGACTACTCATTTTGATTTTTGAGGCAAGGTGTATTAATAAATGGATCTTTACAGATTACATCAATCTTTCTTTTTCCCTCTGTAACAGCTTCAGCACCCAGCTTTTATACGTAATATACAATAATATGTAATCTACTTTATTATTATTATTATTATTATTATTATTATTATTATTATATCCCACCCTTTCCTCAAAACTAGACTCAGAGCAGTACTATTTTTAAAAAGTGTTACATTAAACAGAATTAAATTATTACAATATTAAAACAGATTGCATAAAAGAATAAAAAAATAGTTAAAAAGATAAATGTGATTAAAATACTTTAAAAGAATACGCTCGCATTTTTGGCCTTGCCTCATACCTTTTGACCCCATAGCTCCACTCCACTGGAATGTTGATCCTGGTAACTTACCTGAAATAGAATTTGATACATAATATATGTAATATACAAATAAATACAACATACGTAAACTGGTACTTTCCATCCTTGAAGCTGTATTCACAGTGTCACCAAACAGGCAATAGCGTGGTCTTGTTATCCCAACCACCCCTGCAACAACAGGTCCTGTAATTACAAACACAATAAGAAAGGGGGGGGGGAGAAGAAGAATATGATTAAAGGTTTGGAATTTATAGTCACACCTTGTACTTGGAGGTATACCTAGATGCATAATTACATTAATTTGATATCATCCTATCATGGATGATCATCCTGTCATGGCTGCATCTTACAGTCACTTGAGAGGTAGTTCGAATTCTCCACTGGTGGGATCAAGGGCATTCACAATCTATAGCTTGTTAGCAGAAAAGTCTAAGCACTTCATCAAACAATACACCCCAAGATTCCATAGAATGAAGCCATGACTATTAAAGTGGTATGATGGTGTTATATCTGAGTAGTGTGGAAACACTTATGGAAAGGACTATACCTATATTTATTTTTTTCTATATGCACTGTCCTATTCTATGAAGCATTGCTATTCTTTAGACCAAAGATAAGAAACCTCTCTCAACCTTACGGTCAAATTCTATTTCAGGTAAGTTCCCAGGGTCCACATTCCAGTGGAGTGGAGCTATGGGGTCAAAAGGTATGAGGCAAGACCAAAAATGCCAGCATATTTCAGTTTAAAGCTCTTGTTGCTGTTTTTCCTGTTATTTGCCATGAAGTCAACTTTGGGCCTTTACAGACTGCCAGAAATAATGCAGCTTGAAGCCATTTTAACTGTCCTGGCTCAGTGCTAAGAAATCATACGAACTGCAGTTTATTCTGGCACCAGAGCTCTCTGACAGAGAAGGCTAAATGTCCCAGAAAAAATTACAATTCCCATGATTCCCTAACACAGAGACAGGATATTTAAAATAGCCTCAAGCTGCATTATTTCTGGCAGTCTGTAAAGGCCCTTTGTCTTATAATGACACTATGAATAAGAAACCTCCAAAAAAACCACTCATTAACACAGGCCCATGGTTTCCTTAAATGAATCAATTCACCTGCAGTGAGGTCTACCTCTTTTCTTAAAGTTTTTAACATTGCCCCAATCCTTCACTAGGCTATGATTTTTGTAGCTTTTGTAGAGTATGAAGGCACACTTCCTGGATTATACAGTGAACTGATTTTGGCACTGTATTGCTAGCTTCAGAAACTGTGCTATATATTAACAAAACCCATTACACATGGCTGTACAGTGAGTGGCAGGAGGTAGACTGCAGTCTACCAAAGGATCACATAGCACCTGTTGTTGCCTGAGATTCCCCCAAAGAATGCTAGACTGAGCCAATTTCTGCTTCACCCATCATGTTGTTGCCATCAAGTCAATTTTGGTCTATGTTGACTTATGGTGGCCTTATGAATCAAAGACTTTCCAGATCCCCAGAGCATCAACCACCTTGCTCAGGTCCTGCAAACCCAGGGTCATGGCCTTCTTAAATGAATCAAGCCATCAATCAATCCCTCTTTTCTTACTGTCTTCCACTTTACCAAGCATTATTGTCATTCCAATGAACCACTTTGTTTCGTCATCTTCCCTTATAGTGAGAATTCAGACTTTATTTGT
The DNA here is from genome assembly GCA_020142125.1 of Phrynosoma platyrhinos. Classification (NCBI taxonomy): domain Eukaryota; kingdom Metazoa; phylum Chordata; class Lepidosauria; order Squamata; family Phrynosomatidae; genus Phrynosoma; species Phrynosoma platyrhinos. The sequence goes on along the minus strand of JAIPUX010001880.1, from coordinate 53,479,341 downwards.
TCTAAGATTCATTCATTTTTAGTAGTCTATGGTATCTGCAGAACTCTTCTCCAGCACCATATTTCAAATGATTTTATTCCTGCAAGCATTCTTCACTGATTGTAACTAAATCTTAAAGGTTTTACAAACAGTTACTAAATCTTTTAGATTTTGGAAAAATCTTAGATTATTATTATTATTATTATTATTATTATTATTATTATTAGCCTGCCCCTCTGCACAGCAATTGAGGCTGGTTACAGCATTATAAAACATACAAATTTAAAACATTCCTTATCCCGTATCCAGCTGGCAAAGCACTGAACAAATGATAGTACGAGGAAGATGTGTGTGGAATCTTCTAAGGAACCTCAGGAAGCTGAAATAGCATCCCTGGAGGGCAACATATGACTCAGTATCTAACAATCTCCACCTCTACTATAGAGTGTATTAACTAAACAAACTGCCTCCATGAAATACAGGGCTGATTTACAGTGACATGCACTTATAACAGCCTTTAAAAAAAAGAACCAAAAACAAATGTGTACAGCATGCTAATGTAACTGTTTAAGGCTTCAGTCTTAAACACATTTACAGGAAAGTAAGCTCACTGAATATATTGGGATTTATTTCTGAGTAAGAAGATTATTGCATGTCCTAAAGAGGTGTTTTACCTCTTCCAGCTTCAATCTTTGATCAGAGGATACATCCGGATGTTATCAGACATAATTCAATGCCAATTCTGCTGTGATGCCATAGGCCAAATGCAACCTGGGTCCAAGGACCGCTCAGCCAGCCAATTTCTCAAGTCAGAAAACTTTCATTTCCAAAAAAGTGCTGGCTGAGCACGGCTTTGAACAGGGCTGCATTCAGCCAGTGGCATCATGGCAGAATTGGCAATGAATTATGTCTGATAACATGTGGTTGTATCCCCGATTAAGGATTGAAGCTGGAAGAGGTAAAACACCTCTTTAGGACATGCAATAAGCTCCTGAGTAGGATTGCGTTGTACTATTAGTATGCAGCACTAATTTAACTCTATATCTGCACCAACAATGGGCCTTGCATCTGTGAAAAGAAATAAAGTATCATGCTGAAACATTCTAATCGCAAGAAATTTTAAAATATTGGTAGCCCATATCTACCAATTATTACCATAATTCAAGGCCAAGAAGGAATAAAAAGACACTGGAGGCAATACACAGAAAAGTTATACAAAAGAGATGAAAAATGAATGACATATGGTATGAAGAGCCATATGAAGATGAATCCCAAATTCTAAAAAGTGAAGTAGAAGCTGCAATAAGTGGAAAACAAAACGGTGGCCAACAGATTGGAAAAGGCCAATTTACATCACCATCCCCAAGAAAAGAGACATAAAGACTGCATTAATTATAGGACCATAGCTCTAATCTCCCATGCAAGCAAAATCATGTTCAAAATTCTGCAACATAGACTCCAACCATACATGGAGAGAGAAACACCAGAAGTCAAAGTGAGGTTCAGGAGAGGAAGAGGAGCCAGGGACCACATTGCAAACATAAAATGGCTAAAGGATTACATCAAGGAATTCCACAGGAATATCAGCATCTGCATTATAGACTATAGTAAAGCCTTTGACTGCCCTTAAAGACGTGGAATGCCCTTAAACACATGGGAGGAAGGAACATCAACAATCTAAGAGATGCAGATGACACCACACTGTTAGCAGAAAACATCGAAAACCTAGAGAAACTACTGAGAAAGGTCAAAGAAGAAAGTGCAAAGGCAGACTTACTGTTGAACATAAAGAAAACAAAAATAATGACCATGGAGGATCTTCACAAGCTCAACCTGGGCAATGAGGACATAGAAATAGTAAAAGAGTTCCTATATCTTGGATTAAACATTTATCAGAACAGGGACTTAAGTCAAGCAATCAAGAAATCAGAAGACTAAGAATGGGGAGGGCAGCTATGAAAGAACTAGAAAAGCTCCTTAAGAACAAAGGGCCTTTGCAGACTGCCAGAAATAGTGCACATTAAATTGAGGCACTGCCCTGGCTCAGTGCTAGGGAATCATGGGAACTAATTTATTGTGGCACCAGAGCTCTCTGACAGAGAAGGCTCAATGTCTCAGAAAAAAATACAATTCCCATGACTCCCTAGCATTGAGCCAGGGCAGTGCCTCAATTTAATATGCACTATTTCTGGCAGTCTGCAAAGGCCCAAAGACATACAACTAAGCACAAAATTCAGAATTGTACAAGCAATTGTATTCCACATTATCATGTATGGATGCAAGAACTGCACAATTAAGAAAACGAGCAAAGAGAAAATAAATTAATTTGAGATACGATGCTGGAGAAGAGTGCTGAGGATACTGTAGAAAGCAAAAAAGAACAAATAAATAGGTCTTAGAACAGATCAAGACTGAAATTTCCCTGGAAGAAAAGATGACTAAACTGAGGCTATCATACTTTGGCCAAATCATGGGAAGGCATGACTCATTAGAAAAGACAATAATGTTAGGAAAGGTGGAGGGAAGTAGAAAGAGAGGAAGACCACATGCTAGATGGATGGATTCGATTAAGGAAGTCAAGGGCATGAATTTGCAATAACTTAGAAGAATAATGGAGGATAGGGAGTCTTGGAAATGTCTCATCCACAGGGTCACCATGGGTCGAGATAGACTCAAAGGTGATTAGCAACAACAAAGCCCACATCTGAAAGACAGTGTGGTGTAATGGTTTAAAAGGTGAAACAGATGGCAGGTAAGGAGCGGCTTGCAGCCACCCCTTTGCTCACTGGATCAGGGCCATGGCAACTGCATGCTGTGGCCCTGACCCAGGATTTTTCTGCCCCCAAAGAAGCAGCAAAATGCTGCTCATTTTAGGAGCAGAAAAGAGCCAGCCTTGCCACGGTGGTGGCAGTTTCCCCCTGTTTCTGCAGTGAGGAGAATGTGGTTGCCACACTGCAGAAATGCCTTTTTGTTGCCCACCATGCAGTCAAGCTGGCAGAGTGACACTGGCTTGGGGTTGGCATCAGGGCATGTGGCATGCATATGCCATGCCCCAGCACCACTCCAATGCTGGTGTATAATGCCAGTCTGTTAGCCCCCATGTGTTGGAGTAAGATACTGGGAGACTAAGGTTTGAATCCCTGATCAGCCATGGAAGCCCACTAGGTGACCTTGACCAAGTCACACAGAGGAGGGCAAGGGCAAAGTCCCTCTGAACAAATTCTTCCAAGAAAACACAGTGAGAGGTTCACCTAAGGGTCACCATAGGTCAGAGATGACTTGAAGACACACAACAACAAAGCCCACATCTGTCCTGAGGAATAAGTGTGAACTAAGCAAAACAGAAAAGGTACCTATTTATGTAGATATATGATAAAGAAGATACCTAGATCCATGAGACAGAAAGATAACTCATACTAGACATGGTTCAGTGTAATGCCTTTACCACTAACACTGGAAATAGGTGCTTTTTGGAATTTAAAATAAGCTTGCTGTGTCACATAAAAACTGAATCTAGTCCAGCCAATCAGATACCCCCCCCCAGGAGATTAACATTATATTTCCTTTTATTATTCAATGCACTTGCAGCATTTGTTACACAAACTAGGTGAGCATGGGTTATTGTTCCTTTACATACTTTTCTTTGATTTGACCACATCCTTCTTTTCTAAAACATGCTTAGTTTGTATGTATGCTTCAGACTTCTGGTAAGTGGTGTCACTGGTGCAATGCAAAATGTTGCTTAATGGATCACCCACTCACACCTGCAATACAAGTTAAGCTGCTTTAAAATGATCCCATGGGACTATGGTTGTAACTGAAACATATTTCACTATTGTAATTCATCAATCTGTAGACATACACGCTAAGATAGAAATCATCAAAGTTTTGCCATCTTGAGTTTAATATGATGTAACAAGTTCCTTTTCATCCGAAAAAGTCCAGAAGACAAACAGAAAAAAATAATTTTTATTCTAGTATATATATTAGATGACCATGCAAACCCTTTCATTGGTATGCTGACAGCATTTTACACAAATATCTTCACATAATTTAATTGCTATTTCAGCAGATAATCTTTTATGATCCTAAACTGATGCAACACTTGGTATACACCTTCCTAAGCTTTTGTACAGTGCAGCAACTAGTCTTATGATGAGTCTGTTAGTTATCTTAAAGTGAATAATATGGCCTTTAAAATCACAATGAAACTTTCTGGCTTGGAATGTATTTCATTTCTCTTCTTTAGAACCCTGGCTTTCACAACACTATTGCCTCTAATATATAGTGAAATTAGTGCTCTAATGGAAATCACACCTCAGGATAGTGCCTCTCTCGTACATGGACAGAGATAGATTAGAACCTAAAAATATTATTCTGAAATTTCTTGGTTGGATCCTTTAAGATGCCATATAACACAAGCATTGACATATGCTCATCTTCATCAAGACATTATCACTAAGCACAAAGCACAGATAATCAAATCATAAAAAGAGCTTACCTCTATCTTCCTTTCCTAACTTTGGTAAAGAAACAAGAAGGATCTGAATGGTGTGGGTCGAGCTTATTTTAGGAGAATTATTTGAATTTCTTTGTGGGAGTGTAGCTTTAAGCATGTACTTCCAGTTTAACCAACTAATTCACTAATATTAAGGATGAAAAATAAACTTCAGATTCCACCTTTTTGACTGACCTGTATATTGTTGGCTGACTAATTAATTCACCCAGATAATTCAATTAGGAAATCTCTAAAATCAAGTTCAGACAAAACCTATGCCCTGAATGAATACCAACAATACCTGTATGAATACCAATGCGCAATCTCAGTTTCTCATTTGGCATGTGCCTAATCTTGAAGGAAATCATTGCACTGAGAAAGTGCAAAGACATAGTAGCAATTTCCTCAACATGTTTCATTCCATTGCGAATGGGGAGGCCACTAGCAACCATATAAGCATCTCCAATAGTTTCAACCTGTAAACAATAAAAGTAATAATTAATGCTTGCATAAAAGTGGGCTAGAAACAGGAAGTTAATGAAAAGTGCTAAGCAGGACATGGGGAAAGATAGTTTTCAGATACTTAGAAAGGATTTAATAATCACAAAGAAATTATAACCCTCCCTGCATCCCCAGAAGAGAATCTATATATGACACATATTCAAAATGGTTAGATGAAAGGAATTTCTTGTCCTTCTTTCATGATTATCTCCAGAGATGTTCTACAGATGGCCAATGTTAATGTATAGTTAATGATAAACATCCCTACTGAGAGGAATAAATGTCTACACCCTTCATGGGAACGTTCACTGTTTTATCCTGAAAATCCTAAACAATCTTTGAATGTCTCACCATTCCAAAGTGGAATATCCCAATTGTCCATCCAGGATGGTTACTTTCTCAAAGAGTAGTGTAATTGCCTGTCTTCCTCATTACCAGTGGTATTATTTAGACTTTCCATATTTCTATTAAACCATTTAAATTCATCTTAGTCCATTTTGTGAGAACACTGAAGCAGTTTGGTATACCTATAATTCCCCCCCCCCAAAAAATCCCCCCAGAACATGGGTTCTGGTCAGCATAAATGGTGGCTATATTATCACAATATGTTACATACATTATAATATGTTGCCCTTTTTCCTTTTTTCTATTGCCACAACTGGAATTGTCTACCAAACAGAGTAGACTAATATTTATCATAATATTTATCATAATATTTATCATAATAGGCTTGTAGAAATTATTCTCCACATACATTCCCAGATAGAATCATAACCCTCGTCTGCTCCTGCCTTTAAAACCAGGACTGCCAAAGCTCTATCATCCTCCCAAGACATGACCAGAATATGGGGGTATATAAATATCTCCACAAATCTCCAAAAAATAATGTGAGTCCTCTAACCTAGCTGACTCTGTCACCTGCTTCTCTTCACTCAAAACCTACTTGTGGCTCTCAATAGGAGCAGCAAATGATAGGTCTTTCTGTGACATATCCAAGCTGCACCGTACATTACGGTAAACATGACAGTCTCAGTATCTCAGGTACTAGAAGCCCTGAAAATTTTGTTTTTTTCATGCTACCTAAGTCAGGTCATCGAACACCCTTAAAACTATATGTCCCAGTTTCTTTTTGCATGGGACCTTGTTGAACATCTTCATACCAGAATCATAAATGCAATAGAGGCTGGAGGATATAGATTGCAATATGTCTGGCATCCCAATTAAACAGTGAGATGCCCTGGAAAACCACATGGTTCAAGACTCCTTTCTTGAAATCAATGAACCAGTTTTAGCAGTTTTATTTTGCACCAAGAGATGCAAACCATTTAGCAGAAGCAAGAAATTATTGCCTGTGTTGCATTATAATAGGGATAGGTCACAACAATATGTTGTTGCTGTGAAATTCTATTCCACTATCCCACTATGAGGATTAAAAGTATCTTCAGCAGGAACAGGTAAGTCTGAGGGAGTGGCAGATGACATTGTCATCCCTTCTAATTGAAACATACTAGCACTTAGATATTGTGAACATTGGTTCTACCCCCTTTACCGTACAGAGGTCTGTGCCTTCCCTATTGTATATTTTGACTCAGGTTACATCTCCCTTAATGCAAGTCAGGCTCATCTTGAGTGTGTAAGATATCATCCAAGCCTCACATTCTCTCACATTCTTTTTCTGAATTTTGCAGAACACTCAATCAGAAATGGACTGGGGTTCACAGGAGTGGAGCAAGCAGATGGCCTTAAGATCTATGCTATTTGCTTACCTTGTAGACATCATATATTTTAATGATATTATCAAACAGGCTATATAGGTCATTGAGGAGGTTTACAACTTGCAGTGGAGAGCTGAGAGAGCATAGCCTGGTGAAGTCCACAATGTCTGAGAAGAAAATGGAGACTGAGTCAAAGCTTTCTGGTTCTACTGATCTCCCAGCAACAAGCTGTTCACCGATGAAGCTGAAATATGAAGAAGTGACAGATAATGGTCCATTTCTTTTCTTCTTATTTGGTTCAAAACAAAATGGCTGGTCTTTCAAATTGTAGCATGTTGTCATTCAGTCTTGTATGGAGTCACATAAAATTATTTCCTATGGAATGTGTGCAGGATTATAGCCAAAATATTCTGAGGTCTTGTTTTGGTTGACTGCATTCATAAAACCTACTCATTCAGCAGTTCACATGTCTGCCCCTCTTACTCCTCATGAAGGTAATCCTTCTGGGATAATACCCCTCAGGACTATGACAGTGCCCCTCAGGCGGGGCTGAAGCTAGTAGTGCATGAGGCTACCTTTTTTCCCTCCCTTTCAGCTATTCTCTTTTCCATTTTCTTAATTCTTATTGCACATTTACATTTCATTTTCTTCATTCCCCTTCTTCCCTGTCCGGCAGGTTCCTGAGGAAAGAACGAATAGCTTTCAAATTGGGTCAGAAGTGAATTCTGAAATGAATATTTTCTGAAGTGTGTGTGGGGGGTGTCTTTTTTTAATGTTGCCATTTGAAGTATTTTTAATTAAGTTATCACACAGATCTGGGTGGGAGCTCCCTCTAATATCTGAAGAATGAGGGGACTTTGAGCACAGTAAATATATGTCCCTTCTGGAAACACTGTCTATAATACTCCAGCGTTCATGGAGCTTTTCATGCATCTAAAGAGGCTAGGATGGTGCTTTCTGGACATTTTTTAAACTAGAAGTTTCTTCACAGGGCAAGAATGCTTTTTAAAAGTACACAGGAGAAAAGATCACATGGTAAGCATGTTAGAGTCACATGGTGTGCATGTTGTCTTCAGATAGCATGAGAGGAAGGCCTGCAGACTATTAAATTGGATTCATTATGCTACACACTCCAAAGGCTCTGGGAATAAAAGCAAGGCAATAACATTTGGTTTTCCATTTGTGAATACAAAGAGCCTCCTTCAAACCTCAAGCTTATCTCTTATCCAGTGTTAAGCTCACAGGCCGCTTTATAAGAAGAGAGCAGGGGTTTCCTTCAACAGTCTGTGCATTGTCAGGGATGAAGATAAGTGTAGGTGTTGGATAAGACAAAGGAAGTTATAGAAACCAATTCAAAAAGCTTAACGTTTGGTTGGAGGAATAATTCTCAGAAAATAGTCTCAGCTTTAGATACTATAAATCCCTCTTCCTACAAGTATAGGGATAATTATATGTGGGGATTATTGACCCTGCCATTATCTAGATGAATTCTACAGTCCTTATTGGCCATGTGGCCAAATGTTAACAGCCATCCAGTGGCACTGAAAAGGTTAGCTTGTGTTGTTTTGACCCTGCTAGTTAGGCTGGCTGGGGAGAAGACCTGGGGAATGAACCTTTCATTTAGCATTTGCTTGTACTGTTCTGATTTACTTTGTTTGGTCTGCACTAATCCATCTTTCAGTGACCTTGCCTAGGGTTGTGCATTCCAGCCCAGAGGATCTATTTATCCAGCCATAGGATCAAGAGGGTCAATTCTGGGCTAGTATGGCTTGAATTCATTGTTTAGGGGCTCATTTCTACCACTTGCTGTGAGATGTTGGAGCCTTTCAACTAAAGTGCTGGGATGCTTTCTTTGCTGCAGAACAGTGCTGCTCAGACAAGTGGTCCCTGGACCACTGCTAGTCTGTGAGCCATCAGCTGCTGGTCCACATGTAGTTTCCAGGAAATAAACAGTTGAAGCCAATAGGCACAGAAACGGTATTGATCCCTTGCACACTGAGGAAAAAAAAATGTTGATCCCACACATCAGATAGCCTAAAAAGCACTGCTGTTGACTATTGGCTGTATTATTTAACATTAATCTTACAGTAGTGATGTGTGTCAGTTTTCTTTCCCAAATCAAGTGCTGGAAAAGCCAGAAATTACAATCACTTCAAGTTTAGGGCACAATGTTGACTATAAGGCAAATTCCAAGTCCATGTTGTGGTAATATTGCTAGGTCAAGCAAAAAGGCATAAAAACTTTGGTGCAAATTTTTGAAACCAAAACTTTCTTCATCAGGCAAATATGTTTCCTTATGAAGGGGAAAGACAGAGGGCAGTGACAGCTACTCCTGCATTGGTAAGATGTTCTTGTCACTCTTCCTTTTAATAAATAAATAAATAGATAAGATAAGATAAGATAAGATAAGATAAGATAAGATAAGATACTGAGAGAAGCCAGTGCATAATAGAGATAGGAGTGTTGGAGGGTTTGAGTCCTCGTTCAGCCATGGAAAGCCACTTGGTGATCTTGAACAAGTCACATTCCCTCAGTCTCAGAGGAAGGCAATAGCAAACCACCTCTGAAAAAATCTTGCCAAGAAAACTGTATGATGGGATCCCATAAGATATAGTTGACTTGAAGGCATACAACAACAACCATATTGGGATTCTATCAAATGGCTGAAGGCCACAGAAAACCACAATACGAATCAAGCTAGTTTTCAGACTAAACTTGTTCTAAAGAGAAATTAATGTGAGAATACCTTCTTCAGCACAATAACTTAGGAACAGTGAAAGATTTCAGTTACCCTGGTAGCATGGCTGATAAAAGCTTTTCAGTCTTCTTCTTTTCTGCCAATAACTGAGTTGTTCTTGCTTCCACCACTTCCTCCAGATGATTTGCATATTTTTCAAGCTTATTGACCATGTTGTCCAAGATACTGAAATGGCTTTTGGAAATGTTCAAAAAGTAAATATTGAAAGAAACAGTGTTTATCTTTCATTTCTATCAAATTATTTTGCATTCCTTGTAAGAGAATGCACTTTTGTATCTGGAATTGCTTTAATGTTCTGTGAACTTTTATATTTTTGCATGGATTGCCTCTATTTAAAACCCTTCCCATGTCTCTTATCATACATATGTGCTATTGCATGGAATCTGATGATCACATTGGAGTCAGATGGGGGGGGGGGAAGTCTTCCAAAGATTGCCTTTGGATGAACAATATTCTACCAAAATCGAAATCAGACCTATTCATAAAATAATTGTAATATTATTATTCATTAGTACTGGCATCAGTAGCTAAGTATCACAACACTGAAACAGGACCTTTTTCATGGCAGTGCCTTGGCTCTAGAAATCTCTTTCCCATATAGGTTTTGATGATTCCCTCCTTATTGGGCTCTAAGCAGCTCCTAAAAATCTACTGTTCCGCTTTGCTTTTACACACTACACCGTTATAGCATTATGTTCTTATATTAATTACTATGGCAATATCCTGTGAAATTCTGGGTTTGAACAGTTTTCTGGCTGAGAATTCTAAATACCCATCCTTAAACATCAAATCCCAGGATTCCATAGGATGTTGCCATGGTTGTTCAAGTAAAATAGTAGTGTTATAACACTGTGTTTTGATAAGGCCCAAGAAAGGCTTCTCTTTGATTTGAAGAAATTCCCCAGATTTGTTGAAATGTTATGGATTTTACCAGTTTTGTTTTAGCCTTTTTTTTTTGCATTTGTGCCCTTTATTGTGTTTATCATTTTGTCAAAAATCATTTTGAACACTCATTAAGTCAAGAAGCATTTCAGAAATTGAATGAATGAATGAATGAATGAATGAATGAATGACTGGGTGACTGGACATAGTTTCTAATTTACTATTAGTTCATTTGCTGGCTCATCAGAGAGTCATCAAATAGGAGTATTCCATGTACATTCTTGTCATCCACCTGTGATTATATATCATACTACCCATAATCCAAGCATTTGAGGGTAATATGGAATAAAATCAATGTAAACAGTTTAAATCAGAAGAACTGAAATGCACTAAATGCATATTTAACAATTTCACACATTAAAACAAGATAGATTAAAATATGTTCTGTTCTGTTGATCCCGGGTTGATCCCGGGTTGTTTTTGTGCTCCACCCTGATATTTTGTGTTATAGTTGATTCCTATTCTCTTCCCTGGTTTGGGTTTTTAATCTATGTATTATATTGGTCTTTTTAATTTTTGTAAGCCGCTTTGATCTTTTTGGAAAGGCGGGGTAGAAATAAATCTAATAATAATAATAATAATAATAATAATAATAATAATGTTAAAACAGTTTAAAACCATGCCATGTGCAGATTTGAATGAAAACAATTTGACCTCAAAGGCTTTAGTAAAAAGGCCATATTTTTACTTGGCACCAATAAGACCCCTAAGGGTGCATCTACCCTGTAGAAATCATGCAGTTTAACACAACTTTAACAGCCATGGCTCCATCCTACAGAATCCTGGAATTTGTAGTTTTATGAGGAACCAGCACTCTTTGTAAGACCTTGTTAAACTGCAAATCCCAGGATTTCATAGGATGGAGCTACAGCTTAAAGTGCTGTTAAACTGCATGATTTCTACTGGGTAAATGCACCCTAAGGGGAAGGTATTCTACAACTGCATCATCATAGCAGAGAAAGTCCCTCCCTCTGTGTATTACCTGACATGTAAGACCCTGACATGTTAGATATAAAAGCTACTTTTTTCACAGAGTTGTAGTTTCACAAGAAAGAAATTCACCTTTCAGGACTAGCTTCTCTCAATGTTCTCTTCATGTCAGAAAAGGTTGGTCTCCTTTCTGGATGTTCAGCCCAACATGCCTCTAAAAGTGCAATGATGCTTTCATTACATTTGTCTGCTGAAAGAGAAGGGCGAAATGGAACAGGAGAGTCCACTTCCTTGATTCTTCTTATTATCTCTGAAATTAACCAATGATTATCAGTCATATTGAAAAATACAATTAATTTTCATTTCTTTACTTTTAGAAACTTGCAACTTTGGGGAAAGTGTCAGCATTATAGAAGTAAAGCCAGTTCCTGATATGTCTACAGCAACAACTGCCTGTGAACTGGACCTGTTTTTCCCAGAATATGACTGGAGGGAGAATGGTCTAGCATAGTGCTACTCAAAGAAGTGATCCATGGACCAGTACTGGTCGATGAACCTTTGGCAGTTGGTCCCTGGCACACTTCCAGAAAAGAAAAGAAAAACAACTATAGTTAAGGGACACACATATAGCACTATGGAGAAGGAAAGATTTACAAGGGGTTCCCCCCTCTGTACATATTACAATAAGACTTTCAACCATCACTCAGTAATGTCCCAATCCAGAAATTATTACAGTTCTGATCCAAGTAAATGATAGCTTGCTGGGAGTGGAACAAGCTCTTTCTCTTTCTTTCCATGAATCCCTGTGTGCAGAGGAGATATTCTTGTCTGCTGGGGCACTGAGGAGATATCTTGGCTTGTCTCAGCATCTGCACACATCCAAACCAGGAATCTGGTTTCAATGCACCTTAAAATTCAGGTTTACAAAAGGTGATTTAACAAACAAGGTGTCTTGTCTATAGATGATTGTACCAAAAAGGGTCAGGGAACTCAATTGCTTGTTTCCATCCCCTGAAACCATAGTCACTTGAACAAGAAACATAAATCCATGGCAGGACATACTTGGGAATCAGAACTTAAAGTTTCCATGCATCCTATTTGATATGATTTTTTATTGATGAAGAGAAACAGAAAGACATAAAGAAACAGGTTAGGGAATTAGGGAATGTTAGAAACATGGAATGTGAACTTGTTTTCTCTCTCTCTCTCTCTCTCTCTCTCTCACACACACACACACACACACACACACACACACACACAGTGAATGGAACAGGTTAGAGACATTGACACATCTACACAGGAAGGAAAAAGAAGAAATGAAGTACAAATACGATCTCAAAGGAAGAAAAGAAAAACCTTCTGCATTCTTGTTCATGTCTTGATATGGACCATCTTCATTATTGTATATCAGTTCCCGCATAATAATAGCAAAACTGTATACATCACCCTTCTGGGTGCCATGGAATGGATATTCCCCCATCCGTAGCAATTCAGGAGCTGTCCAGAAGAGATCTAAAAGAATAGAAGCAAAGATCACATATTTTTGAGGTTAAGTGGGATGAATTCAAGATGCTCCTAATTATATCCTAAGTGAAAAAGAGCAAATGTGTACTTCTGCAAATTTTAACAATAGTTCATGTTTTTACAGTTTACATTTCAGCATTAATCTGAAGGGTGTTTTTTAAGCCTCAAAACATGCTATTCAATATGTGTTTGATATCAAAATATGCATTCAGATTGTATTTTGATGTTTAAAACATCTAGAAAATGTGTCCCAACAGCTGAAGAAATCAAATTTGTTAGGTAGCCAAATTTCAGCTTGCACATCAGCTTGAGAGGGGGAAATCAGGTCATTCTATATAGGAATTCATATATTTCAAATTCCTGAAGCATACAGAGTTTTGCTTTTGAATTCTATACAAAATATTATTTGTCTGTTTAAGTGCAGTCCTATCTAACTAGAGAAGCCAAGAACCAGCTCAATTGACGCTAAGCCAATTAAAGCTGAACTAAATCCAAATCCCTCCCTTGACATAATGTCAATGACTTATCTCTTCTAAATTAGGGACGAATATTGGATGCAGCTGGGTATTATGCTGGGTTTTGCTGCAGTTGCTGCCTTCTGACTGCATCCATGCAAAAACCCGGCTAAAATCTGCCCTCAGCTGGCTGATTTACAAAGCCAGGAAGCTCCCAAAAGTGAAAAGAGGCCAGTTGAGGGTGGATTCTAGCCCGGTTTTTGAATGGATGCAGTTGGGAGGTGGCAACAGTGGCAAAATCGATGTGATAATACCCGGCTGCATCCAGTATTTATCCCTAATTTGGAAGAGGTAAGTTACCTTATTTATTAATGTGATAATCGCCTTTGTTTCAGCACTGTGACCATGGCCCAGGGCTAAAGAAAGTTTGGATCTTGAAAATTTCAGCTCCTATCTTCTCCCCCCCCCCCCCCCCCCCGACTCTTGGGGGCTTTTCATCCAGCAGATCTTAGCCAACAAATCAGTTCTGCAAGGAGACTGCCCTGTCAGAAGATCTCTCAGAAGAATTGATGGAGAGGGCTTTGCCATAAGAACATTTCTGCAGGCAGAAGAGAATTTCTATTAGTAGATTTTTTTTATTATCTAATCCTAACTCTTAGCACATATTTGAGTTAGGAGTTCACTGCTAAGTAGCAGTATGCACCATATCACTGGCTCACATCCAGTTTATGCTTTCTGTAATAAAAAATAATAGGTAAAATTATATTTATCAGAGCTACTCCCCACAAATATCAAAACCATATAGCATCTATTCCTTTCTTTTCTTTTTTAGGAATAGCCTTGCTGGTTGTAATAAAACACACCACCATTCTATGCAGTAGAGGGCTGGCCAGTGAATATTCATACCTAGGAGAGAAACTATTTGCTAACTAGATATGATCTTGATATCAATAAAATGCTTAAGCATGTTTGAACCATAATTGAGATGTCACTGGCAAAATGCATTGATGGAGGGGAAATATTTTGTGGACTCTGAAAGATTTAATGCCCTTACCTGCATATGTGGTATCTTCCTCTGTTATTATCCTGAATTTTGTTCCATATTTCAGTTCCCACAACCCAAATCCACACAGTTTCACCTGCATGCGACTGTCTACCAGGCAGTTAGTAGGCTTTAAGTTTCCATGAGACTTCAGGGGGCTGTTATGGATGAAGAGCATACCCTGAAAATTAAAAGCACACATGTATCTACAGTGCATACAAATGTATTACTTAACCCAAAATAATATAATCAGTGTAAAATTCATGGTGAATTAAGGAGGTTAAGTTGGGATACTGTGTTTTTCATTCAGTTTTATACAGTTTCATTCATTCCAGAGAGGTAAATGTTGCCTTGAAAACATTTTAAATTGTTTTGTACTCTGATTATTGTTGCACACCTTCAAGTCATTTCCAACTAATGGTGATCCTAAGGCAAACTTATCACAGGATTGTCATGGCAAGATTTCTTCAGAGGGGATTTGCCTTTGCCTTCCTCTGAGGCTGAGAGAATGTGACTTGCCCAAGGTTATCCATTGAGTTTCCATGGCTGAAAGGGATCAAACCCTGGTCTCCAGAGTTGTAGTCCAGCAATCAAACCTCTACGCTAATGGTATTCGGCTCCACATCATCATTTGCCATTTGTTGCCACTATTCTTTTCTAGAGGTCCAAAATTCATGGTAACATCATATATATTGTACTGTGTTACAGTTTTTAAAACTTAAACAAAATATCCAACTAAGATCGTAAACATTACATTTGTTAAAAAGCCCAACTATTAAAAAATCTCAGAACATACTGAAAGCTAGTTAGGGAGAGTGTGCAGAGGGAAAGCAGTTTTCTAGTGGAATTCCTTTGCTGTCCAAACACATGAATGGCATAATCAAGAGGTTGTTGTTAGTTGGTTTACATGCTATGAAAAGGAAAAGCTTTTATGGAGGGCCAAACCAATTTAGGACAAAACACAACACTGGCAATGGGGGTAAATTCGAATGTTGAAACACTGATGAAATATACTGCAAACATTTTATTCCATCAAAAGATTTTTTTTAAAAAAAAATCTCTAATCTCTTAAAATCACAGTACTCTGAAAATCAGACTCCAAAACACCATACAGTTTGTTTCTTCTCCATCAATATCTGCAATTATAGTCTCTTATGCTTACAAATAAACAAATTAAACCCCTCAGCCAGGAGAGCAGCAGATACTTATGTCTGGAGATAGTGATTTTCTTTTCAATATTCGTTTGTTACAATTACATTTTTTGTTATTTCTTCAGCTCTCCAATTCCATACTCACATTGACAATGTCATAGGCAAAAGAGATTTTGAATATCCAGTCCAATTCAAAATCAGAATGCATCAAAACATCCTAGAAAGGCAATCAGTACAAAAATATTATATATAAAATATTTCTCTGGAGATGTAGCTTCATTTTTTTATTTTGAATTTTGTATTTTTTGAAAACTTGATACCATGTTTGTGGGTTGACTTTCATACAGTAAACCCTCAACGTGCTAATTTATCTAGGGCTATAAATTGTAGTAGAGCAGAGATGGGCAAAGTGCATACTGTTGGAAGCAAAGCAGCATCAATGCTTGTATGAAGTGACTAGAATTCAGAGACACAGCAGTGTTAGTCTGGAATATCAGAATGTGAAGGAATACTGTAGCTCCTTTGAGACTAAACTGAGAAAATGATGTTAGCTTTTGTAGACACAGGCTGCATATACACTGCAGAAATAATGCAGTTTGATACTACTTTAATGGCTCAGTGCTATGGAATTCTAGGATTGGTAGTTTTGTGAGATATTTAGCCTTCTCTGTCAGAGAGCTTTGCCCCAACAAACAACAAATTCTATGATTCAATGGCATTTAGTCATGGCAGTTAAAGCTGTGTCAAACTGCATTAGTTCTGCAGTACAGATGCAACCCAAGTCTACAAAAGCAAATGTTATTACTTCCTAGCCTCATTTTCAAAGGTGCTACAAGATCCCTTTGCACACTGCTTTTCCAGACAACGGAGCTGAACAGATGGCCCCTAAGGGGTAGTGTTTTGCCACCACTTTCTTTGCCAGATCGGGGCCGCAGCAACCACATGCTGCACCCCTGATACAGTGCTTTGCTGCTCTAAAAAGCAGCAAAAAGCTGCCCTTACCACCATGGTGGTAGCTTTTTGGAGCTTCTTTGGTGCAGTGTGTGTGAACACTGTGCCAAGGGAGTGCCCTGACACCACACCTGCTGCCTGGTTGGGTGGACGATGTGATGGCGGCATTGGGGAGGAGTCAGGGCAGCCAGTATGCAGTCACCATGCCCCCACTCCACCCCCAGGCCGGCCCTTTTGGCTGGTCTGTACAGCTCCTATGTCTATTCCAGATGGATATGTCTGATTTCAAGAAGCTAGTTAATTAAAAATGGCCCCCAAGACACATGCAATATGCCACACCTACACTACAGAGCTTCCTCCTCAGTGTGATAGCTCTTATCTTATGGAATTCCTGAGGAGATATACAGCTAGGTCCACCTCTGCCTGTTTTCTCTGATAACTGAAAAGAGTATTATATGACTAGACAACACACTATTTTAGCAGTCCTTTCTAAACCAATAAGCATGATCTGATTCTTGCTGTCTTGACTAATACATAACCATTGCTCTAATACTTGATAAAAATTCACCTTTAGGCTTCCTTTCTTGTAATAATGCATCACAATGCAGATATTTGGAGCTTCAGGACATATCCCATAGAAGACTACCAGATTCTCATGTCTCAGTTCTCTCATCTGAAGCACAGAAATTTCCATAAATGTACCACCCAGGACTGATATCACCAACATAGATCCAATAAGCAATTAAACTGTGGACCTTTACAGACTGCCAGAAATAATGCAGCTTGAGGCCACTTTAACTGTCCTGGCTCAGTGCTAGGGAATAATAATAATAATAATAATAATAATAATAATAATTTATTTGTAACCCGCCCCTCTGCGGAGCAATCGGGGCGGCGTACAACAAGTTAAAATACTACAATTAAAACATACCAAGTTCCCACTACCCCCCACCCACAACCCACATCCTTAAAATAGAATTAAACTAGTTAGGTTTAAAAACACACATATGGCTAAAATAAATAACAACAATGGCCGCTGTATAACCAATTTGGCCGCAGAAAGGAAGGAGAGGGAGCAGGGGAAATCCACTGTAGTTTTTTTTTCTGAGACATTGAGCCTTCTCTGTCAGAGAGCTCTGGTACCACGATAAACTACAGTTCCCATTATTCCCTAGCACTGAGCCAGGACAGTTAGTGGACTCAGGTTGCTTTATTTCTGGCAGCAAATGTAACATTATTCATTTACAAAATTGCAAATAAGGGGACAAATGTAATCTTATTGCTCTCCAATTGGTGTAGTGCTCTATCATGGGGCCACACTGGATAATGGCACTTGTTCAGGCCAAGGCATAATATTGGTCAACTCCCTAAACACACTGAATCTATTGTTTAAAATTATATTGCTCCATTAGATGCTAACCAATTCATAATATTCACAGCATCACTTTATAAATTGTGGCACAGGCACAGAAAGTGGAAATTACCACATCTCCCTCTTGTACTGGAAGCAGCTTGGCTAAGAAGCAGAATAGGAAGGGAAGCCCTGATATCTCTGATAATGGAGGTAACAGCAGAGTTTCTCCATGTGTTGTCTGCCAGTAGAATAGCTAGTGGCATTAAGGGGAATCCTTTTTGTTATCTCCTGTCCATAATCAGAATTAGCGGGGATTTCTCTGTCCAAGATGTGCTTGTGGAAGGGACTGGCTTTCCATGGGTTAGACAGAAAACCTCAGTGAGTCTTTAATAGCATAGAGTTAGACCTCCTCCTTCCAAAAATCAAATCTAAGGAGAAAAAATGTTTTTCCTCTCATAGCTTGGTAAGTCTTCCTATTCCAGGAGCACAAATCTCATTGGCAAGTCTCATATGAGCTACCTGACTCAGATATATCTAGTGTCATTCTGCAATTCAAATACAGGTTTGAAATAGATGATGTCCAAAGTTTAAAAGTCAAACATACCATCTGAACCTCCTCAAGAATTGATAGCTTCCAGATATCTGTCTGATTATCAGTGAATTTGAGAGCAACAAGAATTCCCTAAAGCAGAAAAAAAAAACAAAAAGTAGAAGATGATAGCTGTTAACCTTAAGTGATGAACAAAATGTTCTTGAAGACATTTTCAAGGATACACTAGGGCCATGTTGGCGAACCTATGGCATGTGTGCCATCTCTGGCACACAAAGCCATTTTGGAGGGCTCACAGAGAAACAGGAGGGTGGGGGAAGAAGAGGAACAGGCATGCACCTGCTCCTCCTCTTCCCCCACCCTCCCATCACTTCAACTGCCTCTCCTGTTCCGCCAGTTCCCCCCACCCTCCTGTGCCTTCAACTGCCTCTCTCCCAGACCTTCAGCTGCTTCTCCAGAGGCAGCTGAAGGCCTGGGATGGCACAAGGGAAGGAGGAGGAACAGATGAGAGGCAGTTGAAGGCTTGGGAGGGTGTCTAGGGTCCTCTTCCCCCCTCACCCCCTGGACTTTCAGCTGTCTCTAGAGAGGCAGCTGAAGGCCCCTGAGGGCAGAAGGAAGAAGTCCTAACCTGGAAGTCTCACCCCAGACTCCGGCACTAGGTAATACTTGGTGCTGAAGGTCTTTTAGTTTGGGCACATGGCCTTTAAAAGGTGTGCCATCACTGCACTAGGAGTATTTCAATATCATTGACTGAAGTTAACTCTTCTGAGGATTTAGCAGAAATAATAGTACAAGACGGGGATATTCTTATTAATATGATCTCAATGACATTTTAGATTTTGACTTCCTGGTGACAATAACTTTTACATTTATTAACACTAAGCATCTGTCTCTATCTCTACCTCTATCTCCTTCTCTGTATATGTACACACAATGTCATCTTTTAGGCAGCTCATTTTCATCACTAGCAACTGAAGCAAAATATTTTGATAATTTTATATATATTTTTAAATTTATTTGTTAATCATTTCAACTGCATCCTTTTGGCAGCAAAGACAAACTTGGGTGAAGTGCTATTGTCTTGCTTTTTAATTATCTATCTATCTATCTATCTATCTATTTTTATAGTCTATAATTTATTATATCAATACAATAAAATGAGGTGTGAATAATGCATGAATACACACACACACACATATACACTTCATTTGTATGCCACCTTTCTCCCAGAAGGAACCCAAAGCGGCTCACAGTCAATATATATACATGCATATGTGTGTGCAACTGTATGTTTAAATGGAATATTAAAAGCATGTCAAATGCATGACAGACATGATAGATGAAGCTCCAGCCCTGTTTATTCTGGAGTCAACCAAAAGGATGAAAGCTCCCCCACCCCAATTCACACTGGGCAGAACCATGTCTAAGGCTGACCGTGGGTTCCCCAGACTAGCTTATCAGTGAGTATTGCGGAAACTAGGAGAGAACACCTGCATTATTGCTAAACCCTTCCCCCACATCCTGAACACAAAGAAATCCACACTAAGATATGGTTCCTAACCTATTCCAATTGTTCTGTCATTATTTTGTAACTGTATACTCTTAAATTGGTCCAAATTGGGGTGGTTGGTGGTTAGATGGGAATTTATTTATTGATTGATATGCTGCCATTCTCCCAGATTAGAATCCAAGTTGACATACAAAAAGAAGTTGAGCCTAACAATAAAAATAGGCATTTTCATTTTAAAAATATATTCATTTGTATCAAGAGAAAGACACCCCCCGACGAGTTGGGAGGGGTTTCTTGTTGTGCTTGCCATATAAGGACATGAGAAGCCTGGTTGATTAAAGCGCGTGGGGAAATGAGAACACCTGCGCGCTTTGTCCAATTAGGTTGTTTGGTTGTTAC
>JAIPUX010001880.1:53428770-53441291 GCA_020142125.1 Phrynosoma platyrhinos | reverse complement strand
CCCCCCCCCCAAGTCTCCTGTCAACACATGGCAAAGCCGAGAATTTCATAGGGTTTTTAAAGGCAAAGAATACCCAGAGATACTTTTACCAGTGCTGTCCTCTGAAATATATCCTACAGCTGGTTTTCATTGGCAGTCTCCAATGCAAGAACTAACCAGGGCTGACCCTGCTTAGCTTTCAAGATCAGATGGGATCTGGTGCCTTTAGGTTATTTAGGGATAAGACAGGGATAGGCAGCCTTTTGTCCTCCAGAGTTTTTAATCTTCAGATACTCAGGAAGTCCAGCCAGATTGGTAAGGAAATCTGGGAGTTGCAATCCCAAACACAAGGATGGCCAACAGTTCCACATTCCTTCCTTAAGAATTAGAATCATTGTGCATGACACTTCACAGAATAAGGCAATGGATGAAAAAAAACCACTTAAAAATCTAATTGTTATGTTTAAAGAAAGGAATATGATAAGGAAGATACAGCAATAACCAATACAGTGCAATTATAAAACAAGCCACCCAAGTATAAATATAAAACCCAAAGCAATACATAACAAAACAAGCCAACCAACACATATAATCAAAATATACAATCTTATAAAACTATATTAAACCAAGTATTATTATCTAACTTAATCCAACTGTTTGCAAGAACTGTTTGCAATCCAACTGTTTACAAGAACAACAGACAGTAAGAGATAGTACAAGACAAATTCAGTTCTATTTCCCCACTCAAGGCACCAATATCACCTGCACCATGATGGGAAAACACATCGATAAGATCTACTGAAAGGCACAAAGAGATGATATGTGGGAAGGAAACACTGCAATTAACTTCAAAATCTGATAACCTAGATTTGTGGCTTTATCCCTCAGATTCTGTACTATTCTCTTTTTACTTGAGGAGATGGAATTGTGCTCTTTCGCATTTGAAAACATTTATAGACAAGACATTACATTTTTAATTGTGTTAGACAATAGCCACTGCTGCTAATTAAACTCTCCTTCACAAAGAAATAGGAGCAACAAGACAAAAACTACCATATGTATATGAATATGTGGTTATACACAGACAGTCCCTGACACCAACAGAACAGCTTCTGTCAGTGGAATGGGAAAGGGGCAATTTCCTCTTTGCTACTTCCTACCAAACCACTATGGAACCTTCCAGGGTAAGCTTGGAGGTGCATGGAGGCAGGCTCCAAGGAGGAAAAGGAAGTCTCATTGCATAGGTGGGAGTTTGCTCATGTGCCATTGCATTTTATTCAATACTTGTTGCACTTCAGTATTGCTATGCACAAATCATGTTCCCAGTATTCATGCATTTGCTCTGGAATAGCCAGTATTATTTTTCAAAACAAGATAATGGCCTAGATTTATTTTTATTACTGTACCTCAATCCTTTATGATCCAGAGAGCTCAAAGATACTTATTTTAAATAAAAAAAGAAACTTTTTTTTTAAAAAAAGAAAAAAAAAACTTACTTCTTGCAACAGACGATATGTACCTGAGCTTCTCTTGGTGGAGGCCCCGATTTTTTGTATTGTATCTCACCTTAGCCGTGACTGTGATATTGGTTTTGAGTTCGTTTTCTACAGATGTCCACAATTCATCCATCTCAGCCCAAGAGAAAACATCACTTGCGCTTCCCATGAGACCCACATATCTCCATCCAAAAAACTGAAGAGCTTTTTGCAGTACTTTCCCTATCGTTTGCAAGGGGGAGACAAGATTGATGTAAGTGTCATACAGCACTGAATCATCCAGTTTGGCAGTATGGCCAACAAATCCCAAAATGGGAATATTCCACTGAGAAGCTAGCAAACCAGTAACCTAATCAGGGAAAAATAGAGAGAACTATATTAGTTACTTATTGAGTTTAAATACAACAATTTAACATATATATATATATATATATATATATATATAGTATTTGTTTCTTACTGACTGACTATAATGGTACATTAAAGGAAACTTAATACACTTGCATTACAATTTTAATTTACTCAGAAGTTTTAAAGTTTTACAAGTAAATGCTTTTGCAATAAAGGTAAACAGATGTTTGTGAAAGGATTTGATACAATCACTATGCTCTTTATATGCAATGTGTATATATACCCACAGTGATATACACATGAATTTTTTGATATATACTCTTCAAGCAAACCTTCTTCTAAAATTATAACTTTGTCAGAACAAATACTATTTATTTTAAGGAGCTTATCAGATTACCTTCTAAAGTTGAAAAAGCCTCCTGGGATGCATCCACAATGCTGGATGGAGGTAGGAATTATCGCACAGTAATTTGCTGCTGAATCGCCAGACCACTGCAGCCCAGGTTCCAGCCAGGCTCAGCTGGCCCTTTTTAGAAAGCATTTCTAAAAAGGTCTGGCTGGGATCCGGGCTGCAGTCACCTGGTGATTCGGTGGCAATTTACAGTGTGATAATTCCTGCCCTCATCTAGAATCCTGGCTGCATCCCGGGAGGCTTTTTCTGCTTTAAAAGATAATGTGATAACTCCCAATTCTACTATAATGTCATGTCCATGGAATGCTCTATATTCCTACAAGTCAACACAAGTTCAAAGTTTTCTTTCAAACCCATCTGAAATGAGTATTGGTTATATCAGGGCAGTGTTTCCTTATTTTCAGAAACCCATGGAATCCCTTGAAAAGCACAAAGCGTTCTGGGCACAAACATTCACTTAAATGTTAGGAGGAGTTATGTATATAGAAATGAATGCATCCTTAACAGCCTGTAACATGGGAACTTTGGGCCTTTGCAGACTGCCAGAAATAGTGCAAATTGAGTCCACTTTAAGGGTTAGGGTTAGTGCTAGGGAATCATGGGAATTGTTTTTTTCCTGAGACATTGAGCCTTCTCTGTCAGAGAGCTCTGGTGCCACAATAAAATACAGTTCCCATGATTCCCTAGCACTAACCCTAACCCTAAAAGTGGACTCAATTTGCACTATTTCTAGCAGTCTGCAAAGGCCCTTTGAATATATCTGAAGCTCTGAGCACATACAAACCAGACCCACTTTATTAAGTGTTGAAAAAAAGATGATCCAATGAAATATATGGACCATATGTTTGCTGAGTTGCATCGATGTTGGTTGGAGATATGAATGTTGCTATGGGAGGTGGTGACAAAATGAAGGCAGTGCCCCAATAAGAATTCTGCTCTTAATGAAATTTTTCCTCATTCCTCAAATTTGCAGGATTGCAGTAATTAAAAACTTCATTTGAACATGTAGAAATATAGTTTAGATACCCAAAGAGTAGGGGCACATAAAGTTGCCAGATGCACATGCAGCAAATACATGATTTCTAACTGTAAATGATTTTCAATATTTCATTCTCTCCAATGTAAGAAATTTAGGGACTGAAATATTGGGATTCCCTGGTCACTTAAAGATTGATCAGTTTAACTGACTGGTACATCAACCCATAAAAATGAAATCAAGCTTCATTCACACCGATCAATTCATTAGAAGTTTCTTCATTGTTATGAATTTGTTCTGAAATAGAACCACTCTGGTGTAATCATTTTGAGTAGCAAATCTGGTCAATTTCATGGGTGTTGGACAACTGAAACCACTAACCAGTGGGTTACATACATCTACTGAACTTGGAATTCATTGACATTAGTTTTCAACACTTCCTGCATTAGGGCAATTGCTAAAGTAATTTATCCTCATAACTTCCTATACACAGTAAATTTTGTACATCTGCACAACAATGTTGTCAAGGAAACAGAAAAATCACTAAGGGTTCAACAAACTCTCAATATGGTAAGTACTTCTTTTTGTTTAAATTTGCTTTAATTTTCTGTTTGTAAGGTTATGAGTTGTCTTTTGGCCCCAGACTGCCAGAAACAATCCATCTTGAGGCCACTTTAACTGCCTTGACTCAGTGCTAGGGAATCATGGGAGCTGTAGTTTATTGTGGCATCAGAGCTCTCTAACAAAGAAGGCTAAATGTCTCACAAAATTATAGTTCCCAGAATTCCCTCGCATTGAGCCAAGGCAGTTAAAGCAGTCTCAAATTGGATTACTTCTGTAGTGTGTTTTATTTATTTATTTATTTATTTTTATTCCTTTATATACATGTTTTGAACCTGTATATTACACATGTCTGATAATTACCTTTAACATATGAATATAATGAAGAAAAGGTCTTTGTATCTTATGGTAGAATATAATATCTGTTAGAAGTGTGGCACTTTGATATAAAGCGTTCTGAGTGCTAAATTAGATTGAGGATCTATATTCTTATTGTAATGTTACAGGCTAGATAAAACTTGGGACTCTTTCACATTTCACAGTTATATACCATATTAACTGCTATGGCCACTTTCCGTAGAGTCCTGGGATTTGCAGTTCTGCAAGAGGTATTTAGAATTCTCATCTAGAGATCTCTAGTGCCTCACCAAACAAACAAACAGGATTCCATAGGATGCAGATAAGGCAGTGTTAAAACAGTGTTTATTCAAAGTGTTAAAACTGTGGAGTGTAAAGGAGTGCTTGAGTGTGTTTCCTGTCTTTTTCCACCTTGCACTCCAGTTTTTAAGCACTTTCTACTTCCTTATGCCCTGGGGATGCCCCGGCGAAGCAAGGGCATTTTTACTCTCCTTTAAATAAGGCAGCACTGCAAACTTAAGCTGTCTTTGTAATATTTGTGTTTGGTAATATTTACTGTGTAATTTTCCCCCATTACAAACTAGAGCATTGCAAAAGCAAATACACATCTATGAGAAAATAACACAGCCTATATCGGTTTCCTCATCACTTCAGGTTAAACTATGGATGTATTCACATGGCACAATTATAAGAGATCAATAGCCTTTCAATTGTCAAAACTCTTTATTATGGAATGCTGTAATCTCGAGTTTGGTGAGGCAACTTGAATTCTCTGCTGTAATTCAAGGGAAAGAGCTAGAGCTTTCAAAGTCCCCAGCCAAACTACATATCTTAGGATTCTGTAAGATGAAGCCATGATGGTTAAAGTGCTATCAGACTGGTGTAACTGTGCAATGTCATTTCATCCCTTGTCAATTAAAATTGCTATTTGTATTTGAGGTCTCTCTCTGTTTCCCTCTCACCTCAGGGAGATGGGGGTCATCTTACAAACAGACAGTAAAGTAATTAATCCTTCATTAGAGGTCCTACTGTCACTGTCCCTAGTGATCTGTCTTTCCCTCAACTGAAACACATCATGTTTCCAAGTCTCATGAAGTCTTCTTGGCCAGTGGTTCTCAGCCTCTTAGCCTTCAGATGATTTGGAGTACAAGTCCCACAAGGCCAATGGTAGACCAATGCCATGCTAGCTGGGGCTACTGGGACCTAAAGTCCAGAGAATCAGAAGGACCAAAGTCTCAGAACTACTATTCTAAGGGGGGAAGCAGATGGGCGGCATGGGGCCGCCCCAGGAAGCTGCACCGCGGGGCCAAGGTATAAGCACACCTCGGCCCCACAGCACAGCTTCACCACCCCTGGCAGGAGCGCTAAAATAGCACTCCTTCCACAAATCACCGAAGGTGCGCCACAAAAGGCTGCTGGCGCACCTTCGGCGACTCTTCCACTGCAGCATGTACGGACGCTGCAGCGGGAGGTCATCCTCGGAGCGCTGGCCGTGCGGAGGGCCAGCTGCTCTGAGGACATTTTGGGGAAGGGGTTGGGACGCCCAGCGTGTGGCTGCCCCTCCCCTTCCTGGCTCTGAAGACAGCACTTTGCGCTGTCTGCTTAGCCCCTAAGTCATTAAGGACCATTAAAGCCCTTTTGTTATATTGCTGAATAACTCACCTGATTTATCAGACAAGGCTAGAGGACAGACCTATTCACACTCATGAAAAGTCATTATCAATATTTTAAAGCAGGAAGAGATTTTCTAGTGTATATCACAGATGTTTCTGCATCTAGCAAAGGGAAATAACATCAGGTGGGAATATGAGCTGAGTTGACTGGCTCTTTCTCCATTTGGCTTGTAAGGCTTTTCCTTAAGGATAGGCTTGAATCCTCTGAAACATGCACAACATTTTCATTCATCTCAGTGTGCTGTCTCTGAAGTCTCTTCAATCCGATGTTGTTACTCAATGTTATTTCTCTAAAACCACCCTTTCACACCTACACTAACAACCTGCAGGCACATGGAGATTAGCCATTCCAGATTGCACCACCCACACAGCCACGTAGATACCATACTTCCTATTTAACTGCTTTTAGATCTAAACAGAGAACTGGCTGAATCAGGCGAATCCATACAGGAACCCAAGCTCTGAGAACATTTCTACAACTGGCCATGTATCCAGCAGAGAAAAAATAGTTCCAAAGGTAGGTAGGGAAAGAGCATTAAACTTAAGCAAAGTGATGGACTGACAGAGGTGAAGAGGCTTACCTCTAATTTGCTATGGAAAGAGAGAAATTAATGCAGGGGTAAAGATTGATAAAGTTACATTTTTGAATGACAATCACAAAAATCTTTCAACCAGCATGGCCCCTAGGGAAGGCGGGAGATGCAGTACAAACCAGTAACTTTTTGGCACTGGCTGAGGTTGTGTTACAAACACGACTGCATTAACTGTTCTGTGAGCTGCCTTGGGTCCATATCTGGGAGGAAGGTGGCATAGAAATGAAAATAAATAATGTTTTTTTAAAAAATCTTGTGGGAAGAATGTCCAAATCATGGTTTCTTCAGCTTAAAATCATGATGCAATCCAAATAATAGAGGTTCTTAGTTGGAGAATGGTAGAAAACTCATTTCCTATTTGTCTTGGCAGAGAGTGAAACACTGAGTCCTAGCAAATGACCCACAATAGTATTTTCATCCTATTCCATTCAGCATTGATTTTTATTCATTTTATTTAATGGAATGGTCAGGTAGTTGGTTGGTTGGTTGGTTGGTTGGTTTTAATAGAACTACAGCAAACTTTTCAGTTTAAAATCCCTAACATGGCCCCATTCACACTACAAAATAATCTGGTGTAGAAACCAGGTTATTTTGGTGAGCAAATCTCTCCATGGCCTTTTATTCCTCTTTGTCATTCACACGGACTGGGAGAAGGGGAAGGAAGAATGGCTGCCACAAAGAGATGATCATGGCAGGAGGGGGGAGGAAGAGGAGGAAGGATGTGACCGCAGGGGGGAGGGAAAGAGAAGGAGGAGGAGGAAGGAAAAGGCAAACTCCTTCTGAACAAACCTTGCCAAGAAAACCCCATGACAGGTGTGCCCTGACTTGAAGGCACACAACAGCAGAGGAGGGGTACCACTCTTTCTCAAAAGACACTCCTTGTATTCTGCCCATTAGTTTATTGCCTCCTCCTCCCCCTCCCTCAACTGTGGTGTGGGCCAAAAAAGAAAAGAAAAAGAAAAGAAAAAGAAAGACAGTTTCACTCTCTCATCCTCAGAGGAAGGCAAAGGCAAAGCCTCTCCAGACAAGCCTTGCCAAGAAAACCCCATGACAGGTGTGCCCTAAGTAGGAAATGACTTGAAGGCACACAACAACAACAGCAACAACAACAACAGAGGTGGGGTGGTGGCACAGCAGGAAGGCGTGGGCCCCTGTAGCTTCTCCTCCTCCTCCTCTTCCTGTTGGGCTTCCCCTCTGGTACATCCCTCACCTTGACGCTGCTTGCCGGAACCCTCCGGGGGACCCTCTCCATCAATGCTGGTGGCAGTGGTGGTGCTCCATCTCCCTCTCTTCTTCCTTGCCCTGTCAGTTCTCTCACAAGCCAGCCTCCTTGCCCCGGCCCCACTTTGGCCCCAGAGATCACATTGGGAAAAGAAGAGGAGGAGGAGGGAAGAAGGCGGCAGCAGGAAGAGAAGGAAGGAGAATGAGGAGGGTGACTACATTTGGGGGTCCTGTGTGATCTGAATCGATCTGCTAGCTTATTTTTACTGTCAGAGATTCAGATCATTGCAGTTCTTTAAAAAGGAACTGCTAAGAGATCCGTTGTCAAATGCACTGGTTTAAGTGGAGTTTTCACTCCTCCCCCCCCCCCCCCCACAAACTGCACCAGTTATGGTCAGGGCGAGTGTGAACTTCATGGAAATAAACCAATTCCACACTGGCTTATTTCCATAGTGCAAAAGTACCCATAGTGGATTTGGTTTACTGGATGAAAGTATATACCCATGATGCTCATGGTTTTTTCTGGACTCCAACTCACTTCTTTCATCAGAATTATCCTCTGTTGTAATCCACTTTAGGAGTTTATCACGCTGGAAAAAGAAACGGGATATTAGTGCTATGGTTCCACCAATATTCCATAACTATATTATCACACAATAATGCAACACTTTTCACATGACATTGAGTGATGTCATTATTGTGTGATTATCCCATGAATAAAGCAGTGAAATCGTGTTTCTTTTTATTTGGGGGAAAAACCCGAAAATAAAAAGCAGCACGATTTTGCTGCTTTATTCATGGGACAATCATGCAATAATGACAACATTGTGTGAAAAATGGCATGTTATTATGTGATATTCATGGGATATTGCTGGAGTATAGTGCTAATATCCCATTTCTTTTCCAGTGTGATAAACTCCATAATATATTATGAAAGTGAACTTGTGGAAGACTACAGACTCCTCAGAAGAAATTCCTCATCCATGAAAGGTGATGGCTTAAGAGAACTGTATTAGTTTGACAGCAATACCTGTGTAGGAGGATCAGGTGCAGTGAATATAACGTATGTGAACAGCAACCTCTCATTAATATAAGAGGGTGTTGTTTCCACAGGTAAAAAGTTCTATAATTAAACAAGGTTTACAGTAGTAAGAAAGAGATACTAATAGTCTTGTCAGGATCTCAAAGAAGCAAGGATACACTACTGAAACTGGTGAGTAGTTAGAAAGGCAGGCTGCATGAGCTTTGGTCAAATAGTATTGTTTTTCTTTTCTTTCCTTTTTTGTAGTTTGTATTTCTGAGAGCTGCCAATAGAAGCAAACTAAACTAAAACAAAAATGTGACTGTGAACTAATCTACTTGTGTGCACTCATAGCAGATGCTAAGGGTGATTGGATGTATAGTATGCTTCGAAAGAGCAACAAAAACTGAAAAGATACATTGAAAGGATAGCTTTATACAAAACTTTTCAGAATTCACTTTGTGATATTATGCTACTCCCATTAAAATGCTAGTATTCAAGTTACATTCCAGTATGAGATAATCTTAGAGATGATCAAAATTAAAAGTAATCTGCTATATCTTTCAATGTATTTGTTGTTAAAATCTGTTGAAAATCTGTATGTTGCCTTAAATAACAATAATTATTGCTCTGTTGGTATACATGGCCTGTAATGAAAATCTTTCTGTAACCTAGTAGTCTCTGATTTTATTTTATTTTAAATCATTTTGGAATTACCTTACCGATGTGGACTACACACAGGCTCATATAATTTAGAGATACTATCATTTTAAAAAAAAAACCTACATTATTTGTGGGGGATGAAGAGAAAAGAAAGATATAGTACAGGTTGAGTTCCTCATCCAAAATGCTTGGGACAAGAAGTGCTTTGGATTTTGGATTGTTATGGGTTTTTTTGGGGGGGTTGTTTTTGTTTTTTTGTTTTTTGAATACCTGTATTTACATATATGTACAGAATAAGATATCTTGGAGATGAGACCCAAGCCTAAACACAAAATTCATTTATGTTTTATAATACATGTACACATAGCCTGAAAGTAATTTTATGTAATATTTTAAAATAATTTTGTGCATTAAACAAAGTTTGTGTTGAAATACTGAACCATCAGAAAGGAAAGGTGCCCCTATCTTAGCCACTCATGAAAAAAGTTTGGGATTTTGGAGTATTTCATATTTCAGAATTCTGGATAAGGGAGACTCAACCTGTAGTTAAATGTATTACAAAATATTAAAGTATATCTTCAACAGAACTTCGGAAAATATTTATTTCTTGTTTGTTTTACTTTTGGATAACAGAGGCTGCTTTGCCTGGGAAACTGTTGGAGTTGTAGTCCCTGAAAATAATTTTGCTTGGATTCTCATCTCCCAAACAGGATTACTTTAAGTTCAGGTTTCCAGCCAGCTAGTCAAGTTCTTCCATGCAAGAAATGATAATCAATTATTTCTCCCTGCTCTGATTTTGAAATTTGCAGCCATCTGACTGTGCTAGAGGAAACAGCAATAGTAGGAGAGAGAAAGAGAGAATTAACAGCAGCTAGCCAAAGGCCAATTTGTAAGTTATTAAGAATTAATCATCAACATAAGGTTTTGTGTTTGTTTTTTAAAAAGTCAACTCATCCATCCATCACTTTATTTATACCCAGCCTTTCCCCCAGGCTAGGACTCAAGATGGATTTCAAAAGACAGACAATTACAATAAAAACACAGATAGTTCAAAGTACAAAGGTGGAGATTAAAACAATATCAAACCAACAACAGCATTAAAACCATATAAAATTACACCATCATAAAAAGTCCATGTCTTGCTAACAATCAATCTCCCAAGGCTTGGTGGAATAGAAAGATCTTCACCTGCCAGTGAGAAGACAGCAATGAATTAGGTTGACCTAGGGCAAGCAATAAACTTGTAATTGCCTTGTTTAGGGAACTTTGTAAAACAGGATTTCCTTGCATGTAATGTTACAGGAAGAACCTCACAGTTAAGAAGGGAACTGATGCACAGTATAGTGGTTTATGGTGTGGAACCTGTATTTTAATTCTGCTTGCAGCTAAATGTGGAAAAGCAATGTCACACCATGGCTAAAGGTCTCATGCAGAAGCAGCCTGAGACTGCTTCCTACACATATAAGAATTATTTGACATGCAAGCCAAGAGCACAGGAAATGCACTGCCAGTTACACTCTGCCTTTCTTCCCTTAATAGATTGAAGCACATGAGAACAAAGGCTATCAAGCATACCTTGTTGCCAATTCAATTAATTACAGTTCAGCCTAGGCTTGTGTGGGTGAAAGAATGCATAACTGGGTATATGATGAAGAATGCAACCCCCTGTCATTGATCTGAAAGTAAGACTGCAATCCTGCATACCAAGACAGAAATGCAGGGAACTTACATTTGGGACTAGAGCTGAGTTTAGTACAAATACATTGTTGTTACTGTGTGTCTTCAAGTCGTTTCTGACTTATGGCAGCCCTAAGATGAATCTATCACAGGGTTTTCCTTGCATGATTTGCTCAGAGGGGGGTTGCCTTTACTGTCCTTTGAGACTCAAAGAGTGTGACATACCCAAGGTCACCCTGTGGGTTTCCAAGGCTGAGTAGACATTTGAACCCTGGCCTCCAGAATCCTAGTCCAAGAACCAAACCACTACACTACACTGGTGCTCATACAAATAAATATACATCACAAATGCATAGGCCCCATTAAGGTGGTGTTGTTTTTTTTTAAATTACTCATTGCATAAACTAAACTAGAAAAATAGATATTCCTGAGATATAAACTATTTATACCCCTTCATCAGATTAAAGGCATTCATCACTCTTACTAACATGTGTAGCTAGTCAGTATAGTTAACGTGTAGTTAGCTCATCCTGCGCTGAGCTTTAAAAAGGTGTGGATTACAACTTCCAGAATGCCCCAGCTGCAATAGTCAGCCATACTGCTTGGGAGATTCTGGGAGTCTCAGTCCAGACGGTTGTTAAATGACTTTGTGGCATCTCTATGAATAAGAGACCATCAAGACGTTCCGGTATTAATAACCTGCTCAAATTATACAAATTCAGGGGCATGGCTTTCTTGATTGAATCTATGCATTTGTAATGCAGCCTTTCTCTTTTCCTAGGACAAAGGTTGTGTTTAGGGTTGTGTGTAAGCACTATGTCTTGAGCCAGCGGTAGGCCAGGGCAGAGCCAAACATGAAAAAGACTATCCCATCTTCTCCCCCTTTTCTTTCATTCTCTTTTCCACCCTTCGTTTTCTCCTCCCACCTTTTCTTCCCCACTTAGAAGGCTGCATTGCATAGACTGAGATGGGAACTACCATGGATTGGAATGGATACAATGTCTTCCATGGAAATGTTGATGCCCACACCATCCCCTGCAGTGCCCAAGCCTTCCCCCCTACCACCAATAGAATCATACAATAGACTCATACATAGAGTTGGAAAAAACCAGAAGGGCCATCCAGTCCAACCTCCTGCAATGCAGGAATACACAATCAAAGCACCCCTGACAGATGAACATCCAGCCTCTATTTAAAAACTTAAGAAGGAGACTCCACCAACTTTGAGGGAGTGTATTCCACTGTTAAACAGCTCTTAAACAACAGGAAGATCTTCCTAATGTTAAGGTGGAATCTCTTTGCATGTAACTTGAATCCTCTGCCCCATGTCCTAGGAGATTATCACACTACACTCTTAAAGCATTGCTATTCCATTTTAACTGCTCTGGATGCCTCCTGTTGCATCCTGGGATTAGCATTTTAGGGAGGGGGCATTTAGAATATTCAACCAGAGAGGTCTTGGGCCTCACTGAACTACAAACCCCAGAACGCAACAGGAGACAGTCGGATCAGTTAAAGTGGAATAGCAATGCTTTAAGAGT
>JAIPUX010001880.1:53398823-53416783 GCA_020142125.1 Phrynosoma platyrhinos | reverse complement strand
GTGAAATACTAACTCCATGCCAATTTTGTTTTCACCTTTTTCTTTCACATTAGGCAAAATGTATTTTATTTATGTTAGTATGAACCAGGCTGTAATTTCTAGTTACAAATATCTACTGAATAATTTTTTTTGCTGAATAGAAAATCAACACTTGGATTAATCCCATTTATTGAATGGACCTAACTCTCTTGGGACTAGCAATTGCATTTAGGCACAATGTCCTGAGTAACATTAGTCAATGGCTCTTGCATGTATCTCTTCCACGGTGTACCTTTTAAGAACATGTATGCCATTTCATGTATGCCTAAAACAACTCCTAAGGAAGATCAAAGAAGAAAGTGCAAAGGCATGCTTACTGCTGAACATTAAGAAATAATGACCACAGAGAACTTACACACATTCAAACTACTAGACAATGAGGAAATAGAAATAGTAAAAGAGTTCTCATATCGGGGATCAAACATTGATTGGAAGGGGGACTGCAGCCAGGAAATCAGAAGAAGACTAAGAATGGGGAGGGCGGCTATGAAAGAACTAGAAAAGATCCTAAAATGCAAAGTCATACAACTCAGAACAAATTCATAATCATACAAGCCATTGTATTCCCTGTTACCATGTATGAATATGAGAGCTGGACAGACAAGAAAGAAGATAGGAGGAAAAGCAATGCATTTGAGATGTGGTGCTGGAGAAGAGTGCTGAGGATCCCATGGACAGCCAAAACGATAAACAGATGGGTTCTAGAGCAGACCAAGACAGAAATATCCCTAGACACCAAGATGACAAGACTTAGACTGTTGTACTTTGGACACATCATGAGAAGGCATGAATTGCTGGAAAAGACAATAATATTAGGAAAGGTGGAGGGAGGTAGAAAGAGAGGAAGGCCACATGCTAGATGGATGGACTTTATTAAAGAGATCACGAAAATGAGTTTGCAGAAACTGGGCAGAACAATAGAGGACAGGGAGACTTGGAGATGTCTCATCCATAGGGTCACCATGGGTCAAGACAGAAGTGAAGGCAGTTAACAATAACAACAAATGCCATTTCACTGTCTATCTTGAAATGAACTTGATACTAGATTATATATATTTATATGAATTGGTTTAGGACTTCCTTCCTTCCTTTCATGCGAATTCTGGCTTGAAATCAACTGGGTAATAATTGCACAGGATTCCCTGCAGTTTATACTGGTGCAGGGCATCCTCTTTATCCTATGCATAGGGCAGAGGAATGTCTTAGACTGACCTTCACATCTTAAAGAAGTGGGTGTGGGAACTGGGAAGTAACAATGTGACCACAGCAGGGACTAAATTGTATTGGGTTTTGTTCAGCATTCTTCTATATAATTGCCCTTTTCCCTCAACACCACTGCAGTCCCCAAGGGCTATAAAATGGATGGGACAAGGGAGGGAGAGAGGGTCATGAGAGTTGCCTACAAAATTGTCTGGACTGATATGCAGTATCAGCATTGCCATTCTGTTGGGAAAGCCTCAGATAGACAAACTTTTATACAGCTTTCCTGTGGGCCCTCCAGATGTTGGACTACAACTGTGATGGCTGGTGACTCCCATGTGAATGGGGTAATGCATCTATCTACTCCAGGTTTTGGATAACTTTAAAGGAGCTAGCCAAGGTGCTGAACCTGTTTTGTAGATAGGGTTCAGCATCTTGGAGAGTCTTTTAAAGCTGTCCAAAACCTGGAGCATATTTGCCATCCCATTGACATGGGAGACATCAGCTGCTATTGGACTACAGTTCCTACCATTTATCAGAATAGACATAATGGGAGCTGGAGTCTACATCTGGAAGGCACCAGGCTGAAGAATCTCTTTGCATAACTATAAGCCAGAAAGTAAATCAGAGGGTATCTAAATTTGAAAAAGAATCTATTACTATTACAGGTTGTGTATCCTTTATCCAAAATGCTTGGGACCAGAAGTATTTTGTATTTCAGATTTTATTTTATTTTTATTTTTTGGAATATTTGCTTATACATAATGATATCTTGGAGATGAGGCCCAAGTCTAAACAAGAAATTAATTTATGATTCATATACGTCTTATGCACATAGCCTGAAGGTAATTTTATACATAATATTTTAAATACTTTTGTGCATGAAACAAAGATTGTGTACACTGAACTATTGGAAAGTAAAGGTGTCACTGTCTTAGCTACCCATGTGGACAGTTTTGGATTTTGGAGTATTTCAGATTTCAGAATTCTGGATGAGATATACTCAACCCGTACAAACCAAAAGGAGAAAGAGCAGCATAATGGCTACAAGTGAAAAGCTATGAAGTCCCCTGTTCAGCTCTTGCCTCAGCTATAAATTCCTTAGGTAAATTGCATCCTTATGACTATGGCACAAATGATTCAGTCTGCAATTCGGGGATATTACTGGCCTGCCTTTGAGGAAACACATTTACTGATTGCTGTGTAGTACTTTGCATATGGTATACATCTGACCACATAGTACTTTGCATATAGTATACACCTATAGTGGTAGTATATCAGTTGAATAAGCTGATTCCAGTGCACCATGCCAGAAAATAAAGGTCTCCCAAGGCCAAATGACTCTTGGGCAATGTCATATCTGTGTATGTATTACTATAGTTATGTGAAACAAAAGAGGGTGGAGAGTGTGGCTGTTGGGAGTAAAGTTATGGATGACTCACCTAAGCTTTATAACAAACCAGCTATGTTAGTACAACTGTGTACACTCAGTATCTGTTTGCAGTCTTTTATCATGGGATTAAACTGATAAGAAGTCTGCCTGGATAGACCTGTTTCACCTGTTTATCTTCTATTAAATACCTAAAGGTGTCTGGGTAGATGTAATATTGGGCTGTTATACTATGTCTTCCAATGTTTCAAATAATTAGCTGTGCCTTGCAAGGCAGGACAAATAAACTTTAAAATGTCAAAATTGCAAACCCCTCCCTCTTCAAAGAAGTAACTCACATCAGAATCATTTTAAGATTGAAGTTATGTTTTACTCTAAGATGTAAAATGGCTCTCCCTGTTCCTAGAGATAAACAGAAGGTAAGAGATGAAATATCTACCCTCTATACAGCTAACATTCTACGTGTAAAACAAAATGGAAAGTATTTGCATTAATATGATATATAAAATATCATCCTATTCACAAAGTCAGCCTCGGTTACCCAAGAAAGATAGTTTTCTTAACTACTACACACATACATTTGTACAAATTACACTATGTTCTGTCTTTTAAAAGTGGCAATCCTATATACACATATGTGGGAGTAAATCCCAATGCTTGTAAGAGGACTTGCTTCTGAGTAAACGTGTGTCAGATTGCAGTATAAGGCATTCACATATTATGGAAGCTGACTCACGGATTCCTCATTGTCTGTCCCACACATAAATGCAAATGTCTCCTTGATAATCCTCCCCACCTGGAATACTTAGGTTCTATGTATATTGTAAAAGATTACAAATCATTGTTACATCTTTCTGGGTACTGTAATCCTTTCCTGCATATTTTTCCTACCTTCTAATTTAAAAATACAAAATTCATCCAGGTAATGAAGGAAGAACCAGGTTCCTAAAGTTCTGTTAAGGTGGTGGGCCAGCGTTAAGGCATGCTGCCTTTTCCAAAGCTTGTGCTTGTTTTGCAACTTTAGGCATACTTACAAGTTTATAAAAGTATTG
Organism: Phrynosoma platyrhinos; assembly: GCA_020142125.1. Taxonomy (NCBI): domain Eukaryota; kingdom Metazoa; phylum Chordata; class Lepidosauria; order Squamata; family Phrynosomatidae; genus Phrynosoma; species Phrynosoma platyrhinos. The sequence goes on along the minus strand of JAIPUX010001880.1, from coordinate 53,413,102 downwards.
TGTAAGCACTGCCCAATTACTTTGCTAAACTGATGTTTCACACCAGCTCAAATTACTCTGGCTGTTTGATCAGGATAAGTCCTACCTTTGAACCTATCACAGGCAGGTTCAAAGGCTGCCGAGGTAAACTGCTATCCTTTTGTTAAAGAAGCTTCGGGGCAGAGAGTAACCAGCTACAGCTCAGCCACAGAAATTACTTATGAAATGAACAGATTTGAAACATCGATGTGAGGCTAGGTGGGATAAACGTATTTGCGCTTTTGTGTTTGTATAACAGGACACAAGGTAAGCCTTGAAATTAGCTCCCAGTCAAAACCTAGCAGTGTTAAAATGACGATTCTTGCTATTTAAAAATCATGGAAAATAAAATGGCTGATTAATGCACAGGTGGCAGCTGTCACATTTATAAGCATATGTTGATTTGAATTTTTTCTTAGTATTGAATTGAAGGAACACAACTAGTTGATGAACACATGGATCTTTCATTTTAAATGAAAAAGTATTATTCTAGACAATACAAAAATATTTTAATTTCTATATAACATGACTTTTATATATTCACCAGAGACCCAAATAAATATGTTAATGTTTACAGTGCTATAAGATGGTGTATGTGTGTGTATTGGTTTGTTGTAAGAAACTAGAATGGCAGGCCCCTGTGGAATTTTTCATTCAATGAACTATGATTTCCATACACCTTTAGAGGTAAAATGACATTTGCCGTGGTTCAAAAAACCTTCACTCTAGAGTCTAGGAAGAGATTTACTCTGTACTGCCATGTTCCAGCTTTGCCTTATTATAATACACATACACACACACACACCCTACCCTATGTCACAAGATCTTAGGGTGGTGTTCAATTTAAAACAATTTAGAACAGCTTAAAAATGTAAAGCAGTGAAAAATCTAAAAATGATTCTAAAACCTTATCTTAGTTCTGCTACTAAATTTGACTATGACATGTCATATTTTGAAATGGGACTACATCTGGCACTTGGACATAGGTGAATGTGAGGCTGGTTGGGTGGATGACCTGGTATCACTTAAAGAATTGCTTTGCTCTAAATAATCTTTTGTATTTATATGAAGAAGCAATCTAAGAGGAGCTTCTCCCTGACAGTAAATTATGATGCAATTAATTAAGAAGTCCCCCTCCCAGTGTATTTCACAAGCATATGTGCCAACATCTTATGCTGTGTGGTAATACAGCATAAAAAAATAAATAGAAAAAAGAGCCAGTGTGGTGTAGTGGTCTGAGCATTGGACTGACTCAGGAGATCAGGGTTCAAATCCCCACTCAGCCATGGAAACCCACTGAATGGCCATACAATCATACACAAGTTATACAGTCTCAGCTCCAGAAAACCCTCTGATAGGTTTGCCTTAGAGTTGACATGAGTCAGAAATGACTTGAAGGAACACACTAGCAAGAGCTAAAAAAAAGTTAAACAAAGGCATGATTAGAATGAAGAACAGTTGCTTTGGACTTACACCTAGAAATATATTTCTGGACTGTTGAGTCTCTTCTGACTTGTTAGCTAATGTATTCTCATTAGAAGTCATGTACTCCATGTGTTTTTGCCTGAAGTGCTGTGTTCAGCCTACCATAGGTTTCTGCCTATGCATAATTCTTTATAATAAAGAAACTGTACCTTTAAGAGAATGTTTAACAGAGGTATGACAGAATGAAATTAACAGGTGAAGCTTTCCCCTTCATTGCCTCCATGCAAGGAAAAGAATAATCTCCAGGCTGTGATATTGTCTGTTCTGTCTGTCTGTCAAGTTTATCCCATGTTTTACAATAAGAGACCCAAAGAATGCTATTAAGCAACACCAACTTTTGCAGTTTGCTCCTATACCTTTAACAGCCTGGTTGACAAAAGTTAGTAGGCATTTCTGGGCATGGAGAGAAATAGATGGCAAATGGTTCCTGTACTATATTTCTCTATGTTAAAGTTACAACAACAGTTAGGAAAAGATTTGGCAACTTGGAACACAGACTGCCAGCAATAATGCAAAGTGAGTCCACTTTAACTGTCCTGGCTCAGTGCTAGGGAATCATGGGAATTGTATTTTTTTTTCTCAGACATTGAGCCTTCTCTGTCAGAGAGCTCTGGTGCCACAATAAATTACAGTTCCCATGATTCCCTAGCACTGAGAGTCAGGGCAGTTAAAGTGGCCTCAATTTGCACTATTTCTGGCAGTCTGCAAAGGCAGATAAAACTTCCTAGAAGGGTTAAGCATGAATTCCAATCCCTCCAAATGTCCTTGTCTGGTACAGACAGTCCCACCATCCTACTTTTTCACCTGTTTTGACAATGTCCCAGATTCTTTCCTCTTTTACTATTTCTTTCTTACTTTAGTTGCCACAAACCCAGTTCAAACTGCAAAAGTAGTTTGCACTCCTTTAACTTGTCAGGGGAATAGGGGGAAAGAAGGTAGAATCTTGACCTTTCCTGTAGATGCATAAAAAGCAAAGTGTTGAAGTCTCTCCTAGCTTGAGTGTTCTTCTCACTAATAATTTATGTCACCTTGACTATACTCTGATGTTACTTTGTCATGAATGCCATGCTTTTCATCTGTGAGATGTTGAAGGCTATGGAGATGAGATCTTGCTCATCTCCTGAAAACTTTGATGAATTAACTTTTCATGTACAAAATGTTGGAGGCTTTGGAATCCTATTAGTAGTTCTAACTAGAGCAGGTCCATTGAATCCATTGTAGAATGGTAATTCAGGAGTTACAAAAATTCTATTAATTCAATGGGTCTGTTCTAGTTGGATCTATCAATAGCATTCAGCTCTTCATTTATGTTTAACAAACTATGGTTTAGTGTTACATGTTCAAATCTCTAAATTGTGCACTTCCATTTCCTTCCAGTAGGGTTGCGAGGACAAGATAAGAAATGTTTGCATTTGTTTTGCATTTTATGCAGTTTTCATTATGTCTGAACACCTATGCTGTGGTTCAGAGATGACTTCCTAAACCACAGTTAAGCCTAACTACAATTTGTTTGGGTCTGCGCATAGCTCCAAACTGAAGGTACTAAAGCATAAATCACATTTTCAATTTTCAATTGCCTATCTGGTAGCAATGTCAGAGGGAGAAAAGTTAAATTAACAACTAACTAGTCATATTACTGGGAATAAAAATGGCAAGATTTAGGGTCTGAACAGACTGCCAGAAATAATCCATCTTGAGACCACTTTAACTGTCCTGACTCAGTACTAGGGAATCATGGGAATTGTAGCTTTTTTTTTTCTGAGACATTGAGCCTTCTCTGCCAGAGAGCTCTAGTGCCACAATAAACTACAGTTCGCATGATTCCCTAGCACTGAGTCAGGGCAGTTAAAGTGGTCTCAAGATGGATTATTTCTAGCAGTCTGTTCAGGCCCTGACCTTTGAATAAATCTGGATAGGCTAATTGCCACTTTAGTTCTAAGTCCTTTCATATGGAAGCCCCTTTCATCATAGAGGAATTTATAATGGTTCAGATACAGGTAGCACTTATTTCTTTCTCTCTAAATGGCAGTGATATTGTTTTTAAAGACAAAATGGGGATGAAGTTTTAAAATGGTGCAAGGATAATGTCCTGCTAGCAATACGCACTGTCACTTTGAGATGAAATTTGGTTAGCCACTTCCCTTCCTGTTATGTTATACGTATTTTCAAGCAGCTTGACCTCACTCACTTTTATGCAGAAGTAAGCCGGAATACATTTAAGAGGCTTTGCTCTAAAGGAGCCTATAACAGCATCCCTGGCAACAATTAGTCACTTCCTGATAGAGGTTTGACTCTTTTGTGAGTTTCCCAGCACTTCCTGGATGTGTCTGTTATTTAAGTCTGTGTGCCTGCAGAGTTTGTTGCAGGCTTATAGTTTCTGTTTGGTAAGTGGAGGTTTTTCCATTTATAAGTGTTAGAAAGTTGTGGGTTATGTGTAATCAGGCTTTCTCTGTGTATTTTGTGTAGCACCTGACTGCTAAAAGTAACTTGCTAGTAAAAACATTTTCTAGATTTTGCAACTATAAGAACTTTCACTAGGGAAAAAAATCAGAATGCTGTTCTTACTCTCTTTGCAGTTTTGTTGGTATACTTTTACACTTTCTTCCCAAATTTCTTTAAAGTTAATGTTACTTTAAAGTTACTGTTACTATTGGAGTTTGATTAGAGATGTTTGGCTGAGAGTGAGTAAACTGCTTTTCCCTGTGAGCATTGCAGTTCAGCAGAGACCCGAACCTTGTTTTTTGGAACAAATTCCAGTATTATAACTGTATGTTTTCCTGTGTTTAGATAAGACTGAAGCTTGAAACCTACCATATGTCTATTAAGGTTGCGCAACACTTGTCTTCCCCCCCCCCTTTTTTTTTTATTAGGTTCTGAGATAGTTCTAAAGGCCAAGGCTCTGATTATTACTTTATGATATGCATGCATGATCAGTGTGTTTTAACAAATGCTATAAATTGGAATTTATCTTAATTGTGAACAATAGGAGGCCTTGCTGTGAAGTGTATCTTTTTATACCACTACGTCTGTACAATATGAAACCGGATATTTATAATTAGTGAATAATTTCTGGAAGCTACCATAGTTGGGAGTTTTCTGTCATTCAGTTGGATTAGAAATAATTGTTTTAAGCTTGCTTGCATTAGGAATGCATGTGTGATGGTGTCCTATATCAAGTGAGATGGCTTTCCCATCTCAATCTGGAATGCCATTGGTTCTGCTGGGTTTCAGATGGAAATCTTCTCTAGGTCTACTTGGAAATGTTAGGGACTGAATCTGGGACTTTCCACATAGATCTTGGAAAAGTTATCTTGTTGGATCACAGCTCCTAGAACTTGTGCTAGTTGTGTGTTGTTGTTGTTTTTAAGTAACTTTCCAGGCTCTGCATGTGAAGTACATACTTAAGGCCTACTTGGAAGTGTTAAGTCTGAACCTGGTATTTTCCACAGTTTAGAAGCATTATCTTGTTGGCCTACAGTTTCCAGCCTTCTTTCATCCACCTGATAGCATAGTGGCTGTGCTATTTGGGTGATTTTGAGAATTGTGGTCCAAAAAATAGTTTCTCCAGTTCTGCTTCTGCATACAAAAGACATACTCTTGTCAGTGAAACAGTTTGCTGAAGGTCTCAAATTCTGAATAATCTTTTAATTCTTTTCAGCTTTGATTGTTTTGCCAGCTATAAAAACATTTGGAGCATAGTCTGGCCATGACGGTCTGTCTTCTGGTAACATCCTAACTGCAGTTACTGCAATGCATTACACATGGGCCTGACTACCAGAAGCTTAAGTGACTGCCAGAAATTTTCATGTTACAGCCACATTTATGTGTATTTTGGCAATTTAAATTATTTCACTGCTTCCTGTTCAATTCTGGGCACAGTTCATGTGTTACTACTTACCTGTAAAGCCTTAAGTGGCTTAGACTTCAAATACAAGAAAGAATGCCTCTTTTTGTAACAGTCTTTGTTTAACTGCCAAAACACTACTTCAGGTGCCTTCAAGAGAGGACACAGTACAGGCAAATGGATGAAAGGGCTTCTTTGTCACTGGTGCTATGGCTATGAAATTCTCCTTGTCATAAACTCTTATGTAGAAGCTTATAGGTGACTCATTTTGCTGTCAAGCAAAAATGTATTTTGTTTACTCAGGCATTTATACTTGCATGTGTTTTTAAAGAGCAATTTAAGGGATTTAGCTGTTTTCCCTGTGTTGTGATAGCTAAACAGAGTAAAACATGGTATTAAAGGCATTCACCAAATACAAGCATTTGTTACTATCACTCATAATTGTGAAGACTTGTTTTTCAATATCTATATTCCATATTTGCACCTAACGATAAATGACTAAGGTGGCTCACAGTAAAACACAATAACACAAACATAGTACTGCTTGTTTTTTAAATAATGAGGGTTTTGTTATGTTGTTAACACAAACTGATGGTGATCTTCTCATAGGATGTTCTTGGCAAGATTTATTCAGAGGAGGTTTGCCATTGCCTTTTCTAAGGTCAAGAGAGTGAGACTTGCCAAAGGTTCATGGTTCCAAACCTGTTATCCTGGAGTCCTAAACTGCATCTGCACTGCACAAATAATCCAGGATGACACCATGTTAACTGCCATGGCAGAATACTATGACATTCTGGGAATTTCAGTTTGTTGTGGCACCAGAGCACTTTGACAGAGAAGACTAAATGTCTCACAAAATTACATTTCCCAGAATTCCTTGGTTTGAGCCATGGAAGTTAAAGTGGTATCAACCTGGATTATTTCTGCAGTGTGGATGCAGCCCCAGTCAAACACAAACCACTGTTTCTTTTTAGGGTTCTGCAATGAACATGTTGGAGAAATACTCCTCCCTTCTGTTAACATGCCCCTGGGGCTGAGAGAACATGTCCCCTTGGGCAGCTGGATAGTCTACTTCTCCTGGCCCTTGCCAGCACTTCTGGAAGAAGTGATGGAAGGTGTCAGGGATCTTAGTTGGCTGTTTTGCTAGAACTTCAATGTGACTGTTGCTGCTCCAACGGCTGATCTCCCAAGATTCCACAATGGCAAGGGGAAATAATCTTCCTCACGTCAGGAATGAATGGTTCAACAGCAAGGATCAGGTAGTACCCAATATCTCTCTTCTACAGGTGGGGAACATCCTTTTGGGCCTCAGGCTAATGCTGGCTCTTCTGGGCTCATTTTGTCCACACCAGCCTTTACCTCAGATTGGCTGCAGGGATAGGTGTCCCCCAGGCCTAGCTGCTATGTCCAGCATGGTTTTGTAATGTAATATGTAGCTCCTGGATCTTTGTAGCAGCAGTGGTGGCTGAAATGAGATGGGGAGATATTAAAAATCCCCTTTTCCAGAGATGTGTATGATGCAGAACATGGGCAATGGGAAGTAGTATTATGGTATAGCCTTATTTTTCCTTATTATACACCAGGGTTTTCTTGGTGGTGGTACTCCAATTATGGAAATCCCCTCCATTACAGATCGTGTTTTCCCTCCAGACCTCTGACATTGGAACATCAATCAAAAACATTTCTCTTCGCAAAAGCTTTGGAGGAATCAGCAGCTGGTTGATTTGTCTTCTAATGCTGCTTGTTTGCATTGCTTTTATTGTACATTAGCAGACATTTATAATTACTTTAGTTTTTTCAGCTAGTAGTTTGGGTACATGTAACTTGTGATATTAACTGTAGGCTTACCCTATGAGAAAGGATGGGACATAAATTAATACAATAACAACTATTAGGTTTTATTGGTATCTCTTGCAGAAGCTTTTTGCTTTGAAACATGGTCAACAACCTTCAGCTTGTTACCTTCTACCATTAGCTGGGTCTGCAATGAGTTGAAAGCTGAAAAATCTGGAGGGCGTAAGTTTAGGAAACACTGCTCTACATCAGGTAGTTCTAACAGTCCAAATATACTTGGTTGTTCTGATCCCATATACCTTCTTATAATCAATAGGACTTAAAATGTGCTTTAATATCATTCTTTAAACATGGAAGACATTTGCTTTATTCTCATAGCTCATCTAACAGATCTCAAAGTGTGGGGTTAGTATTTGATGAAGTATCAACTAACCTTTAGGCCAAGTATTTAACTTCAGTGATTTTTTTTATTTTTTATTATGGTATTTTGAGTTCTACTAGCATTGGATTGTTAGGTTAAGAAGGAATGGAACTATACTTGGATGAAGTGGGACTTGAGAGATAAGATATGTTGTAATATCACTATTTCATGAACTTTACCTTCCACCTTACTAGTGTGATCTCTTCACTTTTTGATAAATAGGTCAAAAGAGCTTCCTGTACTCTTGGAAGGGTACTCTTGAATATGCTAACAAGCCATAGTCCACAGAATATTATGCAATAAGTAAAGGTGAAAAGTTTCCTTCCACATCTCTTGAAACTACTAGAACCCAGCATATTCTTTGCCAGACACTTGAAATGTTTCTGGAGTTTTGAACTGCTTGAACTTCATATTGCTGATATCATCATTAAGCTTAATAAAAATAATCAGTATCCAAAGGAACAAACTGACCCAACCTTTTCTTGACCAGGTAAAGGAGGAAACTATATAAGTGGATCACAGTAGGATTGCTACAATAGTAAAAGTATGTTACCACATTACTTGTCAAAGTAGTATCAGTTAAAATCCCACAAACACATGAGCCCTGTATTGAGTCAGGCCATTGGTTCATCTTGCCCAGTCTTCTGAAATTTCTTCTTCCATACATGTATGCTTAGAAATAAACTTGATAGGCCTTGTTAGTGTTTTTTTTTAAATAGTAAAATTCAATGGGGATGGGATACATTTTGTAAAATATCTGTACTTCCAAACTTCCTTAAAAATAAGATTGTCATACTTGAACTTTCAATCAATATGACTTCCAAAATCAAGCAGGGCCAAAAGCAGCACATGGAAAATCATTAACAACCATTTTAATATTCAGGAACATCCTATCATCCAAAGGGCAAATCCTAGTTATACAGCCAAGACTGAAAACTTTTCATCCATCCAAATATGTTGAACCACAGCTCCTTAATTCATAACCATTGGCAATTGTTTGGCTGGGATGTAAGATCTAGAGCAGGGGGCAGGCAACCGGCCCTCCAGCTGTCCTTGTTTACAGTACCTATGAGTCTTAGCCATCCAGTCCCATGGTAAGGGATATATGTGTAATGGAATCCAAAAACATCGAGAAGACCACAGTTATCACCTCCCCCGCCGCCTCCACACAAGTCCCTGATATATAAGTTATAAAACAGGAGACAATGGACTTGTGCTTGCCTTCCTATGTTAAAATGTAGAGTTGGATAACTAGTGCCTTGCAGAGGTATTAACACCATCTCCAGCCTTTGATTTTTCCACATTTTGTTGTGTTACAATGTGAAATTGAAATATTTAATTGGCATTGTTAGTATCTGATACATTGTTACCAACTGATATACACAAGACACCCAACATTGTGAAAATGCAAAAGTACACAAGTTATGTTCACAAAAAGTGTGGTATAAAATCTCAGTAAACAAAAAACCTGACATTTGTTGTTTGCAGAAGTATTTATACAGTTGGTAGAAGCACCTTTGGCAGCAGTTACTATGGTTGACTACCTTAGGTAAGTCTGTATTAGCTTTGTGCCTCTGCTTCCTGCAGTTTTGTGCATCTGGGTCCCACCGTCTTTGGCAAAATTAGTTCAGTTCCGTTAGGTTGGATGTTGGCAAACAGCAATTTTCAAGTCCTACCACAGACCTCAATCAGAATGAGGTCCAAGCTTTAACTAGGCCATTCTGAGACATTCAGGTTCTTGCTTGCTTTGCATTGAGGGTCACTGTGCTGCTAGAAGGTAAATCTCTTCCCTATTCCCAGGTTCCTTGTAGTTCTGATGTACAGGCCTAGACAGGGCAGTTTTAGCTTGGATGTTGAAGTCCCCAAGCACTACTCCAATACCAACCTTGAGATTATCCCAACTAGCTCAGGAAGGGAGACTGTTGAGGACTGGGGAGAGTGGTACACCAAGAGAATGTCAAGGTCTTGTCTGCTGCTTTACAGAAAGACCTGGTGGGCAGAGCTGAGAGAGAGTAACCTTTTCCTCAAGCCTCATCCAACCAGGTCTCCTTGATATATGCTAGGTCAGTGATGGCAAAACTTTTAGGACCTGAGTGGCCAAACCAGCACTGGGTGTTACCCGGTGGTGAGAGCAGGACTTCCCCCTCCAGGGGTGGGACCTTCCCCCCCCACCTTCCCAGGCCTTCAGCTGCATCTAGGGAGGGTGAGGGGAAAGAAGAGGAATTCTAGAGAGGCGGCCGAAGGCTGGGGAGGGTTTGGAAGGAGGAGGAACAGGCACGTGCCTCTTCCTCCTCCTCCCCACCCCCTATGTGCTGGGGAAAATGGCTTTGTGTGGCATTCTGGCACATGTGCCATAGGTTCACCATCTTGGTGCTAGGCGATCATCCAGAATCAAATCCAGAATGGCACTTGTTTTCCTATTCACTGACTTGGCATTTAACAGCAGTGTTTTCAACTCAAGGGAGCTATTACCAAGGTATCCATGCTATTTGAATTGGGAAACAGTTTAGGGGCAATAAGCACCCTACAAAATCCCATTGTGGGAGAAAGGCGGGATAGAATTCGTTGAAATAAATAAATATTATGGTCCCCTCTTCCATGATATTGTCATTGTCTCCTCACTTCATATCATCTTCAATGGCTGCTCCCTGAATCTGTTCACCACCTCCCTCCTCTGGAAAAACACAACCTTTCTTTATTGGGCAGCCAAAGCAATTGTCATTAAAACAATAACTATACAGATAAGCAGATGGTAAAAGCAGGTAATCACTCTTGCCTGTTTTGGCTGGAAGGACCCTTGCTCTCATGTATCCCCAAAGTGGTCCCCCAAAGGGGTAGCCCCCCTTTGGCATTTCCCCATTTGGCAGCTGCCCCACCAACAGTGGACATATCCCTGCAAGAGACCTGATTTTATGTCCCAGACAGGCAAGGCAGCTGTGCTGGATGCTGAGCAGTACCTTCTGAGTCAGGACCTCAGTCTTGCAAAGAGCAGAGTCCCACTAGTGGAATAGAAGTACATGTCTTTTGGAAACGCTGAGCTTCACTTCACCAGACTTGTGGTGCTTTCAGGTGATAGTTGTGTTATGAACAGTTTCTGCCATAACTGTAGATGCACTATACAAGTAAAAGAACAACAAAACAATCCCCTTGCCTTCAGGTTTACAAAATTCTGCAGGCAGTGGATTGCACTGAGCTTATTTAGGCATGTCACAGCAAAGGGGATGAATGCTTACACAACCAGTGTAAGTGCCAGTTTGCTTACTTAACTGTTTGCCATAATAAACTATTTTACACTTTCACAGGTTGAGTATCTTGTGTGCATCATATGGCAACAATACCAATTGAATCCATTTCAGTTACAGATTGTAACACAACAAATTGTGGAAAAACGGGAGGAGGGTGTTTCAGTACTTATACAAGTACATTTGGCATCATCATTTGGCATCAATAAGAACTAACAATAACTACAGATAACATATTTACATATTGATCACTTGCAGGAAAGGAAGAGTAAACAACTGCTAGCCCATCTCTCCCAGCTCTCTTGGACAAACAAACATAGCACTAAGTTTAAATAATTTAAATGGGGCTTGAGAGCCCTCTTGTGGTTTAAACTGCTGAATGGTCCAATTCTCAGTATCTCCCAAATATAAATAGGCACACACGCTTGCTCTTCTTGTGCAGTGTAGAGAATCTTCACTTCATTGTTGGTGCAGTTTTACCACCTGATCTAGTTTATTTTCTTTAATAATTATTTTCTCTAATAATTGCCCATGTCTCTGATCTGATCAAAGTTTTCTAATACAGCATTTAATTCTGCCCAATATTATCAGAGTAATCATAATTCTTACTGGGAAAGCTATATATGGTGTGTATAATGTATAACCTAGATTAATAGTTTCTTAATCTACATCAGGAGCACACATTTGTGGTACCTGAGATATTCTTGGTTTGTGGCTGTCATAATGACTATACTGGCAGGGGCTGACGGGAGTTGCATTGCAATCCTATCTGGAGGGTCACAAATTGCTCATCCCTATGCTAATCATGCATCACATAACTTTTCACTTACAGAAATACTTCCAAATTCACTTCTGAGAACTATGTGGACGTAGTAGAATGTGGTCCTATGTGTATGGGTTACACATTAGCTGCTGAAGGAGAGATATGTGGGGGAACATTGGATAATTAAAGTGTGTATGAGGAGAGGTATTAATAAAGACTGCCTTTCCCAAGACAGTTTCAGTTCTGTACATCTTGATCAGATAATTGGGTTATCTAATTATTCTTTGCATGTATGGACTCATGTCTACTCCACTAAGTCTAGCTAATTAAAACAGCATAATTAACTACCACAGTTAAAAATGTTGAAAATTTTACTTTGCCATTACTTTTTAATTGCCTGTAAATATGGCAAACAAATTGGTTTTATGCAGGTTTGTGCATAATACAGTTGCATCAAATTGAGTCGAGATCGACTTGAGGGAATTAGCAACAAGGTTTGTGTGAGAATTTCATATTTGCAAAAGTGGAGGATTAAACTTTTTTGCCAGCCATGCTCTCAGTATTCTGCCTAGAGGTTACTCCAGGAGAAATCATCATATATTTCTCCATCCCTTCAAAAATGGCCTCAGCTAAGGATAGTGTGGCCTATGGATCTAAAAACATAATGAAAATGCCCCATATACCCTAGAAAGTAGTTGGGGGCAAACAGATAGTTTTCTGGGTGGGTATAGTGGAAAGGGGGTGTTTGCCTTCCTCAGTTGCCCATTCCTACTTTAAACTATCTCAATATTTCTAACAATCTATAAACTTGCCTTTTCATATCAGTCTCAATCTATTCAAATAAATGAATGTGGTAACTTAAAATTCATATGAGCAGCATGCATGGGCTTAACATAAAGATAACATAAACACTAACGGTAATCAGTCACTCCTTACTATTTCTAGTCCTCTTTATTCCTATAAAGGACCTTAACAGTATAATACTGTAGGCAGAACCCAATAAATTGGCTGAAGGAAGAAGGTCTGTCAGTGGACCCAGGAGAAGGTGATTTCCCTTGCCATTGAGCCCCCACGTGCTCTCAGTATTTGCAGTTGTAGAGGTGGAGAGATCTGGGAAGAGCAGAAATTTCAGTGGTATGGAGAACTGGAAGAAAGTCTTGTTAAGGATCTTTGGAAGTTGTTTGAGTACAGGAAATGCAGTCTTCTTTGTGAGGCTCAGATTGTTGGGTCCTGGCCTGTGTATTTACACAAAAATCCTAGAGTTTAGTGATACTTCTAAACAGAGATCTAGTACATTTTAATGGTTTGAGTGTTGCACTAGGATTCCAGTCCACCCAGGGTTCAAATTTCTGCTCAGCCTTAGAAACCCACTGGGCTACCTGGGGTAACCCACTGGGCTACCTGGAGGAAATCAGTGACATACCTCTTCTGAATAAATTGTATCAAGGGAACCCTGTGACAGGGTTGCTGTATGTCTGAATTGACTTAAAGACTCATAAACAACAACAAAATTTTCCAAACAATTGTGCATTGGAGTGCAGACCAAGGGAAGCAGCACATCTGCATTTTGCATTGTTGATCATATGTATTGTTTTGTTGGTATATATGATCACTGTTCCCAGATTGTGGAATTCTCTCCCTGGAAGGGTAGTTGGCACTTTCTCCCTCTCATTGCCAGCAATGGTAAAGGCAAATATTTTCTTATTTAGCTAGGCCTTTAGCTGCTAATGGCATTGTTGCAAAAAGTTGTTTAAATGGGGGCAGTTTTGCTGTCCCTTTGTCTTTGCTATTGTATTTGAATGGTTTCTAAACTGTTTTCAATTGGTTTTTCCCCCTTATATGATTGCTTATCTCTTTTCTTTTTGAATTTTTAAATTAATTTTAATATAAATTAATTATAATAACCAATTAATAATAACCAATGCTCTAGTGTTGGTATTTCACAATCTTTCTATTTTTGAACCAACAATAGCCTAGCTGCTGCTGCTGTCATATAATAAATCATTCCTACATTTTTCTTCCCCATTTGTTCATCTGTCATTCCTAATAGATATGATGATGATGATGATGATAATTTATTTTTGACCCACCCCTCTGCTTGGCAACCGGGGCGGGGTACAGCATGATTAAAACAAACAATAGTTAAAACATACCATCAACCCACTCTCTCCCCCTCCCACCCCTTAAAACTAAATTAAACTAATTCAAGATTTAAAAACAATTAGTGCTTCTAAAATACAATAAAAATGGGCAGTGGCAGAAAGGGGGCAGGTAGCAGCCACCTCCAGTTGAGCCGGGGTTATTCCAGGGAGGCCTGCCGGAAGAAATCCATCTTTACTGCTTTTTTAAAGCTAGCAAGAGTGGTAATAAGATGGATCTCGTCTGGCAGGCCATTGCATAGTCTGGGAGCGGTCACAGAAAAGGCCCTCTGGGAGGTCTGAGACAGCCTAGTTTTCATTGGCTGCAACAGATTCCTCCCAGAGGACCTAAGTGCGCAGGGGGGATCATATGGGAAGAGGCGGCCTTGGAGATAAGATGGACCCAAGCCATGTAGGGCTTTAAAGGTTAAAACCAATACCTTGTACTGTGCCCAGAAACTAATCAGCAGCCAGTGGAGAGATTTAAGCACAGGAATTATGTTCTCTCTCCTAGATGTTTGGTAACTAACCTGGCTGCCATATTTTGTATCAGTTGAAGTTTCCGGGTTAGGCA
>JAIPUX010001880.1:53381779-53398723 GCA_020142125.1 Phrynosoma platyrhinos | reverse complement strand
AAGCTGATAACAGGCACTCCTGACCGTCGCGTTCACCTGACTAGTCATATGAAGCGATGAATCTAGAAGTGCCCCCAGACTGCGAACACAGTCCTTAGAGGAGAGTGTGACTCCGTCCAGGACTGGAGGCTGTATTCCCAAACCTGGTTTCGGGCCCATGACTATCAATACCTCCATTTTGTCTGGATTTAGTTTCAATCTGTTTTTCCTCATCCAATCCATTATTGCTCTAAGACAGTCATTGAGAGGAGAAACGCCATCTGAAGTCTGAGCCGACGATCTGGTCATGGAGAAATATATCTGAGTGTCATCAGCATACTGATGACACCGTTCTCCATGCCTCCAAATGATCTCACCCAGCAGCTTCATATAGATGTTGAATAGTGTCGGGGACAGGATGGCACCTCTGTTTTCATCTGAAATTTTAAATTTAATATTTTCTCAATTAATTGATGTATATGATTCCAAAATTTTGACACATGTCCACCATTGAGGATAAAATGTTGCTATTTCCTTCTTGCATTTTCAACACTTGTTGACAACTTATTTATACATTTTTGATAGTCTTGGGGGTGGGGAGGGTTGCAATACCATCTATAATGCATCTTATATAGATTTTCTTTAATATTTTGTGATAGTAAGATTTTCATGGTTTCCCCCACACATTTTCCCATTTATCCATTTCAATTATCTTAGCCACATTTTGTGCCCATTGATACTTTGATTACTTCTTCCTCCATTTCCCACCTTGATAATATTTTGTAAATTTTAGATACCTTTTGATTTACACCTAATAATACTTTTTCCAATTCTGTCATTTCATAGAATTATAGAGTTGGAAGAGACCACAAGGGCCATCCAGTCCAACTCCCATTTCTTTCACCATTCCATAATTCTTTATTTCTATCTTTATTTTTTCTTTCATTTGCCTATGAAGTAATCAATGTCATGGAGTACCTTTATTATTTAACTCTTCTTGTGTTTGTATTTTATATTCATTACCTTCAAAGGAGATCATATTCCCATGAGTGATCCATTTGTCCTTCATTATATTTTTTCATTTGTAAAAGGCCTCATGTGGTGATATCCAATGAGGTATATTTGGGGAGCACCTATCCTTGTATATTTTCCAAACCTTCAACAAAGCCCTTCTGATGTAATAATTATTAAAATCTTTGTTTACTTTTTCTTTATTAAACCCAAAATAAATGTGCTACCCAAATTTCAGCTCTTCCCCTTCTAAATTTAATAAACTAATGCTTTCTAGTGTTACCCATTCTCTAATCCACATCAAACAAGCCACTTGATAATACAATTAAAAGTTCAGGATTCCTAAGCCTCCCCTCTCTTTGGCATCATACAAGATTTTTTTCTTTTATCCTTGGTTTTCTCCTAGCTCATATATATTAAGAAATATCTCTATGCCATTCTTTAGATATTGATTCATTATGTATTATTGAGATGTCTGATATAGAAATAGGAGTTTTAGCAACATGTTCATTTTTATAGAGGATATCATCCGCAATATGATAAATTTAAATCCTTCCATTTAATCAAATCCTTTTTAATTTCATTTCAAAATTTCCCATAGTTAATTTTAAATACATCTAATTTGTTTTAGTTATTACAATAACAAAATATTTCACCTTTTTGCTAATTTCAAAACTTGATTTTTCACTTAATTCCTTTTCCTTTTTTGTCATATTTTTAACTATCATTGTTTTATTTTTATTTCCAATCCTGATACTGTGCCAAATTTTTGTAATATCTTTTTTTTGCATGCTTTCTAATGGTTCTTCCAAAGTTATTGCAATGTCATCAGCAAATGCTCTGCTTTTGTGTTCATCTTTCTTAATTTTCAGACCTTTAATTTTTACATTCTTTCTTATCAATCCAATAAAAATCTGAATCGCACATAAGAATAATAATGGTGACAGGAGACACCCTTGTCTTGTGCCTCTTTATATCTTTATTAATTTTGTTTTTCCCCATTAATTATAATTTTTGCTGTTCATTTTTCTATATTGCTTTAACCCAGGGTAAAAACCTATTTCCCATTTCCATTCTTTCTAGAATCCCAAATATATAATCCCAATGTACACAGTCAAAAGCTTTCTTTATCTCTAGAAATATTAATGCCATTTTTTAATCTGGGTGTCTTTCTACATATTCTATTGTATTTATTATTATTCTTAAGTTGTCTTTCAAATATCTATTTGGCAAAAAGCCACATTGTTCATTGCCAATCCATTTTTGTAAAATATTTTTCAATCTGGTTGCCAAAATTACAGCAAAAATTTTATAGTCTATATTTAATAGAGAAATTGGTCTGTAACTTTAGGGTTCTGATTCATCTTTATCTTCCTTTGGAATTAAACAAATGTTTGCTTCTTCCCTTCCCATGTTTGTGGTGCTCCTGTTTCCAATACTTAGTTCACTGTTTTTTGAAATGGTGACCATATTTCTTTCATAAGATTTTTGTAATAGAGTGCTGTAAATCCATATGGTCCAGGAGCTTTATTCAGTTTACATTTTTTAATTGTCTCTTCAATTTCCATTCTTGTAATTAACCTATTTATTTTTTCTTTCTGTTCATACTTAATTTGCATAATATTATTATGATTATTTAAAAGCTCTAATTTCATCTTTACAAACTTTTTTCCTTATGTATCTTAAAGTACATTCTCTGAAAAATATTCTTTATTTCTTTTTGTTTTATGATAATATCTCCACTAATTTGATGTAACTGCATATATTATATAACAGTGTACAGAAAAAAAATCCTGTCTCAATTTTCTAATCAGTAAGAAATTTCAATTGATTTAACCTAACTTAACAACTGTATTAAATATTTAATTTTTCTGGCTTGTCTTAATAGCCTTAATATATTTGATAACAATAATTTTGCTTAGTCCATTTTATAACCTTCTAAAATAGTTATATTAAATATATGCAAAAAAAATCTAAAGAAAAAAATCTTCTCTTTTTCACTTTTCCTTTAAATTTTTCTCTCCCTTTATAGGAAATGAATATACACTCATCCCTCCTATTTCACAGGCTTCCTGTCCGCGGTCTTGAATTTCCATGGATGGGAAGTGAGGAGGGAAATAATGACAAACGTGCAGGAGTGCATGCCTATTCAAACCAATGGGGCTGGAATATTGGTGTTTTTTCATGGGGGGGGGGTCTGGAAAGGATCCCCTGTGAAAATGGAGGGATGACTGTAGTTTGAAGATCACCCTTTCTCCTTTTATAGCTTTCCATCTTTGAATAATTCTATAGATGCCAATGTGATTATTTATTTATTTATTTATTTGGGGTATCTATACCCTGCTCTTCATCCCCAAAGGCTCTCAGAGTGGCTAACAAATGGTTAATTACATGGGTTTCTTGCCCTCAGGCTTACAATCTAAAAAGACATGACACAAAAGGAGAAGGTAATAACAGTGGAGAAGAGGATCAGCAGTTCTTTTCTTCCTCTGAGGCCTGGACCAAGGGAGATGGATGGGAGGGAGGGCTCTCCTTCTTAATGTAGGCTAGACCCAATGCACCTGGCCTGCCTCTCTCCCTCTGAGGCCGAGGAGGTAATGCAGTTAACAGGGAGCTGTAGAAAGGAAGAGGCTGCTGTATTTCCTACTGCCTTGGACCTCTGCTTTCCTCGGTGGTCTAGCTCTTTGAAGGACTGAAGCCCTGATTCAATAGGCACTGCTCTTTACACTTGCATTTTATTCTTGTACTGGGTATAGAGGGCAAAGGTACACTTTATTATTGTACTGGGTAAAGAGGGCAAAGGTACAAGTGTAAAGAGCAGTGCCAGCTGAATCTGGAATTCAGTCCTGCACAGAGCTAGGCCACTGAGGGAAGCAGAGGTCTAAGGTGGTAGTAAATACAGCAGCCTCTTCCTTCCTACAGCCTCCTAATGGTCTGTGTGGTACCTAGTCTCTCTGCTGGATGGTGTTTGATAAGACCTCCCTTGAAGTCCTGTTTTTATAGTTCAGCCAGGCAAGGGAGCTGTGCTGGGTGGAGGTCAGTGCCTGCTCTGGGCTTCAGTCCTGCAAAGAGCAAGACCTCTGAAGGAAGCAGAGGTCTTAGGCAGTAGCAAACTTACTACAGCCCCCTGATGGCTCCTGTGGTCCTCAGTCTCTCCCCTGATGGCTCGTCTCTCCCTCAGAGGCCACAGCATAAATTATATATTAGGATATATTCTAAGACTGGCCCCAGTGAATTAAGTGGCACTGATAAATAGTTATAAATCATCCAACTGTGTGGCTAGAATTCTGTTAGTTATTCCCAATGATATTATAGCTATTGAATAAATTGCTGAATTGTGAATCAACATATAGGTAAATCACTTAATAGTTTTCCTCTAGTTGGGACTAACAATAGAATTTGGGCCCATGTGAAATGTTTCCAATTATAGAACTCTGCTTGTACAGCCATGATATAAATACATCTTCTCACAATAGCCAAAAAGGTACAATCACATGTGTAAGAGAACTTAATCTCAATTTTTCCATTTTATTTAAGAGACACCATTTTACTATTGATATGTATACTTATTATACTTATATTCATAGCTACATAGAGATATACATTTTTCTTTAAGATTTTCTCTTTAGATGTTTTTGCATCTATTATAACTATTTAGAAGGTTATGAAATTGCTTATCTCTTTTCAAAGTTTTTTTTAATTCTACTTTTTTAAATTCTAAATTGTGTTAGCTGTATTTTGTTTTAGCATATGCAGTAAGCTACCTTAGATCCCATACTGAGAGCAAAGGAAGACATAAACAAATAAGAACAGGTAGTCTTGGATTTGGCTGAGATGGATAATCAACAGCACCAGCTTAAGATCTGCCATGACTAGAAATGCTCCTAACCCAAACAAATTTGGCTGTATAACCTTAGCACTCTACATAGCATTATTGAAAGCCAGAGTGGTGTAGTGGTTTGAACATTGGACTGTGACTCTGAAGAACAGGGTTTGAATCACTGCTCTGCCATGGAAAACCACTGGGTAACCTTGGGCAAGTTACACACTCTCATTCCTAGAGGAAGACAATGGCAAACCCCCTCTGAACAAATCTTGTCAAGAAAAACTCAGGATAGGTTCATTAAAAGTTGGAAACAACCTGATGGCACATAACAGCAACAATAGCATTATAGTATGCACTCCATATCCACGGATTCTTTATCTGGATTCAACTATCGATGACTTGAAAATATCCCCCCCCCATATATATATTCCCAAAAGCAAACTTGATTTTTTCCATATTACATAAGAGACACCATTTTACTATACAATTGTGTTCAATGTAGCTTGAGCATCCATGAATTTTAGTACCCATGGGGAATCCCAGAACCAACCCTAATGGATACCAAGGGTTAACTGTATTATTTATCAATAACATTATCAATATACATGGTTCTTATTGCCCATCACCTCTGATCTTGATATACATTGTGATGGATTGGTTACTTTTTGTCTAAATTCAAGCTCTCCTACTATGGTATTGGCCCAGGTTTATTGTAAGATGTTACCATGTGAATCAGAAATAATTTTATTCCACTGTGTATGGAAAAGTAAATATATTAACTTCTTTCTGCCCCTTTTACTTTAGGCTTCATTAGTCTGCCAGCACTGATTGAAAAGGATGATTTGGATACTTCAGCTGCTGTTTTCACCGCTCCCAACTCCTGCTTTGATTGGTCTTATTACATTTGGAACAACAGTCTTCCTATGGCTGATAACCAAACCAAAACCAGTTGCACCCCCGGTTGACTTGAACAAACAGTCCATTGGCATTGAGGTAAAAGCAAGATCATTCTGTGATCTTTCATTGCCAAAATGAAGTGATAGGTTCAGATGCATGAGTTGCTGAGTCCCTGTTCATCATTAGAAATATGCTAATTATAGTTCTACTGGTAAGCTTTTCAGTATCTCAGAAAGGGAGCCTTGCTCCAAATTGAGAAGATGGCATTAATACAACCATCACTAGCTGCACTGCTCTCATGTGTATAAATTGGTATGGCTGCTTTCATCTTCTCAGTGTAAAAGAGAAGACTGGTGCAGATAATGATAAAAAAAAGCTTGAATGTTGACTGGTCCACATCCAGATGTTAACCTCAGTTTCTCATGTAGGGAGGAGCTAGAAGAAGTGCACTTGTACCTGAAGGCAAGCTTCTTTCTTATTATTATGAAGATGCAAAGACATTGTATGAAACTTTCCGAAGAGGACGTTATGTATCAGGTAAGCAAGCAATTGGATTTGAAACCTCTACTGCTAAACTAAAGGTACACAGTCATTTTCATCTTGCTATTTTATCTGCATTTCAGTAGTGGACCTTATGCCAAACTTAGTTATTGAGGGGATAGGTAGAACTGCACTTCTTAAGTGCCTGCTAGAGAAGCTAATATGCTAACACAGTAATACCTTACCACAATATTTCTTTGCTACTGTCCATTACCAGGAAAACATTGATTCACAGTGGTCATCCATAATGCAGTAGCTTTGACATGATTAAATCATTCTAGCTACAGTGATTGCTTTCTGGGAGAGGATAGCGCAGCAGCAGCAGTGGCCGGTGAGCGTTGGCTGGGGTGGATGATTTTCCACCTTCCCCGCCCAGCCCTTTAACACCTGAAGTTGGGACCTGGATCGTGCGAGGTTCCTCACCCAACTCGCCCCACCCATTTACTTTACCACCTTGGGCCCACTGCAGTTGCAGAGAGACTGGGAGCTAGTCTGGGGGGATTTTAATCCACTTATGCCCTCCTTCTCCTGCTGTGGCGATTGTGAACAGGGCTTGAGCAAGGTTTTCATCTAGCCACCCTGTCTGAGTCACAACTGGGACATTCGCAGCAGCAGGGTAATTGGGAGGGATATTTGGCCCCATCAACTTCTATATCAGCAGAGGCCGGGAATGCTCTGGGGGTGGAAATTCTAGTTGTGCAGGGGAAAGGGAGGTATGGTGGGAACAGAGTGAACAAATGTTACAAAAGAAGGTGGGATTGCTGTTTGAAAGCTATCCCACCTTCAGTTCACTCTGTCTCCTGGAATGGATTCCACAGAACCTTACCTTGCTCCTTTGCAATGCCAGGTCATTTAAAAATAAGACTCACATTCTTCACGATCTTCTTCTAGATGAGGATACCAACCTGTCTTGCTTTACAGAAACCTGGCTGGGAGAGGATAGCGCTGTAACCTGGACACAGGCCCTCCCAGTCGGGTACTCTGTTTGTGAGCAGGTAAGGGGAAGTGGGTGGGGGGGGGGCAGAGTGGCTCTGGTTCATAAGAACAACTTGTCGACCAGGATACCTGTCCGGAACACAGTCCACTTCGAGTGTATGTATCTGACCTTAAGGACCAGGGGATTTGGGGATTCTGCTAGTATTCTGTATTTTAACTGATGTAACCCTCCCCGATTGCTCCGCAGAGGGGCGGGCTATAAATAAAATTTATTATTATTATATTATTATTATTATACCAACCATCCCGTAGTCTAGCAGACTCCCTAACCGAGCTGACACATCTGGTCTCAGAATTGGTGCTGGAGTCACCCAGACTTCTAGTTCTGGGTGACTTCAGCATCCCTCTCAAGACCAGTTTATCGAATTCAACAGGTGCAGCTCGGGAGTTCATGGAATCCATGACAAACATGGGCCTATCCCAGTTGGTCATTGAGCCCACTCATTGTGCGAGTCATACACTCGATGCGGTCTTTAGTACAGAACAGGAATATCCGTGGGTGGAGGTTAAAGAAACCATCGCATTGTCATGGACGGATCATTCCCTGGTCAAGGTTGAACTAAGTGCCACTGTCCGTCCCACTGGGGGTGGTGGACCTACTAGAATGGTCCGCCCTAGGAGGCTAATGGAACCAATAGGATTTCAGAAATCCTTAGAGGGTTTAATGGTTGAGAATGCCGGTGATTTTGTCGAAGCTTTGGTTAATACCTGGAACACCGACCTTACCAAGGCTATCGACATGATCACTCCCAAGCATCCTTGCCAACCCGCTTTAAACCGTAAATCATGGTATACAGAAGAGCTTAGGAAAATGAAGTGGATTGGACAATGAATACAGAGCACTTGGTGGAAAACTCGGCTCTTGTCTGACAAGACTCATCATAGGAACTTTCTTTGGTCCTCTCGAGAGGCAATACATGCAGCAAAGAAATCTATCTCCTCTGCATGTATTGTATCTGCAGAGTCCCATCCTGCAGAGCTGTTTAGGATGGTAAGGGAACTGACGCAGGTTCCACCTGGGCAGAACCCATTACTTAACCCTACAATGCCCTGCTGTGATGCGTTTAACAACTTATTTGCAGATAAAATCTCTCAGATAAGAGCCAACTTGGATGCCAGCGTTGTAACAGAATCAATAGACGAGGTATCCAGCAACTCCGCCGATGTAATTTCACTGGATCATTTTCAATCTGTGAGTACCAAGGACGTGGACAAGCTCCTTGGTAGTGTGAGGAAGACAACTTGCCCTCTTGATCCTTGTCCTTTATGGCGGACTGTCTGGGGGGGGTGCCTTGAGGTTGTTCCTTGTGGACATCATCAACACATCCCTCAGGGAAGGACATGTTCCATCTTGTTTAAAGGAAGCGGCGGTTAGGCTGCTTCTGAAAAAAACCTTCCCTGGACCCCCTGGATATGAACAACTATAGGCTGGTGTCCATGTTACCTTTATTGAGCAAAGTGATTGAGAGGGCGGTTGCTCTTCAACTCCAAGCAGTCTTGGATGAAACCGATTATCTAGACCCATTTCAAACTGGCTTTAGGATGGGATTTGAAGTTGAGACTGCCATGGTTGCCTTGACTGATGACCTGCACCTGGCCATCGACAGGGGTAGTGTGACCCTGTTGGTGCTCTTAGACCTCTCAGTGGCTTTTAATACGATAGATCATAGCATCCTCTGGGACCGTCTGAGTGAGTTAGGATTCGGAGGCACTGCATTCCAATGGTTCCGTTCCTTCCTCTCGGGCAGGTCCCAAAGGGTACTGCTCGGGGACAGTCGCTCTGCTAAAAAGGAGCTCACTTGCAGCATCCCGCAAGGTGCCATCCTGTCCCCAGTGCTGTTTAACATCTATGTGAAGCCGCTGGGTGAGACCATTCAGAGTCATGGGGCTGGGTGTTATCAGTACACTGATGATACCCAGATCTATGTCTCCATGTCTCGATTGTTGGCCTCAAATTCCGGTGGCATGTCTCCTCTCAATGACTGTCTTAAGGCAGTAATGGGCTGGATGAGGAAAAACAGATTGAAACTGAATCCAGACAAAACGGAGGTGCTCACAGTAGTGGCCCCGAAACCGGAATTGGGCTGCAACCTCTAGTCCTGGATGAGATCACACTCTCAATGAAGGACTGTTTTCGCAGTCTGGGGGTGCTCTTCAATTCGTCGCTCCTGATGACTATTCAGGTAAATGTGATGGTCAGGAGTGCCTGTCATCAGCTTTGGCTGATACATCAGCTACGCCCTTTCCTGGAAGTAAAGGACCTTGAGACTGTTGTGCATGTGCTGGTAACCTCCTGTCTGGATTTCTGTAATGCGCTCTACATGGGGATGCCCTTGTGCTTGGTCCAGAAACTTCAGATAGTGCAGAATATGGCAGCCAGAGTGGTTTCAGGGATATCTAGAAGAGACCATATAACACCGGTACTGAAGTCTCTTCACTGGCTGCCCATCAGTTTCCAGACCCAGTATAAGGTGTTGGTTATGACCTTTAAAGTGCTAAATGGCTTGGATCCAAACTATCTTCGGGACCGCCTCCTCCCATACAATCCACCCCATGCACTCTGGTCCTCTGGGAGGAATTTGCTACAGCCAATAAAAACAAGGCTGCCCGCAACCTCTCAGAGGGCATTTTCAGTAGTTGCCCCCAGACTGTGGAACAGCCTGCTGGACGAGATCCATCAGATAACAACTTTAAGCAACTTTTAAAAAGCTGTGAAGACAGATCTCTTCTGGCAGGCCTTTCCTGACTAGATTTCCCAGCCTCAGGAGTTGTTTTAGTCATTTTGTTTTTGGCTCCCGCTACTGCCCTGCTTGTTTGCACTTTTGTTCGTTTTATTATTTGCTTGTTTTTATTTGTTTATGATGTTTTTCTTATATTTTGACTGACACATGATTTAATACTTTTTTAGGGGTGGGTGGGTGGGACTTGGGGTTTTTAGACTGTATTTTAGGATGAATTATATTGTACGGAATTTTAACTGATGTAAGCCACCCTGATTGGTTGACAGAGGGACAGGGTCTAAATAAATTTTGTTGTTATTGTTGTTGTTGTTGTTGCTGGCTATAATCATGTGCTTCTCTCAAACAACTGGTTTTTCAGCTAAGATTAATTTTTTCTGGATCATTTCAGGCACTTTATAGCAGCTGAACAACTGGTATGAAATGGGAACTTTTACTTCCATTTGCTGGAACATGAATCTTGAGAGTGAATGATGAGTTATGACATGTCTTTTATGATTTCTTTCACACAACATAATTATAGCACTTCAATACCATGGTGCCATCCTTTGGTTATCCTGGGTTTTATAGTACAATATGGCACTGGTGTTCTTTATCAGAGAATGAAAAATGCCTCACAAAACTACAAATTCCAGGATTCAATAGGTTGGAGCCATGGGATCAAAGTGCTATAATTGCATAGTGTAAATGAGACTATAGAAGAAAACACTTTCAACTTCCAGTGTTGTGTGATGGGGCCCTGTCCAAATTTGATCAGAGCATTGGCTCTGTGGGAGAGTGAGTAGATAGTTTTCCCTGATCAAAACTTTACCTGTGGAACACCCACCTTCTTTTCCAAGACTGCTGGGAGACTGGGCAGAGTGAATATAAATCACGGATTGTGTATCTTCCTCTCTACACACGTACTGGACACAGTTCAAACAATAGCTTTGAACAAAATAGTTAGTACTTCATAGATTCCCTCTCCCCAACTAATCTTGTGAGCCAGTCCTGAATTTCCTAAATCATGTGTGGTTTGGCCTATGGCTAGCTATCACTTTAAATAACCACTACTGATTCCTTTTAAGATGCTTAATCTCAATTTCTTTTGCAGAAAATGGTCCTTGTTTAGGATACAGAAAACCAAAACAACCATATCAATGGCTGTCTTACCAACAGGTTGGTCACAAAAGTAATTTGAGCAAATAATCCAAAAACCCTTGCACATAGAAGCTGACTTTCTCTGATTTTTCTAGGTTCTGGACAGAGCTGAATATTTGGGATCAGGCCTCATACACAAAGGTTGTAAACCTTCATCAGACCAGTTCATTGGCATCTTTGCTCAGAACAGACCAGAGGTAACTTATTCTAGTTCAAGTTGTATGTATAGTAAGAACATGCCTGAGTTTGCTACAATATCTGGGAACAGTCCAGTCTTTCCATGATGTATCCATGTAGATTACTTTACCACCTATTTTTCTAGTCTTTTGTTAGGGAAAATATCTGCTAACTAAATAGCTAGAAATAGTATGTGATGTGCTAAGGATTTCTTAATGTAAACTGCACAATGCTTCAACTCTCTCTATAACAGGGATAGGCAACTTTTTTGAGCCGGGAGCCGGGTTGCTGTCCCTCAGACAATTGGGGGGCTGAAGCACTATAAATAAATAAATAAATAAATAAAATAAAAATAATTATTTTATTTTTTTAAAAAAAATGTATGCATACTCTCTCAGCCCCAGAAAAGCCATGGCAAAACCCCTGTGGAGATTTTGCCAAGAAAACCCTAAGAACAAGTAATAACAATAATAATCAATATCATCATGTTGTGGGGTGGCGGCGGTGGCGGCAGCGGTGGCAGGACCGGCCTGGGGCCGGTCCAAAGGCCTCAGGGGGCTGCATCTGGCCCCCGGGCCTTAGGTTGCCTACCCCTGCTCTATAGTTTAGGTGGTAAAATCTAGTTGTCTTGTTCTCTCTTGCTCATTCTAGTAAAAGTTCCTTTATGTAGCAGTTAAAGCTATGAGTTTACAACTTCATGCCCTCCAGTGTAGAACATTAATACCTGGAGCCCAAAGGGAAGGGTTACTAACATGTACCTGATATTAAATACAGCATTCCACATGATAGCATAAATGTGAAGCTACTTTCTCATTTTCTCTCACAGTGGATTATATCTGAGCTTGCCTGTTATACTTATTCTATGGTAGCAGTTCCCCTTTATGACACACTGGGCCCAGAAGCAATTGTTTACATTATTAACAAAGGTAAGAATTTTTCTCTTTCTATGGGAGAAGGTGATCTGCTCTACATATATATGAAGAAAATCCATCTCTTAGCAAATGACTATGAAAAGTGAAATCTGATCCTCAGTAGAAATGGGCAAGTTTTCTTCTCAATTCAGAAACATCTTTATACTGGTTTCTTTAATCTATATAGCAGTGGATAAATGAGGTTCAAGGCCAACATCTGTGGGTGGACACCCTCTCTAGCCCAGGCATTCTCTGCTGCTTTAATCCAATTCCTGCTTAGTTTGATTACTTTGAAATAAGGGTGAATTATGAGAAATGAGCAATGAAAGATCTTACATGATAAAAATGCTGTCAGCTCTTGAAAGTGGCTTGTCATAAATTTAATGAAGTTGGCTGTGGCAAAAAATGGGTTCTGTATAAACTAGATTTAATCAGCTGTTCTATTTCAGTTGTTAAATGACCCCTAATGCTTTTCAGGAGAGGAAAATCTGTTAGATTAAATCCTGAGAGTAAAGCTTGTCAAAACTAAATGTACAGGAGAATTTATCTCTTGGGATATCATAACAGTAATGAGTTCCCTGCACTAGTCTAGACAAGCTCTCTCCTCATTTAAGAGCATGGTGCAACTTACAATTATAGCAGGTAAAGACCCACAGGTAAAGACTTGTGTAATAAGTAACCTGATGTCTGTCCTTAAGTTAACTAAAGATCCTTAGAAGGAGTCACTAAAAACTGGAAGTCACAGAGGAAGATAGTTATCATCTTCTCCCATCCTCTACCTTTTCCAGCAGCTTGCAAGGAAACATGTATTAAAAAGCTTGTCCCTTAGCATAACTTGATGTAAACCTTATGGTTGCCTAAAGGTATAACATGTCTATGCCATTTCTAGTTTGAATCACTCACTTTCTTAACAGCCTTTGCAGTTAAAATTGACATTGTGCATTTGAATGCAGCTCGTTTAGTTGCAAGTGTTCTTGGTAGTGCTGGTATATACAGGCCAAGGGTTGGAATCATGTAGCCCTCCAGATGTTGTTAGGGCATAACTCGTGGCATTCTTCATCATTAGTTGTACTAGTTACCTTGTGTGGGAGTAGTACAGAAGACCACATTATTCTCACATCTGCTGTAGGCCATTGTTGTCTCTAAAGCAAGAGTGAGGTACCTGTGATCCTCCAGAACATGTTGAAGAACGCAATCCAAAAATGCCTGGAGGTCTGTTGGTCTCCATCCTGGCTCTTAAAAAACCAATATAAGGCCTACATTCCTGATAATGGATTTATGAGCAATATCGAGAGTCTGTGAGTCTCTGTGATGAAAACAGGCATGCATGCCTTGTTTTTGCAGGTCACAGAGGTTACTGGCCCACATGAGTGCCTTAAAAATGCCAGCTAAATATCTTGTATTATTTTTTAAAGAAATAATGAGCTTCCACAGAAATGGGATCTCTGTAAAATGATTATAGAAATTGAATGTAGTGTAAACAAATGTGAGAATTTTTAAAAAATTCCTTCTGGCAAAAATGTCAAGAGGTGGAGTCTCCTCAACAAGCTGAAGCTATACTTACATATTTCATGTATAACTTGGTTCCTGTAGACAAGATGCAGCTTTTTCAATTGTCTCTTGAATTCTTTCAGCTGACATATCTACAGTGATCTGTGACAAACCAGAGAAGGCACAGGTGGTACTTGAGAACTGTGAACAAAAGAAGACACCAAGACTGAAGATAATTATTCTGATGGATCCTTTTGAAGACAATTTAAAAGAAACAGGAGCTAAAGTGGGGATTGAAATTATTTCATTACGAGATATTGAGGTACTGCATCCTGTTGGTGGTTGAATCTTCTCTTTCTAAACACTCCAAAAATAAGCTTCCTTGGTGTGGTGCAGATAGGTAATTTAATTTATGTCCCAGCTTTCTCCCAACACAGATTTCATAGCCAGTTTCAAATTCATAAACCTCCAAGTATGACTTGGAAGTCCACATGAAAACAAAGCCTGATACTGAGCAACTTCTCATAGCATTCTTTAATGGCCTAGTACTACATTCCAAAATCTGCCTCCATTCTCAGCCAAATATCTTGTATTATTTTGGTGCTTGGAGATAATGGGAGTGGTATCAAAGCACATTTGGAAGACACCAGATTGAAAAAAAGCTGACCTAACATCCTGCCTTTAGCTGTTTTAGTTAGTTGTGGCTATGACTGTTCACATACTGGAAAGATTAACATCTTTGCTCCCAATCAGTTTTATAGATTATTGTTTTACTTGGTGATGAACAGCTTCTGATGTGATCTGTGAGCTTCTTTATCTCTATATACTGATGACACTCCTTCTTTTATGGACAATGTAAACAAAACCAAATTGTTCAAAAGGCATTGTGTCTATAACCTTTTAATGCCAACATCATTCTCCATGCACTTGCCAGTGTGCAATTCTTTATAACAAATCTATCTATAAAAGCTAGATCTTAAGTTCCATTTTTGAAGAAAGGTGGGAAATAAATCAAATAAATAAATAAATAAATAAATAAATAAAATTGAAGTGGTCAATGCACCAGGGAATTGTTGTCTAAAGTTAAGAACTGTCCCTAGGTTGACTTCTCTGACTTTTTAATGGCCTGTAGCTCAGCTGCATACACACACACACACACACACATATATATGATCAATTTTTTCTCTACAGTTATGAGTATTACAATTAGAAGTTGCTGGTATAGATGAAATATTTCCACTTAAGATTTTCCAAGTTTATATATGAAGTTTGTGGAAAAATTACTTCTTTGGGTGACAACTTCCAGGATCTTCCAGCCAGTATGGCCACTGGAGTCTAAAACTACTTTTTCAATCTCTACTTGTCTTCAGAACTTCACTTCATTCTATATAGATCCAAAAGAAAAGAAAATATTACAGGAAAAATCAGGGGTTCAGATCAAAAAGTCAAATATCTGGGAATTCAAATTACAAAAAGACAAATGAATTATTCAAAAACAATTACGTTAATTTATAGAAGGAGGTAAAGAAGGATTTGATGAATGGGAACAGGGCAAATATCTCACTTCTCGCTTTTATGAAGGATCTCAGTGGTGAAGATGTTTACTTTACCAAAAACATTTTAAAAATTGCAATAGCAAGTAAATTTTTATACTGCTTATCAGTGCACTTAAGCACTCTCTAAGTGGTTTACAATGTGTAAGCTAATTGTCCTCAACAAGCTGGGTACTCATTTTAGTGACCTCAGAAGGATGCAAGCCTGAGTCGAGCCTGAGCCTTTGGCTGGTATTGAACTCACAACCTTATGGTTTGAGAGTGAGTGGCTTCAGTATAGGTGCTTAACCACTGCACCACCAGGGCTATTTATTTTATCATTTCAAACACTGTCAATTATAACAACAAAGAAACCTTTTCAGGTTTGACATAGGGACATCTCCAAATTTTTTAGGCAGGGGAAAAACCCCAGAGTGAGACTCAAAGTTTTACAGGTTGCACGTGAAAGGGGAGGCTTAGCACTGCCTGATTTGAAATTATATTTTGAAGCATGCTGTTTTGATTGGATTAAGGATTGGGTAAAACTTGAAAATAAAAGAATGCTTGATTTAGAGGGAGAGGAACTAAAATTTGGACTATATACCTATCTGGTTTATGATAAAGAAAGAACCAATACATTATTTAACAACCATTGCATAAGAAAAGCTTTACTAAAAACATGGACAAATACAAAGTTAGAATAATAAAAAAAAATCCCTTGTGAGTATCACCGCAAGAGGCCTTTTACAGTAAAGAAATGTATAGGGAAGGTAAGTGGTGTACCTATAAGGACATTATAGAGATACGAAAAAGAGAGATGAAAATAAATACACAAGAAGATCATAGGGTGGTTCCAGTACAGGCAAATATATGAAAGAACTATAATGAATTTAAAACTTTATAGAATAGGGAAAAAAAAATCAGAATTAGATGAAATACTAGAAGGAGAAAAAACAATAAGATTATTTTATAAGTTGTTATTAAATGGTTGCCTGGGCAATTCAGATGGTACAATGGGAGAGAATTTGGACAAAGTCTATTAAGTATACTGCGTCACAGAATTTAAGAGAAAATTGGTACAAAATGTATTTCAGGTGGTACCTAAGTCCAGACAATTAGCAAAAATTTACAAAAAAACAGATAATAGGTTCTGGAAGTGTGTAGAGTCCCAGGAACCTTTTCCCACTGCTGGTGCACTTGCAAATATGCAAAGATATACTGGGAAATGATTGATGAATTAATTGGTACAATAGTGGATGAGAAATTGGAAATGAAACTGGAAGGCTGTTCACTTGGAATGTTTGAAAAGGAAATCAAGAAGAGACATGGGAAAATTTTGTTTTAGGTGGTCACACTTGCTAGAATTACTTTTGTGCAAAGATGGAAAAAGAAAGAAATCCCAAGTAAGGAAGATTGGATATGGAAATTATATGGTATAATTGAAGTAGACAAATTAACATGTCTGATGAGAGACAGATCCCTAGAGAAATTCAATGACGAATGGGGCAAAGTGATTGATTTTATAAGAGAACAATGGTGAGATATAGCAACTATAAGTTTGACACAACCAATAAGTAAACAATGATCTAGTTGGATAAGAACTATATTGATGAAATATATGTTTTTTGAGATAATATTACAAGATAAATACTATAGTTATGAAATAGTGTTAGAAATAAGGGAGGTTTAAGGGACAAATAAGATAA
>JAIPUX010001880.1:53354433-53367445 GCA_020142125.1 Phrynosoma platyrhinos | reverse complement strand
TTATTATTATTATTATTATTATTCATAGATCTGTTTATTATACCAAAAGCAGTTTTAAATGTATCTGTTTATTATGCAAAAGCAGTTTTAAATGTTGCTAATTACTCTTATAAAATTCAGTAGTCAGCTTAAGGCTACATGTTGTAGAATAGGATGGGTGAAACCTTTTGCATAGTCACAAAGCAGCAAAAAAAAATTCTTATATATGTATGTGTGTGTTTCCCACTTCTGTCGGGAAATGGGCTGACTAAATCCTTTTGAGGTATCCCATCATTGATATCCCTCCTGGTCAGTTACTAATCCATAAAAGGAGGGCTTAGTTTGGTCTAGACTGCCAAACTTTCTGAAGAATATTTGGTGAAGGACATTTGGAATCAACTAGATCTCAAAGCAAGGCTTACCTGCTTTCAGCCTATTATTGCTGCCTGGGTCTACAAAGAAACAGAGGCAGGGGAATACCATGTAGCTTGTTTTTATTGAGGCAAGTTGATGCACTCATTCCTTAATGGTAGACCTCTTTACTTATAGCCCAAGATCCAACGAGTGCACTGACAAAGTATAAGTCTCCATCAGCATACTCATGCTGCCATTTGAAGTAGCGCTTCTTAAGCGATCTGATATGGCTAAATAGCAGGCTTTTCCCCCTTTGTGTGCCTGGGACTAGCACAATATTTGTGCCCATTGGTTACAATTATTTCTCTTTCTTTCCTGGAAACGTGCTGTAGACTAGAAACCAACTGCTCACAGCCAATGGCTCCACTAACCGTTGCTCTGAGTAGCATTGATTTGGAGGACAGGGGCTGTTCTCTCTTCTTGATTCCATATCGGGTGTGCAACTTTGCCTGATGCTACTTGAGATTATGTGTGGGTGGTGGTGGTGTAGGGAAGACCCACATATATTCCTGCTATCATTATGCATCAGAGGAGGAATAGCCTCTGCACCTTGAATAGCCTCTGCACCCCCTCCCCAAGTCACACTGCCACCTTTAACCCCAGCATTGTTGCGGTTAGCATATAGCTAGGCATAGCTCCTTCCATGAGTGATGATTGAGGGCTAAGCCAACATAATGTTACAATTTTTCCCTTTACCACACGACTTTACAGTGACAGCTCTTCAACAATATAGCAATATACTCATGGAGAAAAATACGTAATACATCTTGGTACTTTATTTCTAATCACAAAAAAAGTTCCCACATGATTGCAAAAGAATTCCAGGTATCAAATCTGCTACTTACATTTAATTCATTCATATCTCTCTTACGTTTTCCAAAGTGGGGAATAAAAGGACCAACTGGCAATGTAGCAGTAATAGGTAAGAAAAGCAGACTATTTACATCTAAACATGTCTTTAAATGAACATTGTGAAAAATAAACAAAAAAAACTTGATTTTTTTTTAAAAAAGGAAAACGGATCAAGTGTCATCTGGACCTGTGAAAGCTTTAATATAAAAAGGCATCCATGGAATGGCTTCCTCCATTACAAAAAACGGCAAAAGGTATTTAAGGTTATGGCACTGGGGCACCCATTCCTGTGAACACACAGCGACAGTCTTTGTTCAATAAGCAGGTCTATAGTAATATACAGAACATTTCAAGTAAGAATACAGTAGTTGGAGAGAAACTTTTTGATTAACTGTAAAAAAAAAAAAAAAAAAAAAAGTGGGTAGGAGGGCTATCTTGTTTTCTTTTCTCCATCCAGAAGTTGATCAGTTTCAGAATCATACAAGCATTTCTCTACACACCTCCTTGGAAACCAGCCTCTGATTCTGTTCGCATCTAACAGGGACAGATTAAAAACAAACAAACAAACAATAGAGATTAGCCACAAAATACACCAGCATTCTCCACTATCATTGCAGACCTTCATTTTACCACAGACTAAGCCTACTCACTCTCACCTGCAAATATCTAAATCCATCACACATACCAAAGGAACTATAACCAAGATACCACAATACTTGCTAGTTTGTGAAGATGTGGTTAACATCCAGCAGAAATCCAGCCTAGTGAGTTTTTCCCAACCCTGTCTGTTGCCAGCAGAAAGGGTTAGTTCCAGATTTAAAATAACAACAACATTAACCCAGAGGTATCTCTGTGGGCCAGAAAAACAACAACAACCAGTAGTTCCTATAGGGGAATATTGGGCTAGCTATAAGAATACAAAGATGGCTACAAGCTTTTGAGATCCCAAGATTGCTTCATATGGCAAAATGTCACAAAAAAGAGGCACCCTCCCTCTTCCAACTTTTTATTTCTAAAATGCTGCCTTATGAGAAAATCTGGAGCTCTTGAAAGGTTGTACACTTTTCAAGTTGTCTAAGAAACGGCCTCTGCAGATGGGCCCTTTGCGGTGTGTTGGAGGCAAGGAAGGGGAGGGGAAGCCAGACGCTGGGTGCCTCATCCCCTTCCTGAGGACATCATCGGAGCGATGGCCCGTCCACACGACAGGTGCTCTGATGACGTCCTTCCGGCTCAGCGTCCGCACATGCTGAGCCGGAAGAGACGCCAAAGAGGCGCACACCTTTTGTGGCGCCCCTTTTGCGGCTTGCGGAAGGAGCACTATTTTAGCACTCCTTTTGAGGGCGGCGAAAGGGAGGATCGGGGCCGAGGTGTCTGGCAGCCTCACCCTTGATCCTCCACTTCCTGGGGCGGTCCAAGGCCGCCCGTCTGCATCCCCCCAAAGATAATATCTTAATAGGAATTTAAGATTTTGGAGGAACTCAGCTCCTAAACTCATATTTGAAAATACATTTTGTTCTGTTTTTGAGTATTTTAGCCTCTTTTTAATGTCAGATGGGTAAAAGAGAAACTTTAAAAATTTCAAAAATGTCTTTATAGTCAATTGTAAGTAAAATCTCTTTATAGATTTTAAGGATTTCCAGCAGGATTCACAGCTTGACACTGGGGTTGCCTGTGTTGCCCACATTTGGTCTAAGCAGTGTTAGATATCTTGGGAAATCCAGACAGTCTATCCATTCATCCCTTTATTTATATCCTGCATTCTCCCAGGTTAGGACTCAAGGTGGCTTACAAAAGGGCATAAAATACAATAAAAACACATATAGTTAAAACATATGAAATTAAGATTAATACAGTTTTAAATAACAATATTAACAAAGACCAGAACTTAGAAACTATGCTTACTTTGGTTCAACTACTGGAATTCCCAGCTTGCATGGATAAGTGACTATGCTAGCTGGGTATTCTGGGAGTAATCCAAAGAAGTAACATTTCATGCTTTTAGCCACACCTATTAACATTCTACCTTCTTTCCTATTTGGAAATACTTATTGTGAAATATTAACATGTATTTAAGGAGCTTATGCTAACTAATGCACTGTAATGCAAAGTGAGCATAGTTGATGTCCCTGCTAGACATCAACACTAAAATTCATAACAGATTTCTGCTAAATTTATCCTTGTTTCAATGATTCTGCTGCCAGCTTCATTTGATGTTGCTTCTATAATGACAGCTACCTACTGTGTCTTAGCAGTTAAGATGGACGCAGCCAGCTGTAAAGTGGAACTATTGATTTGATTTTAGAAATCTTAGTTGATTAACTGAATGCATTTCAATCAATCTCCATCACTGTGCTTGTGAATAAAACAATATTTCTAAAGAAAAATAACCTTTTGTTTCAGATAATTTGTGTGTTTCCTCATAACTTACTTTCTGCATAAGAAAGACTGCTTCTTCTGTGATAGTTTGGGACATCTGTGTTTTCTTAGGTATTTCCAACAGAATAAGTCCCCCCCCCCCAAAAAATTAGCTATTTACTTTATTAGGACCACTTAAAATATCAAAGTATTTGTGTAACCCTGTGATGTTATGCATCTTACTCTGAAATTTAGTGATTTCAATGATATTCTTGAATACATCTGCTTAGGATTGCAACCTTAACTGTGATTATTCTAAAGTAAATCAACTCAACTTTCCAGCCCTATTATAGGGCAGTAAACAACCAGGGTGTTGAAACACTGGGAGGTGGACCCAGCAAGGCCAAGAACCTCCATTCTTTGAGGCATCAGGGATTAGCAGGTGGCACATATAAAGCTGCTCTACAGGCAATGCTCAGACTGTCAGACTATGGTTGTGGAGATCCAAGCTGATATTTCTCCTGAGCCTTCAAGCTGACTGGGAAACACTGGACCATCCCAAGTCATAATCTCTCAGCTTGATGTGCTTCTACTGGATGAAATAAATGTGGAGCAACATAAATGGAACAAATGGGTTATTAACTAATGTTAATAATTATGTTTGGGAATGAAATGGAATAAATAAAACATTAAGAAAGAACACATGGTCCATCACAGTTCACTCTAGCTGGTACTAACTTTCCATGCTGCAGAAATAAAGCAGTTTGATACGACTTTAACTACCATGACTCTATCCTATAGAATTCTGGGATCTGTAGTTTGGTGAGGCACCAGAACTATCTGACAGTCTAGGCTGAATATCTCACCAAATCCCATGATTCCACAGGATGGAGCTATGACAGTTAACATGCTGTCAAACTGCTTTATTTCTTCAGTGTGGATACATTCTCGGGCAGACATCTCTTCCGGACTGGCTCCCCAAATCCTTTCACTGATATGGTGGAAATTAAACCAGTAATGATCTGAATGCAAACCATGTGCTTTACCATTGGGCTAGAATCCAGAGAATTTTCTGGCCAACATGGCTATGCTAGCAGAGGAATTGTGTAAGCTGGAATCCAAAAAAGTAGCTTTACCGAACTCTTGTCATTTTCCGAATACCTTGATGTGTATATACCCTGAGGAATTTACACTCTGGTAATAAAATGCCTCGATTACAGTTATGCTTGTACTACCCTTGAAAAGCCTTTCCCAATGTAGTGCCAATCATTGAATTGGGTTACAGCCAATGGCCATGTTGGTAGGAGGATTTAGGAATTTTTAATCAAAAAAGGAACTTTACTAAGATCTGATTTAAGGGCCCATTTCTGTCACACATACATGTTTGAAACCTACTTCCAATCAGAGCTTTTCTATAGGAGTACACTTAGCTAAGCAAACTAATATGTAGGCTTTCCAATAACAAAAATACAAGTGTATGGTCTACAGCAGTGTTTCGTAAACTAATAGATTTTGTGTTTGGAAAAACAGAAAGTAACACATTTAAGGTTTTGGATTAAATTACATAACACCCTAACAATAATATGTATTGTACTTTGCAATAAAAATATTTATATTGTATTGAAACAATATTATAGCTTAGAGGTGTAATTTTAAACAAGTTACCATCAGTTGCCAAGTCATTTATTTTGTCTCCATACATCCAGTGTCTGAAAGATAAAATCAATAAATTAGTCATGTCATACATTTTAGTTTATAATGGAAATATTTTTCAATCACAGTTTGAATTCTATAAAATGGGTACTAACTTCAGTCCTCTGGTAGCTAAAATCTGATCTCCTTTGCGAAGTGTAATTCTAGGTTCTTCAGTGCATGGAGTTGTGAAGAAGGTCCTCAAGCCTTTTGTAAGAGGGCAACAGGCACCACTATAATCTTCTATTGCTTGGTATTTCACCTAAGGGTTTTGAGACATTAAAGTAAAAATGCATTGTGTGAGACTACTGGATGATTCAGAAACTGCATGCTATTAACTATGTCTCCATGGCAAAAATAATACAACAGGTTATCTAAATGTGAAATCCTCTGATCCTGAACGTAAAGGGGTGGTTAAACTGTCTTGAAGGATATGGTTGTGAAAGACATCTTTGTTGGACAAAGAAGATTTTAACAATCATTGCCCAGCTGCAAGTATCCTAGTTTTGAGCAAAGTGTTCAAGATGTTGGTGGCAGCCCAACTTCCAAGTTCTCATAGATGCAATGGAATATTTAGATCCATTTCAATATGGCTTCTTAGCCAGGGTTTGCCAATGAGGCAGCTTTGGTTGGGCTAATGGATGAACTTTGCTGGACAAATGATGAACACAAGGGACTAGAATTCTGTTTATTTTCTTTGAAGTTAGAGGCTTTTGACAGCATTGATCATATTATTATGACAATCTGGATCGGTGGATTGAAGGCTACAGGAATAAAAAGTTTCCTCACATATCTAATGATGGTCATCCATATTCCTGCATTGGATATGAAAAAGTGAGGCTATGGAAGCAGTGAACCATTGTCTGGACTCATGAACAGGCTATGTTCAAACATTATGTCTATCTGAACTCCCTTGCAAGGCATTTATGGTATCACAGATATGATACACTGTAGGCCAGATTATAATCAGCCAGTTGGGATATCAGTGATTTTAATTGTGCTAAGTAATGTTAAAGCTTTATACTAAGATAGGTAGCCAGGCACTTTCTGCTTGTTTTGGACTACAACTTATACAGTCAGTGGTCTTACTGTTTAGGGCAAATGAAAACTTGAGTCCAAACATTTGCAGAGCTCCAGTGTGCCTACTGCTGCTTTATGGTATAAGCCAGGAGAGGTTATGCTCCAAACTTCCTCCAAATGCCATAGGATCACATCATGCAACCACGATCAACATTTTAGGTGGCATCAAACACAACATCCATCCCAGTCACTTTTTGGTAGAATACAATTTGGTTCCCTCCTTGCTCTTTTGAAGTGCCCCATCCAAGTTCTTATATAATACTTTGCTCGGGCCCCAGTTGTTGTTTTTAGCTGAAAAATTTTGGAGGCCAAAAATAGTTGGCCCTCAGTATCTACGAACTTGCCATCTGTGGATTCAAGCATCCACGGATGGCAAGCCCGCATTGTCCCCAATGGCAAGGCGTGCACGTGGTCCTACCGCTACTAGGGACAGCCCCTGCTGTCCTGTGACAGCATGTGCATGCAGCCGTGCTGCCACTGGGGACAATGGGAGTTGTCCCTAACAGTGGTGAGACCACATGCACATGCTGCTATTGAAGTTCCATTGTCCCTAATGGCAACGTGACCTCATGTATGCACTGCCATTGGGGACAACGGAACTTGAGCATCCATGGATTTTGGTATTTACGTGGTGTGTGTGTCCAGAATGGATCCCCCATGGATACCAAGGGCTAACTGTATTTAGGATACATACCTGGGGTTTGTGGGGGCACAGTGTGGGCCAAGAGCTTCATTAGAACCCCCAATGATCAAATACAGCTCATAGGTTACACAATTCCCATCTCTGGTATATGATATAATGCAAAATACTTAGTTTCTCCAGAAGCTTTGGTCTGTTCAGACTCACAAAGCTTGGCCTATGGTGAGGCACCATGGGATTAGTGGACCAAAACATCTGTACAGTCCAAGGTTCCCCCAACTCTACTAATATGTGACTACCACAAGTTGGGCATGAACATATTCTATAAAAGACACAGCAAAGTACAGTGGGACCTTGGTATCTCCTGGGACTGGGCTCCAGGCCATTCCATGGATACTAGAATCTGTGGATGCTAACATCCTATAATATACAATGGCATAATAAATGGTGTTCCTTATTATAAAATGCAAAATCAAAGTTTGCTTTTTGGAATTTATTTTTTAAAACATATTTTCAAGCTGTGGATGGCTTCTGGGTGCAGAATCTGTGAATATGGAAGACTGCCTGTAATGTCAAAAGACCAAAATCTTAAACTAAGACATGTTGGCCAGATCTAAATGCCAGTCCCAACTAAACTAGACTGACTGACTGAATGTGAAATTTGTTATGTCAACACTAGTGTAAGCTCTACTGATTCAATGAATAACAACTGGATTGAAGTCTATGTTTATGCAGATATTATCATCCAAGCAGATGTACTTACACTTCTCACTCGCTTGTCAGCTTTTTGTTTCAGTTGCTCTATCTGCAAGAGATTACACATAGGAAGGATTAAAATGCAGTTCCCTGGAGCCCAGCTTCTCAGTTCTGAATAGATTTTTCAATTAATTTCATTGTGCATATGTGGGGAAGTGGGGGAGGAATGAATGGCCTACCGTCAAACTATATTGATGGCAACCTTCTTTCACAGGCCACTCTAAGCCATCTCCTTCTGGGATTCCAGACCATGTGAATACTTGCTTGAAATTATTCCATTTGCTTCCCAGGTCATATGGAAAAATAAAGGTTTCTTTTGTTTGGTAATAGTTGATGCGATCTTTGGCCTGCAAGGGGTGCACACAAGTATGGTTTGCAAGAATAAAAGCTTCAAGCTAGTTATATGCAAAGCTCCTGAACAATGTGAGATGTATGACTGTAATTCATTACAGAACTGACAGGACAGTGTGAAGGATGGTCTGAGAGCCATTACAATCCATAGTGACATGAGCCAAGAGCAGAAATCAATCTGTAAGGAAGAAATCCTAAAGTGTGCATGTTAGCATGGGGATGGTGGTGTAGGAGGAGCTACTATCTAGTTCATTTATCTATTTGAAGTATTTTCAGTTGCTTTTTAGGACTATAGTTTCACAAAACTATGTAAAGAAAAGAAGCAAAGGCAAAAGACAAGGTATAACAATCACATATTAGAAAGCACAGAGACTGTTCTGAATTATGTCAGCAAACCATAATCTCATTTAAAGGCAGTACATATAGGTCTTCAAGTCAAGAAGAAAATCCTCAAGCCCTGAGTGAATGCCTTGGGGAGAGGTGGATAATTTAAATTTACTACTACTACTACTACTACTACTACTACTACTTCTACTCAGAAGGGGAGAGACAGGGCCAATGGGAAGAGTTCTGGACCAGTACCAGCACCGGCTCAGCCTTCTCTGTTCAACTCAATGTAGCCAATCTCAACAGAAGGAATTTGAGAATAGTTTTAAAGGTACTGTCTGTCCCATAGAGAGAAGAGATAGAAAACAGAAGAAAACCTCTGAGCAACTCAGTACTTTTTGGGTGCTAAGGAAGGGAGAAACAGAAGATAATGTGGATAAGGAGAGAAAAACAGGAGATAGTATTCCTTACTTTTATGATTACAAGCAATGAACTGAAATGTTTTGGCCAAGATAATATATTAACACATAATACATTCATAGTTTTCAAAACTGCATGTATTTCTGCAGACTGAAATTTCAAACAAAAACCAGAGTATTAATAAAGAAAGTGTGTGTTAACTGCCTTCAAGTTGGCCTTCACTTATGGTAACTCTATAAATTAAAGATCTCCCCAAGATACCTTTTTCTCAATAGTTCTATTTCAGGTTTTGCAGACCCAGATCCATGGTTTCCTTGATTGAGTCTATCCATCTGCAATGCAGTCTTCAGTCCTAAACACACTGCAGAAACAACCCAGTTTGAGACTCCTTTAACTGCACTGGCTTAATGTTAGGGAATTCTGGGAACTGTAGTTTTGTGGGACATTTAGCCTTCTCTGTCAGAGACTGTGTCTGGTGCCACAATAAACTAAAATTCCCAGGATTTCCTAGCTCAGAGCCAGTGCAGTTAAAGCAGTCTCAAACTAGTTTATTTCTGCCTTCCTCTTTTCCTTCTGGACTTTCCTCTTTTCCTTCTGCCTTCTACCTTCCCTAGCTTTCTTTTCTTTTCTAGTGAGTCATGCCTTCTTATGATGACTGAAGTATGACAGCCTCAGTTTAGTCATTTCTGGCTTCATACAAGAATATATTATTATTCTATTATACGATAAATAATATAATTAATAAACAGTTCCATTTGGTCTTCTGGTTTTTTAAAATTAAATTAATCAGGCCTTCTCCAGATAACTGAATTCTCATATTCTCAAAAGCAGAATAAAATGTGATCTTTAAAACCCCAAAGGTTCCCCATAACTGCTTCTATTTAAAGGCTTCTGTGTTCCTGTTTATATTAAAGTGGCTTCTATATACTGTAAACCTTAAAAGTTTGAACTTTCTCAGCAATTACTGTCCTGCCTTTCTTTCACATGCTTTCTTCATTCACTGTATTATACTGACCCCTAGTGGTGCAACAGCAGTAGATACGATACTAAAAATGATTTCCAGTGTCTGGAGCTGCTTCCCATATATATAAGCTTATCGCACAGCACTTAAAGAATGGGAATGGAAAGGAATAGGACAGAACGGAATAGGGCAAAAACACATTTTATTGAACAGGAGAACGCCACCGGGAGTCCCCAAGGCATTCCCCAGCCGTTCCTAGCAGTCGATTTTTGAAGGACAATTTTGAACGGGCGGCATCCAGTAAAATGCATTTGTGGCCCGTTCCGTTCCGTTTCTCGTAAGTGCTGTGTGATAAGCTTAATAGTCTGAAACTATACTAGGTAGCTTGCTTATGTATGAGGAGTACCTGATTCACTTTAATGGTGGGCATAGCCCTGTTTCCAAGGCTTTTCAAATGCATAAAGGTGGAATAGGGAAGTGGCATTGGACTGAGCAGAATAGGGAAGCTGAGGACAATTAAGAACTTTTGAAGTGTGTGTAGGAGCCACCATATCTATAGCAAGAAATCTGGATAAGGGTGACTATACTAAGGCCCAAGAATTCTGCAAAAAGAAGTCATCATATTTCCGGAAGTGGAAAGAAATCCCTAGCCACAAAAATGGAGTTGTCAATTTTGGCAATAATTTTACATCTATGTGATAAGTTGCAATTTGGACATACCTATTTTTTCAAAAATAATCCTGCAGAAGGACCCATATTCAAGGATACCAAAAACTATCCTATATGTTCTATTTCATCTGAAGCCAAGCTCGACTTAGATAAAATTCAAAGATATAGCCGTGCTAGTCTGTAGAATCAGTATGTAGAGAGACCTTGTAGTAGCTTTGAGACTAACTAAAAAAAAGAAAAAGAAAAAGAAAGAAAAAGAAATTGGCAGCATAAGCTTTGTTGTACACTTCGGTCTGTATCTGAGAAAGTAGACTGAAGTCTATGAAAGCTCATGCTGCCAATTTCTTTCTTTCGGTTACTCTCAAAGGTGCTACAAGATCTCTCTACATTCTAATTAGGTAAGTACCAGGAATCATGGTTTAAAACAAGTTTTAGGTTGGAAATGGGAATATGACATGCCACACTGCCTATTTTTTTTTTAAACCCAGAAATTATTTCATTAAAATAAGCCATGTGGGGAGTAAGCTGCCTTGTTCTAAAGGAGAAATGC
This sequence comes from Phrynosoma platyrhinos, assembly GCA_020142125.1. Taxonomy (NCBI): domain Eukaryota; kingdom Metazoa; phylum Chordata; class Lepidosauria; order Squamata; family Phrynosomatidae; genus Phrynosoma; species Phrynosoma platyrhinos. The sequence goes on along the minus strand of JAIPUX010001880.1, from coordinate 53,356,399 downwards.
ACTATCAGGAACATGACTGCTATTTGCCCACCCTTGCTATAGTCAATTGCAAAATGGTACAAATAAAGAGAAATGTAGAGGTTTATGAAATCTGCCTATGCTTTAAAATAAATAGATAGTATATTTGCTAGCTCTAGCTCCTTTCTGAAGCATCTTACCAACAGCTCTGTTAACAAGATGTTTGACTGGCTCCTATGGGAAAGTGCTATGGCTGTGGTTTGGAGTGTATCTATACTACACAGTCCTATCAGTTGCATGTTACTGTCACTGTCTGTAGACAGGCACTAGAGCTCTTTAGCAGATAATTCTAGGTACTTCAGTAAACTATAAATCCCAGGACTCTGTAGAATAGAGTTACGACAGTTAAAGTGGGATCACAGGGCTATAAGAGTGTGGTGCAGACACACCCAAAGCTGTATCAATAGGACATGGAATGGTACAAGCAATTTTGGAGCTGAGGAAACATATGCAGTGCACCGGATTCCCTAAGTAACAATATATTTTAAAACTACCGTTTAAATAAAAATTACCTTTTCTTCAATCCATGATTCTATTGAAGTTTTATTCCTTAAAATGACTTTCATCTAAAAAGAGACAGATTAGTTTATGCGTGGAAGTACTCTGAGTAAACAAACAAATAAACAGTAACAGAAGTAACCAGAAGAGATATATCAGACATAGTGTGTGGTGACTAGTAGAATCACAAGTAACCAGAAGAATAATATGATACAAAAAGTTTAATAAAGGTTCTGAGAGACTTGTAAGGGAACGTATATAGAGTTATAAGGAAACAATTACAAAGACAAGGAATAAATACAACATATTTAAACATTGTATCCAATGTGAACAACATCCACTAAAAGAGATACTGAATTTAGCCTGACTTGTAAATAAATCTGTTACTTTGTTTCAACAAGCAGCTGTCTGGAATGATTTCAAAAATACATTAAAAATGCTAGCAACATTGAGAAAAGTCTTTTAGGTTTGGAACACACTGGATAGAGAAAGAAGGAGAGCCCTCCCTCCAGTCCATCTGACACGGTCCAGGCCTCAGAGGGAGAGAAGAACTGCTAGACCTTATCCCCTTTCCCACCGCCATTCTCTTTTCCTTTTGTGTCATGTCTTTTAGATTGTAAGCCTGAGGGCAGGGAACCCATCTAATTAACCCTTTGTAAGCCACACTGAAAGCCTTTGTGGCTGAAGTGGGGTATAAATACTCCAAGTAAATATAACTAAATAAATAAACAGAAGCTGCACTGAGAAAAAAATATATGGCAATTTTTTGTTTCCCTAATATTTTTGAAGAGCCAGCATGGTATAATGGTTTGAGCACTGGACTACAGCTTTGGAGACTACAACTGGACCACAACTTTGAAGACTAGGGTTCAAATTCCTGCTTGGCCACTGAAACCTACTGGGTGATCTTAAGTCAGTCACATTCTTTCAGTCTCAGAGGAAGGCAAGGCAAAGCCCACTGAACAAATCTTGCCGGGAAAACCCATGATAGGTTCACCTTAGGGTCACCATAAGTCGGAAGAACTTGAAGGCACGCAACAACAAAGCAACATTTTTGAGCAGGAGTACAGTCACCCCTTTGTTCTCCGGACCTCCCCCCCCAAAAATGGAAAATCGTGGATATTCAAGGTCCATTGGCTTGAATGGAGGCGTGCACCCGTGGGCACACAACCCACAGACTGTATTTTCTGTGGCTAAGATGCTGTATGGATTGGCCCATATCCCACCCAATCAGCATCTAGGTAGAAGATCTCCTAGTAATCCCATTTATGACATCTTGAGCCCCATCACAGAGGGAAGGCAACATAATTATGAACAGATAAATAAAATTAATGGTGACACTAGAGACACTAACATTTTTGTTTCCATAATATACTATCATTTGAGGGATAGTGAACCTCAGAAACTAATTATAAGGTGAGGTGGCAGCATGTTGTGGCTTTTGGCAAGT
>JAIPUX010001880.1:53335895-53346238 GCA_020142125.1 Phrynosoma platyrhinos | reverse complement strand
CATTTCCATACCCAAAGGATTTTGCATTTGAATTGACATTCTCACACATCTATGGCATATATATGTCAGTCCCTGGCTTCCACTTCAGCAAAAGCATCTGAGGAAGTAGACTGAAGTCTACAAAAGCTAATGTTGTCAACTTCTTTCTTTCAATTAGTCTCAAAGGTGTTACAAGATCTCTCTACCTGGTCTCCAGAGTTGTAGTAGTCCAACACTCAAAATCATTTTGTCATCCTGGCTCTCTAAGGGCCTGAACAGACTGCCAGAAATAATCCAGTTTTAAATGTCCTGGCTCAGTGCTAGAGAATCATGGGAACTGTAGTTTATTGTGGTGCCAGGGCTCTCTGACAGAGAAGGTTCAATGTCTCAGTAAAAAACTACAATTCCCTTGATTCCCTAGCATTGAGCCAGGACAGTTAAAGTGGTCTCAAGCTGGATTATTTCTGGCAGTCTGTTCAGACCCTAACTTAAGTTAAACATATATAGAGAGATCTTGTAGCATTTTTGAGACTGGAAGAAAGAGCTTGGCAGCATGAGCTTTCCTAGACTAAAGTCTGCATCTGAAGAAGTAAACTTAAGTCTACAAAAGCTCATGCTGCCAATTTCTTTCTTTAGTTAGTCTCAAAAGTGCTACAAGATCTTTCTACATACTGATTCTACAGACTAACACGGCCATATCTTTAAATTAATTGTGTTTATTGTAATTGTTGTGTGCCTTCATGTCATTCCTGACTTGTGATGACCCTAAGGTGACCTTATCAGGGTTTACTTGGCAAGATTTGTTCAAAGGAGGTTTGCCATTGCATTCCCCTGGCAGCATGAGCTTTTGTAGATTTCAGGCTGAGAGAGTGTGACTTTCCCAACATCACCCAATGGGTTTGATGGCAGAGCTGAGTCAAACCTTGGCCTCCAGAGTCATAGTCCAACACTCACCCTGTATTTTGCTTTCCTTCTGGGAATCCCCACTCTCAGGTTTTGTTCCCTGATAGTCTTGATACTATTTTTACTTATTAGAAAAATTACTGTCAGTTAGTAATAGCAATTGCATGAGTACATGGTGGGGGTGATAGGAATGAACAAGACTTGTTGTTGTGTGCCTTGAAGCCATTCCAAAGTAGTGACTCTAAGGCAAACCTGTCATGGGGTTTTCTTGGCAAGTTTATTCAGAGGAGGTTTGCCATTGCCATCCTCAGAAGCTGAGACAGTGTGACTTGCCCAAGGTGACCCAGTGGATTTCCATGGCCAAGCCAGGATTTGAACCGTGGTCTCCCAGTGTCCTAATAATAATAATAATAATAATAATAATTTATATCCCGCCCCTCTGCAGAGCAATCGGGGCAGCTTACAACATTAAAATTTACATAAAGATATGTTAATACAATGTAAACAGAACCTAAAAATCCCGAAACCCACCCGCCCCTTGAAAGGTAAGGGCTCTTCTTCTTAGTCTAGGCCTGATGGTGCTGGGCCTGGTGTCTCTCCCCCAGATGACATCGGATGGAATGGAGGGAGGGCTCTTCTCCATTCTCTTCTTCCAGAGCCCAGACCGTTACATCACACTGGCCCTTGCCAGACTGCAAATCCCAGGATTTTGTAGGACAGAGTCGTGGCAGTTATAATGAAATCAGATTGTTTTATTTCTGCAGTATGGATGCACCTGTTTTATTATTTGATTTCTACTCTGCCTGCTTTGGTGGGATCTTCCTTTCTCTTCTCATCAGGTGGCTCCTTTAAGGCCTTTGCAGACTGCCAGAAATAGTGCAAATTGAATCCACTTTAACTGCCCTGGCTCAGTGCAAGGGAATCATGGGAACTGTAGTTTATTGTGGCACCAGAGCTCTCTGACAGAGAAGGCTCAGTGTCTCAGAAAAAATACAATTCCCATGATTCCCTAGCACTAAGCCAAGGCAGTTAAAGTGGACTCAATTTGCACTATTTATAGCAGTCTGCAAAGGCCCTTAAGCACCTAAGAAAAGCCTGCAGGGATCAGAACCAAGTCTTGTCCAGACCTGTATCCTGTGGTCAAAGAAAATATCCTACAGGAATCTCATAAGCAGGACAAGAGGGCAGCAACTCTGCTCCCCAGGTCCCTGGCATTAGGGCTTTTTGGTGTTTGAGTCCCAATTTTGGAGTCACTCATTCATTTTGCAGGGTGAATACCTTAAAAGAACGTTTTTCTTCAAATGTGAAATGAAATTTTAGTTGAATGTTGAACTAAAGCAGAGGTGTCATCCATCACGTGCATGCCTGCTTAGAAAATCCTGCTAAATTTTGCTGGACGTACTGCTTAATAAGTGTGCAAAAGGACTGTAGTCTAAGAAACATATTTACTTCTTGGCAGTGGCTCAACTTCACAGGATTGCAGCTGTGTGTAAGATTTCCAGCCTCCAGTTTCTAAAAAGTGTGTAGAGACTTAAGATAACCTGTCTTCATCCATTATGAGGCTTTACTTCATTGTTTGCTTGTGCCTCCCTTTTTTCCTGTCCAAGTTTAAATGCCCATCTTGCACCTGTGTAAAGCTGTGCTCCAAAAGTATGAATGCTGGTATAAGGTCCCTCACACACAAACACTGTCCATGTACCCACAAGAGGTGTTCTTCAGCTATGTCCTTCAAACATCACAGCACACAACCAAACTATAAATTGCTTGTGAAAACTCCACTTCTCCCCAAAGGTAAGGTTAAGTACATATGTGGCAGGAGAAATTGATTTTCATCTGAGCTTCTGTTGTCTGTTTTTTTATTATTAGATGAGAAGAGGCAAATGGTTTCAAATGTGGAGAAGCAGCTGGAAGAAGCAAGAGAGCTGGTAAGCTGTAGTTTCTCAGTTGCTGTTGAACTTCATAAATGGTTATGCATTGACTGGAGACATACTACTACATATAATCAACTGGTTGAATATTTTTGCTGTTCACTGTCTACATTTGATATTGATTATTTATTACTTTATTTTATTTATATGTTGCCTTTCTCCTGGCATGGGACCTAAGTCAGCTTGCAGAAAGGATGAAACAAGATATGAACTAAAAATCAGATAATAAAAAAGTTAAAGCATAATTAAGCAGGTTATCTTATTGAGACACCATTAAAGATTTAAAAGTGTAAAATCATTTTAAAATCTAACAATACAATTAAAAATATAGAACACATGCTTTATAAAAAAGACTCCCTGCAATCAATCATTAAATGCCTGTTTGAATAAAAAGGCATTTGCCTGCTAGTGAAGGGAAAGCAGAGGGGGCCTGGCCTAACCTTTCTTGGAAGGGAATTCCACAGCCTGAGAGAACCACTGAGAAGACTTTTTCTAGTGTCCTAATCGAATGAACCTGTGTTGGTGGTGGGACCGGGAGAAAACCCTACCAAAGGTTCTTAAAATTGTGGCAGGTTCATGCAGGAGGATGCAATCTTTCACATAATCTAGGCCTAAGCCATGTAGCTCTTTGTAAGTCATAACCAGCACTTTTGAATTGTGACTGGAAGTGAAAAGGTAGCCAGTGCAGGTGTTTCAACAAGGGAGTTCTCTGTCACTGGCTCTATCCACTTTCTAGATGCAGCATTTTCAATTTGCTGAAGTTTCTACAGGCAGCCTGTTATAGACCATGTTAAAGTAGTCTGAATCAGTGGTTCTCACATGTTTACCTTTGTGATCCCCTTTACATCTACATGTGGATATTGTAACCCCCTGCTCAACATACTATACATACTCATGTATAAGACTAGAAACATTGGGAGTTGCTTTGATTGGGAGTTCCTGCATGGCAGGGGGTTGGACTGGATGGCCCTTGTGGTCTCTTCCAACTCTATGATTCTATGATTAGTCAAATGATTGACCCCAAAAAACTGGGACAGCTTATCCACGAGTAAATGTAAGTACTGTACTATAACTCTTATTAAAAAAGGAACCATCTCCTGGTGAAAGGCAAGAGTATATTCTGTCCTGGAAGCACTGATCCCCCTCTATTCTTTCATCTATCTAGCCTTCAGGGAGAGCACAAACACTGCTGGGATTTTGTAAGTCGTTTGGCATTGTTTGTCTTTCTTCATTTGTCTTTAGATTCTTTGTTACATGCCCCTACATTTTACCCTCAACTCATCCATGGGTCATATCAAAATCCATAAATTTGGCCCCAAAACCTACCCTTGACTTATACATGAGGTCGACTTACAGTCGAGCATATACGGTAATATATGAATACAAATATTTTGTTTATTTAGTATGCATATTTTCATTCACACTTTTATGTATATTTATATATATTTCTGTATGTATATCTATGTATAGCAATATTTCAATATTTTATATGGAAATAGCCCTCCTCTTCTTCCTCCTCCTCCCTTAGGCAGAAGCTCCTTGCCTTTCTCTTCCCCTCTAAAACAGAAAAAGTACTTATTTTTTAATCTTCTCCAGGAACCTAAAGTGTCTTACAAAAGTTAAAAGACATACAGCGATGCACTATCTATATCTATATCTCCCATATAGTCAGAGCTTGTTATCTGTGGAGGATCTATTCTGGACCCTCCACTATGGATACTAAAAAATGTGGTACCACAAGTTCCATTGTCCCTAATGGCAGCACAATGTGCGTGCACCTGCTAGCATGGTAGCTTGCATGCGCCACCATTGAGGACAGTGGGGCTTGCCATTTGCGAATGCTTAAATCTGTGGATGGCAACCTCCAACTATAATAGAAAAGTTAAAAATATAATTAGACTGTCAATAGAATTAAAAGTAGGTGAAAGTATGATCATTAAAAAGAAAGCAAGAAAAACAAGCAGTATAGCAGAGTCTGTAAAGCCAGCCCTCAAAGGCCTGTGAAAGCAAAAAGGTCTTCACATGCCTATGGAGGTATAACAAGGAGGGTGCCAGTCTAACCTCTCTGGGAAGGGAGTTCCAGAGCCCAGAGGCAGCAAGCGAGAAGGACCTCTCCCATATTCCCACCAGATATACCTGTGAAGTAGTAGAATAGAAAGAAATGCCTCTCTGCTTCTTTTAGCCATAGCGGAACTCTGCTTTGTTTTAGCAAGCCATCCACCCCTCCGTCTACCCACTTAGGCTGCCCCCCCAGCTTTTTTTTAGTAAACTAGGAAGGACAGAGGTCTAACAAAAATAATGGTGCTCTTACCTTTCCAAGAATCCTTTCCACACCCTTGGGCTGTACAAATTGAAAATAATCTATTATCAATGGACAAGCAGAGGCCAAAGTAACATGTTCCACAGCTGAAAATTGTTACAGCATCCAAGTCAGAGCAAATCCAAGCTATTCTATCTGCTAAGTGCTAGAGAAGTTATTTATAGTGTTCTGGGATCTCTTCTTGTGAGCCAGCATGCAAAAGAATGACATTCTCTCACCTGAGTCGTAGTCTGAAACATCTGAAGAGCACTAGGTTGAAAACGTTTCTCTGATACTGTACCAGGGTGGGCCACACTGGTATTCAAACAACCTGTTAGGCAATTTCTGAAGAGAAATTGGGGAAGAATGAATGGAAACCATCATGTGTGAGAGTGGCTTGGAAGCTTTTGTGGTGATTTTTTGGGCAAGAAATGACCTGGCAATTCCAGGTGGCCATATGATTGATTTGTGGCCTGTGTGGTTTTGGGAGGTGGTGGTTCTGGGCAGCTTGGAGGTGGGAGGAATGCAGCCTATCATGTATGAGTGGTATGAAAGCAAAAAGAGAAAAAGATGCCTGAAAAAAAATTGAACTGGAGGTGGCAATCTGGAGGCTTTGGGGTACATACCAGGGTGTTTCAGGGTCCATAAAGTAGGCACATTTCTCCCTTTCTTTCTACATGTCAGCTGATGTTACTTTTCTTTTTGTTGTCTGTGCCTGAGAGATATGAAGAGCCAGGAAAAGGAAAAATTCAGGGAAGCTTGCTTTTCCCCAATACATTATTTTTTCAAGAAAAATTAGGAAAAATGCATTACGGAATATTTTCTTTTAGAATAATGAAAAAAAATTAAGAGAAGGTTTGTTTTCTCATATGTTTACTTCCCATACTGTATTTCTGAAAAATATGTTGCTGGTAAATTTATTATTCAAGACTACAGTATGAGATAATTGCAGTTCTTGGTCTTGGTTTCTTTTCTTCAGTTATGTGTTTTGTGTCTGCTTCACACCATGGAGCTCTAGAGGAGATAAAATAAATGTCTTTGTTTTACCAATGTTAATGATGTCCTTTGTTTTCATTGTTCTTTTTGCTGCAACCTCATAGACTGGTAAAAGTGTAGGCATTCTTACCTTTGACATGTTCTTCATAGTTTGTGGCTTTGTAGCTCCATTTGTAGGAAGAAAAATAAATTAAAAAATCACTTTTTAAACTGGCCAAACAGTGTACTGCTAATGCTTTTGTCATGTGGCTTCAAGTCACTTTCAACATGGTGACTCTTAAGGCAAACCTATCACAGGGTTTTCTTAGTAAGATATATTCAGAGGGGTTTTGTTATTGGCTTTCTCTGATGCTGAGAAATGTGGCATGCCCAAGGTCACTCATGGGTTGAGTGGGGATTTGAATCCTGGTTTCCAGAAGTCCAACACTCAAACTAGTACACTATCCTGGTATACCAAACCAAATAATACACAAGACATTTTATGTTCTTAAAGTAACAAGTAATCTTTCAGTCTATAAAAGGTGCTCATACTGAATTTCTCTGATAATTTCCATTCTCCCCAAAACACCTCCCCAGAAAAATGGTTTTCTTCCTTGCCTTCTTGTATCTTAGAATTGTATCTCTCTCTCTGGCCACAGCCCTATTTCCTAGGTAAAGTTCAGTTTAGTCTCTGCTTCATTCTGCATCACCACCACACTATGCATGTGTTTGTCACCCCTTTTCCTTGTATCCCTAATTCATGGGGCCCTCTGCTCTCCTATGTTTTACCAACTTGCTCTTTCACTTTGCCATATATCTCTTTGTACTCCAAGCATTAGTCTCAGTTTCCATTCATGGTGTTCTCTAGCTCTACAGTCTGCACTACTACAAGACTTTGAGAATTCCTTTGTTAGATCTGTATCTTTGTCTTTTTCTATGCCAATTACCCTTTCTCTTTTGGTTGCACACATTTCTCTAGCTCTGCTATTTTTTCTTCCTTCAGTCTTTCCATGCTCTGTTTTCTCTATTGGTTTTTCATCCTTTTTAATCTTTTTTCATTGGGTTGAAGTCAGTGGTAGAGGACAAAGACACTCATTCTTTCAGCAGTTATGACACTTAATGATACAGGTGGGCTGTATAGCATGGTTGGTTGGTTGCAGCAACTGGAGAAACTGCCACATGCTAACTACAGCAGAGGAAAGAGATGGAATAGTGGTACATCCCTGCATCCTACACCTACTTTCGACAGGCTTGAGAAGGCCTTAGATTCACTGTTATAGGAAAAGACTACAGACAATGAACGTTCAGGGCCAGCAAGTGAACATATGTGGGATCCCAGGAATCATTTAACCTTCACATTGTACAGGCTGAGCTAGAACAATTGTAGCTGCTTGGGAAATACTATAATTTCATATAGTGCACCTGAAGCTTGAATTTTCTGTTCATAATGTAAAGTATAAAATGTTCACACTCAAGCCTTGCTTCAGCCAGTTCAGCATCCTGATATAAACTTGTACAAGATAACTCATTAGTATGGATGTGAAAGCATAATTGATTTTAGTATAATTAGAGGTCCATACTTTTTGCCTGTCCTAAATAGGTAAGCTAAAATATTTGATTGCTGGGACCACCCCCAGGTAGCTGATGTTACTGAGCATCTTTGTGTGTCAGATTAGGGAAAATCCTTTTCTCCCTAACCCCAGGTTTTAGAACTGAAATGCGTACGAGTTCTTACTGGCTTGATTACTGTGTAGGCTGTGGCTGGATCTGCACTGCAGAGATAATTCAGTTTGACACCACATGGGAGTTTGTTGTGGTCCCAGAGCTCTCTGACAAAGAAAGCTAAATGTCTCACAAAACTACAAATCCCAGAATTTCATAGCATTGAGCCATGGCAGTTAAAGTGGTGTCAGACTGGATTGTCTCTGCAGTGCGGATGCACTTGGCCACCCAAAAGCAAGGAATCTCCCTATGTAGCCCAACAGCTAGAAAATGTGGGGTGGGCAGAAAGAGTTTTATTTGTTGCCTCGGACATAGAGTTTGAAGTAGTGGATACATATTGTATGTAATTTGGCCTTATTGTCCCATGAGTCTTTTCTTCAAAATTCCTGTTCTTCAGTACCTATAGCTAAGTTTTCACTTCAATCCTAAAATTATTACAATGTTTGTATTCAAACATAGTAATAAAATTGTCTAAAGAAGATTTTTTATTACAATATCTCTTGTGGAGCATTGGATTGATCCCCTCAGTATTGTTTGTTCATGGAAGTTATATATTATGTCTACAGATAATATATATGGATGAATTATCTTATGCCAATTTATCTTGTGTAGATTCTTGTATAATCCTTGCTTTATTGAACAGTGCATGCTATGGATGTCTTGTGGGAAGACATATTTTAACCTCTGTCTTCAACAGCTTCTGTGCAGGAGTTCTAATGTTAATTGTTTTTAGGAATATGTCTTGGTTACTGGCAAAAATAATATCTCTTTTCCTTTCACACTGTGTTCTGTGGTCTTGTTTTTGCAGAGAAAATGGAGCTTCTCATATTTTGCTTCCAATTATGTAGTCAAGTTAGCCATCAGGAGATGCCTGTTTGGTTGCTAGCCATCAGGTGATGTACATATATAAAATCGGCTGTTTGGTTGCTTGAAGAGAGTGTTTGTGATGAACACTATTGGTCTCACAAATTTCATCGCTTGCTCTCCTGCTTCTTTTCTTGATCCTAGGACAAATTTTCCTACAATGGTGGCTTCTGTTCTGTTCGTACTTTTAGTATTCCAATCACCTATGATTACCAACATGTCCTGTTTTGCTCTGTGATCCATTTGCTCTTCGACTCCAGCCCAGAATCTTTCAATTTCTTCTTATTCTGGCTCTGTAGTTGGAGCATAAACTGGTTATACTGATGGGTTTTCCCTGAAGTCTTACTGATATTTTTGGTCAGATTTAACATTATATCCTGTAAGTGCTTTTGCTACATCTCTCCATATTATTAATTCAATCCCATTTCTTCTTAGGTTTCCATTTCCTGAGTAAAACTATGTGTAATTACCTGATTCAATTGTCCTATTCCTGTCCTGTCCTCAAAATGTTCCATTCATCTCACACCAAGTATTGCAATGTCTATACTTTCCATTTATTGTTTTACTATGTATAGATTTCATTAATTAATGCTTCACATATTCTATGTTCTTGTAATATGTGTTGTGCAGCCTCACACTTTCCTTTCACCTCTGAGCATGTTGACAGCTGAATGTCTTTTCAGCTTCAGTCCAGTTGCATCCTTATCCACAGTGCTACTTGTAGTTGTCTTCTGCTCCAGAGCTCTAGGAGCTCATTGAGTGCCATCCAACCTGGGAGTCTCATCTTCTGGCACTATCTCTTGTTCCATTTTGCGTTGTCTCATCATACAGTTTTCATGGTAAAAGACATTCAAAAGACATTACTATGTCTCCTTTTGCATAGTACTAGCAAATGTTACTTATGGTGCCAGTGTTGTCTCTGAGAGATCCTCTGCCAGTGTCACTTCCCACTACTGCTGCTGCCCAGTAGCTGTATTACTAGTAGAAAATAGCAAAGACTTGGAATGCCTACCAAAGAAAGTAAAGGGAAAAAGTGCAAATGCAGGTTTACAACTGAACATTTAAAAAAAAAAAAACGAGCATAGATGATTTATATTACTTTAAAGGAGACAGTGAAGACATTGAGATAGCCAACTATTTCCTCTACCTTGGCTCAGTCATTAATCAAAATGGACACTACAGTCAAGAAAGCAGATGAAGACCAGGACCATGGACGGCTATGAAGAAACAAGACAAGATCCTCAAGAGTTAAAATATATAATGGAATACCAAAGTCAGGATTGTCCATGCCATTTACTTACAGTTTCTATGTATGGTTGTGAATGCTTGACAGTAAAGAAGGCTGATAGGAAGTGAATCATCTCATTTGATATGTGGTGTTGGAGGAGAATTCTGTCAATACCATAGATTGCTAAAAGGACAAATAAATGGATCCTAGAGCAAATCAGGTCTGAGTTCTCCATAGAAGCCAGTTTGACTGAACTGAGACTGTTGTACTTTTACCATATTATGAAAAGGTGTAACTTATTAGAAAGGGCGATAATGTTTGGCAAGGTGGAAGGCACTAGGAAAAGAAGAAGACCAAATCACAGGTGGATAGATTTGGTAAAGGAAACCACAGCTGTGAGTTTGCAAGGCCTGAATGGGGCTGTTGATGACAGGGTGACTTGGAG
>JAIPUX010001880.1:53305821-53323506 GCA_020142125.1 Phrynosoma platyrhinos | reverse complement strand
ATACTTCTATTAATGCAGCCTAAAATTGTATTGGCCTTTTTAGCTGTGACATCACACTGTTGGTCATGTTCAACTTGTGGTCTACTAGGACTCCTACATCCCTTTCACATGTAATCTCGTTAAGCCAGGTGTCCTCACCAACTGTGCTCGTGATGGTGGTGGGATGGAGAGAAGGGCCTCCCCTGAGGATCTCAGAGCCTTGGCTGGCTCCTAGAGGGAGATACGGAGATACGGACTGCCAAATAGCCTGGACCTGAGCCATATAGGGCTTTAAAAGTGATCACCAGCACTTTAAATTGTGCCTGAAAGCAAACTGGCAGCCAGTGGAACTGTTTCAACAGGGGTGTTGTATGAACACTGTAACCTGCCCCTGTTAGCAGCCTGGCTATGCTCTTTGGACGAGCTGAAGTTTCCGAACATACTTCAAAGGCAGCCCTAAGAAGAGCATGTTACAGTAGTCCAAACGGTATGTAACCAAGGCATGTACCACTGAGGCCAGATCCTGCATCTCAAGGAAGGGGTGCAGTTGGTGCACAAGTTTTAAATGTCCAGAAGCACTCCTGGTCACTGTAGAGACCTGGGTCTCTCAAGTTCAAAGCCGAGTCCAGGAGTACCCCCAAACTGCAAACCTACATCTTCAAGGGAAGTGTGACCCCATCTAACACAGGCTGGAACCCTATTTCCTGATCTGCCTTCCGAATGACCAGGAGAACCTCTGTCTTATCTGGATTAAGTTTCAACTTGTTTGCCTTCATTTGTCCAGGGGTAGGCCACCTTTTTGAGACCTGGGCCAGTCTCCCGTAGCCCAGGTCCTGGCTGGGCCGAGGGGGGGGGAATGGTGGTGTGCCCTCTGCCTACGCGTGCGACCCCCCATGTGTGGCCACCGCCGCCGTGGCGGCGCATATCGCAGCCTCCATTTTGAAAAATAAAATGGCGGCCGCGACGCGTTTGCACATGCGCAGGAGTACTGAGCATGTGCAAACGCGTCGCGACTGCCATTGTGATTTCCAAAATGGTGCGCGCAGCCGCACAGCGGCAAAAACGCACGGTGGTGGCGGCAACCTTTGGCCTGGGCCGGTAAGTCCAGGGACCTGGGCCTTAACCGGCCCCTGGGCCGTAGGTTGTCGGTCCCTGATCTAGTCCATTACTGATGACAGATACTGGTTTAGGACCAGGATAGCCTCCTTGGATTGGGGTAGAAAGGAGTAGTAGAGTTGAGTGTCATATTGATGACACCACACCCCAAAACTCTGGACGACCTCTCCCAGCAGCTTCATGTATATGTTAAATAGCATAGGGGACAACACAGAACCCTGAGGAACCCCATAGGCTAATGGCTGGGGGGGTCGAGCAGGAGTCCCCTAGCACCACCTTCTGGGTTTGCCCCTCCAGGAAGGAACAGAGCCATGGTAAAACAGTACCTCCAAGTCCCATCCCAGGGAGGCGGTCCAGAAGAATATCAAGGTCAATAATATCAAAAGCCACAGAGATCCAGAAGAACCAACAGGGACACACTCCCTCTGACTAATTCCCTGCATAAACCATCCACTAAGGTGACCAAAGCTGTCTCTGTTCCATTGCCAAGCCTGAAACCAGATTGAAATGGATCTAGATAATCTATTTCATCCAGAAATCCCTGGATTTGGGAAGCCACCACACATTCTAAAACCTTGCTCAAAAATGGTAGGTAGGACACTGGCCTCACAATTGCCTCCTTTAGGCAAGATGATATATATGATATGTGCCCATTTTATGATAAAAATGGATTGTAGAACAAACAGATCATTCTTTGTACATGGAAACAGATGGAAACAAATTTGACTGACATCAGAAGCAATGGAAGAACATTAAATCTCCCAAGATACTTTGTGGCAGACATCAAAATCAGCATTAAAAAGAAAAACTTCAGAGATGTTGCAGAGTTAGTTAGTGTAGCTGAATTTAACAGTACATGTGAGTCTGTTGAGTTTGGAATTAACTGGGTTTTTGAGGTGGGTTTTTTGCACTATTGCTGGGCTTCTCATATTATAAGTGTTAAATAGCTTGAAGAGTGCTACATTATCATAAGTCCAAACACACATTGAAGAAATGATCCAGTTTGAGACTGCTTTAACTGCTTTGGCTCAATGCTAAGGAATCCTAGGAATTGTACTTTATTGTGGCACCAGAGCTCTCTGACAGAGAAGGCTAAATGTCTCTCAAAACCACAATTCCCAGAATTCTGTAGCATGAAGCCAAGGCAGTTGAAGCACTTTCAAACTGGATTATTTCTGCAGTGTGTTTTGGACCATAGTTATTTGTGCTACAGTAACGATTAATGCTATGGCTGAGCCAGTCTGTTCTCATTGTTCATGCATTTCAGCTATGGGTAGATATTTCACAGATAATTCCATTTCTAAAAACTTACAAATAGCCTAAAGGCACTAGATCCCATTTGATCACGGAAGCTAGGCAAGGTTAAACTGGTTAGTACTTGGATGGGAGATCACCAACAGATACCAGGTGCTGTAGGCTATATTTCAGAAGGAATGTCAAAAGCACCATGGGGTTGCCATAAATTGACAGGTGAATTGAAGGCATGTGTGCGCACATGGACACACACAGACACACATAGGCTTCAGTCATTTCATAATTGCATGAAAACTCATACCAAAATAAATGTGTCCTAAAGATGGTGTAGGAATTTTTATGAACTGTAATTAAATTACTTATTTATCTATCTCATTGGACTTATGTTGAAAAAATCCTTCTGGCATAATGTGCACTTCATGCACATTAAATCAACGTATCTTGTCTTTTTTCTCCCATTCATGCACATTAAATCAACGTATCTTGTCTTTTTTCTCCCATTTCCCTTCATATTTTTAAAATATTAGTTGGAACAAATGGAGCTTGAAGTTCGAGAAATTCCTCCACAGAGCCGAGGCATGTATAGCAGTAGAATGAGGAGCTACAAGCAAGAAATGGAAAAACTTGAAGCAGATTTTGTGAGTTAATTCATATATGGCATTTTGTCAGATAAATCTTATAGTGTTTGTGATATAATCACTTTTCCTTCCAACTAGCATTTGGTTGCTCTAGGAATAGTGGAGCACATTCTCACTCCAAAGCTCCCATTGTGTTTTCATGAAAGCTCTTTATTTAGGGTATTGCCAGCCTATATTGAACAGAATTTTAACAGTTTTTATAATCAAATTTGAAGAAGCAAAATCAGCTCTGTCCACACAGAAAACTCATAGACTTAGTCCATTACTTCTGGAGGTTTCCAAACTAGTATCACCATGCACACTCTTTACTTAGGATGTGTACTCTTATTTGTATAGAATTGTTTCAAAGAGTCCACAGTATATATGAAACATCTGGCCAAATTTCTGTATCCATATTCTTTATATAAGAAATAAGTACTGCTTGTGCATGGCTTTCTCCTCTTTAAGGAAATTATCATAAGGGTCAGTTGTTATCTAATACTATAGGCATGTTTCCAAATATTTGGTACTTTGGTATCTCTCAGAGTTCAGCTGGGTTCATGAGGATGAATACAAGTATCAGCCAATAAATTTCTTAGTTGCTTTTTGCTTTTTCAGGAAACAGAATTTGAAATTGGAGTTCAGTTACATTCAGAGACATTTCTGCAAAAGATAAATGACTAAGGATTAGTACAGGGGTAGGCAACCTTTCCCCTTTAAGGGCCGAGGGACTTCAGCTCCTAGAAGCCTCAGCCATGTTGGCCAATAGTCCCATGTTGGCCAATAGCTCCTGGGATTCTGGGAGCTGAAGTCCCTTGGCCCTTAAAGGGGAAAGGTTGCCTACCCCTGGATTAGTGAATTCTAATTAAGTGCAAGATTGTGGTGGGGAAAAAAGCTTTGTGATTTGAAGCTTCAAAACTAGTTCTACTTGGTTCCTTCTTAAATACAATTGTTAAGCAATGATTTGGTTAAGTTAACAGGAGGTTCAGTTTTGGAGGATCTGTCCTGCCACTTAACTTAGAAAGTAACTAGAATATATATGGATCAGCATTTCTGTAGTGTTCATCATTTTGGTATAAAATACAGAGGCTACGTAATGTTATTATTATTTCTAATTCAGCATTTCTCTTTGATAAGACAGTGTAAAGGGAAATAATTCCTCAATTCTGCCCTGCTGGCTTTTAATTAACTCCATGTTTCCAAAGCCTATTGCATCCCATATTCTGCTCATTTACTCCTTCCTGTCTTTCCTGAGTTTTCTTAGTTCTGACCCTACATAAATATACTCCCTTCTGCCTATGACTGAACAACTTACATAATAGCAGACATCTTAAAGGAAGGAACCCTAATGAAATCAACAAAAAGAAGACAGGGCAATATTCCTTTACATTTGCAATGTCTCCCCTTCCACTCATGTATTGAGATATACACAGCAGGTAAATGTGTGGAAGGGGAGACACTGTAAATTTCAAGGGGCAGTTGTTAAGAAGGAAAGTTGTTAAGAAGGAAAGTACCAGTAAATCACTTTTGTATGTCTTTTACCATGAGAACTCTATTAGTTAATCCAAAATGAAACAAGAGATTCTGCCAGAAGATGAAACTCCCAGGTAGGAAAGCACTTAGCAAACTACTGGGGAAGAGAGGAAGAAAAGTTCGAATAGCTCTGTGGTTACTGACATAACTGGACTCCAACCAAAAGGAAATTTAGCTGTCAACATGCTCAGAGGTGAAAGGAAAAGCTGAAACTTCACAAGGCAATAGGAACATGGAATGTGAGAAGTATGAATCTGGGGAAGCTAAACATTGTAAAACAAGAAATGGAAAGTATGAATGTTGCAGTATTTGGGTGAATGAGCTAAAGTGGATAGGAATGGGACATTTGAGTCAGATAGTTACACAATGTTTTACTTGGGAAAGGGAAATCTAAGAAGAAATGGAATGGCATTAATAGTAAGGAGAGATGTAGCAAAAGCAGCCAAGGGATATAATGCAAAGTCTGATGGAATCATATCAATAAAACTTCAGGGAAAATCAATTTAATCCAAGTTTATGCTCCAGCTATAGAGACAGAAGAGGAAGAAACTGAAAGCAAAATGATCTGGATAATGGAATGAAAATATTAATATAGGAAAAATGTTAGTTTAAGGGGGGAAAGACCAGTTGTTATGCATTGAAGCTGCATGATGGGAATGTTCAAAAGAGAGAAAAGAAAGTATTTTCTTTCACAGCACTGATATACACAAGATGTAATGATGATTTGAAAGGGTGCTTATTTGTGGAGTATAATGAAAATGTATGTTGCCTCAGTATTAGAAACAGTATGCCATTGTGTACAGATTGCTTGGGAACATGAATATGAAAGTTTTATGGCACCCATATCTTGTGTAGGGATATAATTGGTCAATATGTGATCAGAATGCTGGACTAGACAAAGTTGATCCAGAGAAGTTCTTATGTTTTTCAGCTAATACAGTAGTAATTCACATTTATAATTGCTATAATTAACTAAGATATCAAGCTTATTATTAACCTATGATCATTTTCCCGTAGTTCCTAGCCAGAGAATTCTGTTTGCCATCCACAGATTTTCACTATTGTTTGAGCATCTAATCCAAACTTATAAATTAGGACAGAAACATAAGAGGTTCAAGTGGAAAGAATTCCTTATTATTCCTGGCTATTGATATTCAATCTGACATAAGCCTCTGCCATTCATTCAAGTATACATGCATGTCAGCTCCTAACATACATCCAGCCCCAGTACTTTTCTCAGCAATGAAGATAGATTTTGTTCAGTTTGGATTTTAGTTTTCTCTTTCACTTAAGCCATGATCTAGCATATATATCTCAGTTAATAATCACTTGGCCTTTACTAAAAGTATGAACAATTGCTATATTTTATAAAGACTTCAGCTGTAAGTATGTTTTGCCATACTTGCTCTCTGGACTTGCCTTTTTGCTCCAGGAAATATTGACTCACTGATAGGTGCTCCCAGAAGTACTGGCTAGCTGTCAGGTACTAACAAAGCATGCTCTTTGTGGGTCACATTGATCATGGAGGGAAGACACATAGTTCATTTGTGTGTGGCATCTCATAAGAATCATTTTTTATCAGACAAGTAGCCATATTAACTTCTCCTGCAGAATAAGAAATCATTTATGGTGAAGAAATATAAGTATCCCCTGATGGGTCTACTCTAGATAATATGTATGTGCAGTTGATAACAATAGATTTTAAAAGTTATTCAGTTGTATTTTTGGTATATCTCTCTTAGTAAGTGTGTTGATCCTGCCAAGACAGTGTAAAGCATGCAAGACAGTATTGTATATTTGGTCATAAGTGTTGTTTTTTTTAATATATATATACATATTCTATAAAGTTAAGAACTTTGTGGTATCACTCCAATGAAGACAGAGGGTTTATTTTAGGTTTTTCGCCTAGGTTGGCAGTCTTACATTATGTAGTCTTAGATGTCTGTATCTTAGTTATACCTACATCTTAGAGAAAGTACAGGTAAGAGGTTATGGTATATGATTAGTTGTTAATGACAGGAAATAGTCAGTGTAGTTGTATGTGACTACCTTATAGAATGTCATATGGAGTTAGTCAACTTTTAAAAATGTAAATTTCAGACACTTGCAAATTACCAGTTCTTATTCAGAGTAGCTTATTCACTGTTATATTGTTAACTCTATCTTGTGGATTAACATGAAGCTGTAGTCTGATATTTGCAGAAAGGTTTTCCAACTACTACTTTAAAGAGATATTTCCAAACTGAAGGCTGTACCGTAATAAGTTTTTGCTAACATGATTAGAAAAAAGAAGCTGGTAGCATGAGCTTTCATAGACCTGAGCCTACCCATGCATCTGTGGAAGTAGGCTCAAGTCTAGGAATGCTTAGGCTACCAGCTTCTTTCTTTCAGATAGGGCCTTTACAGACTGCCAGAAATAATGAAGCTTGAGGCCACTTTAATTCTCTAGGCTCAGCCCTAGGGAATCATGGGAATTGTATTTTTTTTTTCTGGTACATTGAGCTTTCTCTGTCAGAGAGCTCTGGTGCCACAATAAACTACAGTTCCCATGATTCCTTAGCACTCAGCCAGGACAATTAAAGTTGCCTCAAGCTGCATATTTCTGGTAGTCTGTAAAGGCCCATAGTCTCCGGGGTGCTACAAGATCCCTTTGCATACTGGTTTTCCAGACTACCACAGCTATATCTTTGAATTATTATTAGAAGTTAGACACTTATAATGACAGTTACCACAAATAAAAAAATAAGCATCACATGCACTCCCTGCTTTCTGTGTGCAGGTTTAGAACAGTTTGCAACAGGTGTGTGTGTGTGTGTGTGTGTGTGCACAAGAGGGAGGGAGGGAGGGAGTCTACAGTAGCAGTGAGCATTCCAGCAACTATTTGCAAATAAATAATATTTAGAAAAAAATAAAATGTCCACAAAACAGCACATTATAGCTCCAAGGAGAGCGTCTAATTCTTGAAATAAACAACAGCAAAAACCTGCTTGGGGACACCTACTCTTGAGTACTATAATGACTGTTAAAACCTCTCAAGGAGAAAAAAAAGTTAAATCAGATCTGAAACAGATGGGCAAAAAGTGCCAGCTTCTGGCTGTTTTGGCGGGCGTGGTGTGCAGATGAGGCATGCCCCCGGATTGGCCGGAAGCCACACCAAGGCTGCCTAAAGTGGCCCAATCCCCGCCACAAAAGGGGCAGAGAAAAAACCCAGTTCTTGCTGGCGGTCTGTTTGGGACCAGTAGCGTCAGGCCTCAGGACTGTGTTGTATGGTTGCCATGATCCTCTGCCAATTGGGGCTTGCTCCCAGCTGGAGTGGCAAGAGGCCACCCCAAGCTGCTCATCTGCTTGAGCCCTCAGTTAACCTTTAAAGGTACATTGAAAGGAATAGGTGAAGACATAGTTGATGTCTATTGCTTGATATTAGAAATGCCGCATACACTATTCATGCAGATTGCAAGGACAAAGGGAAAATTCAACAAAATCTGGGGTTTGAGCATAGAAAATGTGCTAGTCCCAATAGAGGTATATGTATTTGAAGAAAGGCATGGAAATATGCAGTAGAACAACTACAGAATACCAACAAGCTATACTCTACTACCTTTTTAAAACATATAAGATTTTCACTGATTCTCTCCCTTCCATTTATCTTTCTTGAGTTCTGGTTCCTCATCTGCCTGTTATGTGTATTGTGTATTGATGATTGAGGGGTCAGAATCCATCAAGTACACAATTTACCTGTAAAATTCTCCTGAAGGAAGCAGCGAAGGAGTGAGTCAAAAGACTACATGAAGGAGTACAGTTAAGTCTTCAAAACAAATGGGGGCAAAATCAGTGTGCTAAAGTAATTGCATATTGTTTAGTGTGTTGAAGAAGTTCATCTGCCAAGTTATAGTTTATGTGTGGGAAATAGATTGTGAGATGGTTCAACCACTATCTCAAACTTCTGTTCACTCCATGGTTCAGAAAACGTGTGTACAGATTGAGTCTCTCTCCTTTGAAATGCTTGGGACTAGAAGTGCTTTGGATTTTTGAGTGTTTTGCATTTTGGAATATTTATATACACATAATGAAATAGCTTGAAGAGAGGACCCAAGTCTAAACATGAAATTCATTTATGTTTCATAGACAGGCACATAGCCTGAAGTTAATTTTATACACAATATTTTTAGTAATTTTCTTGCATGAAACAAAGTTTCTGTGCATTTAACCATCAGAAAGTAAAAGCTTCACTATCTCAACCACCCATGTGGACAGTTTTGGATTTTGGAATATTTTGGATTTCAGAATCCTGAATAAGGGAGATCTGTATTGTGTGAATTTTCCATTGGTTCTGAACTGAGGTAAGTATGGTGATTTTGCAGCATGCAGATGAAACTGAGCCACTGCAGAGTTGGGTAAATCACAATTATTTTTAAATTACTAGAAAGTTAATGTTTTCCTGCAATTGAAAGGAGCATATTAAATTCTCTTCTGTAGTATGCATATGACAGAACATAGTTATTTCTCTATTAAACTTACCAGTGATGAAGTGGTCTCTTAGAAGGAAGTGTGAAAGACAATTTAACAATCTTAATTTATAATTAACCTCTAGGGCTATGGATGTCTTAATTGAGATTCCTTAGGGATCTTTTCAAGTTAAGCTCACTTTATTTGTTTCCTCATGAGCCTTTAGGGTACAACTTACAGAGCCTTGTTCTATGCATGGCTCATGAACTGCACAAGAAGGATTTTAAGAAAGGTTAGCATTACAGCTTAAAAGGGAAGAGGATGATTGGTTGATTAAGTAATACTGTTTCCATCCAATTACTCTAGCCTACTGCCACTCTTTCAAATACAATTAATAGGAAGATGATTACAACAAAGGTTTCAGTATCACAATCAGGAGATTTAGTATTATTAAAACCTTGGAGGGGGCATGAAAAGATATAATTCTTCTGTTGTGTTTTTGTTCCCTTTCCCTTTATAGATTTCTGCTTGGTACATCAG
This sequence comes from Phrynosoma platyrhinos, assembly GCA_020142125.1. Lineage (NCBI taxonomy): Eukaryota > Metazoa > Chordata > Lepidosauria > Squamata > Phrynosomatidae > Phrynosoma > Phrynosoma platyrhinos. The sequence goes on along the minus strand of JAIPUX010001880.1, from coordinate 53,314,021 downwards.
GTAATGGGGGTGAGTAAAAGGAAAGGAAATACAGTGGGCCCTTGTTATATGCAAGGGATCCATTCTGGATCCCCCCACATATGGAAAAAAACATGGGACCTCAGGTCCCATTGATTCTAATGGCTGTGCATGCGCTGTAGGCACATATGCCATTTTGTCCCCGCGGGCTTGCTGTCCTCGTGAGCTCAAGTCCACAGATGGCAAGCCCACATATGGGGCAGGCACATTGTAGTTGAAATGTTGATTGCAGCGCAGTAACTTCATTCTTTCTCATTGCTTTGGAAAATGATGGATTGATTTTGACTTTTGTTTGTTATTAAACTACGAAATGCCCTTAGAGAAATTTGCATATATAAAAATTCAAAACAGTTAATAAAATCATAACTTGAATGACTAAAGCAACTAAATACTATCCAAATTTTAAAATATTATAGTTGATAGTAATAATAAATGAGAGCCAGTGTGATGTAGTGTTTTGAGCATTGGACTATGACTCTGGAGACCAGGGTTTGAATACCCGCTCAGGCATGGAAATCTGTGTATGTGACTATGGGCAAATCACAATCCCTCAGCATCAGAGGATGGCAATGGCAAACCCCTTCTGAAGAAACTTGCCAAGAAAACCCCAGAGTCTTCTTAGGGTTGCCATAAGTCAGAAACGAAGTGAAGGCATACAGCAATAACAGTAATAAATAGTAAAAGTGAAAATGCAAACCAAAAAGTATGTTTTGGATGTCTGGATTGATGTCTAAGTGTTTCTAGGAAGGATTCTGGACGGATCTATCTTGAAGGGCATACCAAAAATGAACCAATAAGAAGGCATTTCCTCTCGCAGCCAGTAGTTGCACCACTGTGGATGGTGGTATGCAGAAAGATTGTCCAAAGAATAAGGAAAGAACATATGGGAAAAGGTGCTCCTTCAGGTACTGTATATTAGTCCTATAGCTTTTAGGAATGTAAAGTGTCAGCGTTGACACTTTAAATCAGGGGTAGGCAACCTTTCCCCTTTAAGGGCCGAGGGACTTCAGCTCCCAGAAGCCTCAGCCATGTTGGCCAACAGTCCCATGTTGGCCAATAGCTCCTGGGATTCTGGGAGCTGAAGTCCTTCAGCCCTTAAAGGGGAAAGGTTGCCTACCCCTGCTTTAAATCATACCCAGAAACTGGTAGCTACCACAGTTGAGCACTGGGTGATATGTTCAAAGCAACCAGTAAGCAGCCTAACTGCTGTTTGACATTTCCAGATTTATATTGTAGGCCCACAGATGACACATTGCAACAATCCAGTAAATCAGGACATGTGTAGCTGTAAACAACCTGTCTCTGAGTTGGGTGATAATTGATATATTAGCTAGAGGTGATAGAAGGTACTTAGTGCCACCTAGATCTTAGTGACAGAGTTGTGTCTATGAACATCCCCAGATTATGAACTTCTTTTTCCATGGGACTCCATACATGCATAAAAGCAGGTTGAACACCATTTAATAAGGCAAGAGTACTGTCTTAAAACCACTCCATCTGGAGTGACAATCAATTGGCTGTCATCTCAGTCCATTACTGAGTCCAGTACCAAGCTCAAAATTCCCACTGCTTCACCTGCATTTTAAAAGATGAGATATTGCTAAGCAGCACCCTTGCATAGATGACATTATATCAGAATGAGAGCTGACCTCTTCCAGCAGTTTCATGTACATGTTAAAGAGCAAGGAAGACAAGAATGGATACCTAAGGCTCAACAGCAGGGGTAAGCAGCCTTTCCCCTTTAAGGGCCGAGGGACTTCAGCTCCCAGAAGCCTCAGCCATGTTGGCCAATAGTCCCATGTTGGCCAATAGCTCCTGGGATTCTGGGAGTTGGAGTCCCTCGGCCCTTAAAGGGGAAAGGTTGCCTACCCCTGCTCAACAGCATTAAATATGCATGGCGTAGAGTAATTTCCTTGTACCACATTCTGGAATCATCCATCAAAATCAGAACTGAGGCACAGTAACACATTCTACAACTTCCAATCCAGGCAGTCTCCCTGGAAGGATGTCCTGATTGATTGTATTGAAAGCTCCAGAGAAGTCTACAACAGGGATGTATTCCCTTATCCTTTCTCTGTCAAAAGTCACAGGCCACCCACAGGGTAACTAAGGAACCTTTCACTACCTTCTACTCATATTAGCAAAATCTCATGGTTGTAATCTGGCAATTTTAATTATAATTCACAAATGTAGAATCCCCCCCCCCATGCTTTTATGCTGTCTGAAGAGGAATTTACACATATATTGAATATGTTGCCTTTTCTCCATACTTTCATTTTAATAGTGAATTGATTACTGTTCATGTAATTACTATGCCATTATTATCTGTCTGTACCCTTCTTCCTGGGGTCATATTTTAGGTGTAGCCAAACTATATTTGATTTGATTTGATTTTTACTCGAACCTTCTCCTGAATGTGATCCAAGGTGGCTCGCACATGAATTAAAGTAAGGTACTTAAAAAAATCAATAATAGTTTTAAAAGTTAAAATGCATTTAAATAAGATACCATATTAAAACATCAATACTTCAAAACAATAAAAAATAAATTTAAACTGTGACAACATAAGGAAAAAAAATGTTGTACACAGCCTGTGGCAGAAAGTGCCATAGTCTTGGGGGCATGTTGACCCATTCCCTTCTGCCAGCAGGTAAAAACCTTTATTTGAACAGGCATTTGATGACTAAGGGCTGGAGCCGAGCCCATGCTTTCCTGGCCATGGTGCTCACCTGGCTTGATACCTAGATCAGCACAGGAAAGTGTAGCTGTTCAGACAGCCATACCTGCACTGCCCCAGGGATTGGTGTGCCGCTCTTTACCTTAATGGCCTGCAATCTGAGAAGCCCCTCAGTCACCATCTTATCTGGACAAGGGGATTCCTGACAGCACCCACGTGGCCAGGAGCCCTGTTTCCACATCAGACGCAACCACTGGGGGGACTTTCTCAGATGGATCGCCAAGGCATGGAGAACATGTGGGAGTATAAACAGCCCGGTTTTGCAATGGAGTTCCAAGAACACTGTGTGCAAAACCAAGTCTTTTTTATCCCAGGGAAAAGGCATGGCATAGTGGTTTGAGTGCTTGACTATGACTGTGCAGACCAGAGTTTGATTCCCAGTTCTGCCATGAAACCCTCTAGGTGATCTTGGGCAAATCCCAATCTCTCAGCCTCAAGGGAAGGCGATGGCAAACCTCTGAACAAATCTTACCAAGAAAACCCATTGATAGGTTCACTTTAGGGTCCCCATGAGTTGGAAATGACTTGAAGGAACACAACATCAAGAATGAAAGGCTATTTATCCTGGGATTGGGCCAGAATCTCTTGATCCATGTCTAAACAGGCAAGATCAGGCTAGATCTTGCTCTGGTTAGGCCTGCATCTCCTAAACTAGACAATGTGAGGCTGGAGGAAGCTCAGCCATCTGGCCAGTGCAGACAACTAAGTAGCTGTGTGGAAAGGTTTTAAGTTTTTGTTGTCATTATACAGTGAACACTCAAGAGCCTGAGTAAACAGAAAAGTCTTTACCTGCTGGCAAAAAGTGAGCAGACAGGGACCAACCTAGCTTCCCATAGGAGAAAATACTACAATGGAGAACTCCCTCCACAATATGGGAGAAGCCAAGAAAACCTTCTCCCATGTCCTCACTAAACATGCCTGTGAAAGGAATGGGACTGGGAGAAAGTCCTTCTCCAAAGATCTTAAAACCTGGGCAGGCTCATGTGGGAAGATATGATCTTTCAGATAGTCTGAACCCAAGTGCATGACCATTCATGAGTTCCATAAGATCATGGAGTTATGGCGCATGAGCTCTTATGTGGTCTCATGCCCTTAATCAAAGGGGTGGAAATCCGTAAAATAGCACTTTTATTCTGTGGCTAAATAAATATATTTGTGTGTTCCAACTCTGTGTGTGAGAGAAGCAAGCATGCATTTAGTATACTCTCAGAGTGCTTTCTCTCCATCCAGAGCTGTATTTTATCTTTATTTCTAACCTTTCTTTTCTGTATTGCTTTCTGATTTCCTTACTGTTGGTATTCTTAAAATGCTCTTAACTTGACTTTACCTTTCACATTTTCTCTGCCAGTAATTTTAAATATAGTTTGCTCATTCAAAGGAAGAGCAAGACGTACATTTAAAATGGAACATCTCAATACTTTAAAGCATTTTTAGACCTTTTCATCTTGCTTTCCATTTATATCAGCACTAGATGGCAGTGTTTGTTTGCAAAGAAAGTTAGGGTAGTAGGTTTTGTGGGTCCCCCCCTTTCCTTTTTTTTTTTTTTTTTAAGCTTTGGTAGTAACTGAAATTACTGTTTCATGAATAAAATATTTCTGGTGGGATTTGCATTTCTATATTGGCTGAAGACACTGTGTTGAATGTTTTATTAACCAGCCCAGTGCAACTGTCAGCCTATTAAAGAGATCCAATGGACCCTGTTTAGCTAAATAAACTAAATAAATCCAATTCGTCAAATTGTGTTCCTGGCTGTTTATTTTCCATTCTTTTGATGTACAGTTTATTTTAAGTTAGAGCCACATAGGTTTAAAAATTAATGGGAAAATAGAATTTAGTGTTCAGAACATGAAGAGACTAATTGCCATGGTCAAAAAATAGCTTTTCTTTTAAGGTGAAGTAGTGTGCAGGAAATAAACTTCTACACATAAAGTGCCTTTTATGACAAATTATTTTGGAGAAGAAACAGTTAAAAAAATTGATTCACATTTTCATATATACCAGTAACTATATATTCACGGCTAAACATAATTCCATACTACTACTACTACTACTACTACTACTACTACTACTACTTATTATTATTATTATTATTATTATTATTATTATTATTATTAAAAAAAACAACTCATCATAAGATTGGTAGTTTCAGATGGAGGGGAAAGGAAGCAACTATATATTTTCTTGACTTTAGTAATTTAATTAGAGACACACTTTTATCTGGTTTGTCATTGCAACAATTCTGTGTTGTCACTGTTCTTATATTTCTGATGGGAACTGATGCTTAGACACTTTTTTTGTGTAGTCCATATATGTGCAGAATTCATGAATCTTTTGAACTGCAGGCAGCAAATTGAGCTATGGCCTAAATTAAATGTGCTATCTCTATCCTAGTAACTTCAGATAACAGAAACTATCTAGCCTTCTTGCTATGGATTAAATTCAGATTACTTCTGGCTATTGCCATGGAACTTTCGTGTCTCCTCCTTTCCGCATTGCAGGTTTTGTTGCCTCCAGAAAACTACATGTAGTCCAGATTAGTTTTTTGGGGTGTCTGGGGCTGCAGTGGGGTGGAGCAATTGCCCCATCTGAATTCTCCAGACAGAAGCAGTTCTGTCATCAGAAGCTCTTAGGCCTGTTTATGTATACAGTAGGGCCTCACCATGCACTGACGTGCCATCCGTACCATCTCTGGACAGCAAGTCCCATTGTTCCCAATGTTGGTGTGTACACACAACCACACTAGTGGCCACGTGCACATCATGCTACCATTGCAAACAACTGGACCAGAGGTCCCCTTTTTTTTTTTTTGTATCTGTGGGGGTCCAGAATGGATCTCCTGTGGAAGGTCCAACTGTATGTAAATGACAACACTTTTATTGTGTAGTCCAGGGGTCAGCAACTTTTGTTGCCGGGGGGGAGGCGTGGGGGCGGCCGGCTGGCTGCTTGTGCACACTTTCCCCTGCATGCGCATGTGCATGATGCGCGCACGCGTGGGGGCGCCATTTTGGAAGGACCAACAGCCTTTGGGCCTTCCAAAATGGCGGCCACGCTTGCACATGCATGTGCCCAAGCGCGGCCACCATTTTGGAAGGACCCACAGCAGCTGCGCCATGCGAATTTGCATGGCGCAGCCACCGTCGGGCCTTCCCTGGGCCTTGGGAAGGCCCCAGCGCGCCTGCTCCAGGCGAATTCGCATGGCGCACGTGTGCTGAGGCCTTGCCAGGGCCCAGGCAAGGCCCCAGCACACCTGTTCTGGGCAAATTCACCCAGAACAGGTGTGCTGGGGCCTTCCAAAATGGCACCTGTGCTCACGTGCATGAATGCGCAAGCGCGGCTGCCATTTTGGATGCCAAAATGGCACCTGCACGTGCTCGCGGCACACCGGCGTGCGCAGGGCTGCAGCAGCGGCGGGACCTGCCATGGGCCAGTCCAAAGGCCTCCACAGGCTGCAGGTTGCTGGCCCCTGGTGTAGTCTTTTGAGTATTGGAAGTCATCAATGGCATTTAGAATTGTCTTGTGCTGTGAAGCAAAGGAACAATTCATATAATTACTTATATAGTGCTATCAACCCAAATTTTTATCCAGATGAAAGTAATAAATTCCTGGAGAAAACATTAGAAAACTGCAATTGGATTCTATACTTGAAGTCTGATCTCTACACCTAATTTCATTGGTTGTACCTTTTCTAAGTGCTCATCATGCATGTGAGTGCACTTAGTTTTATAGTAGTTTCAAAGTTGTGTCTCTGAGCATCTGCTGCCTTGGCACAGTGGTATCTATTGACAACATATTCTTGCCTTCTGGAATGAGTTTAATAGGGAGTTCCCATTTCCATACTTTTCTGTGGTTCATGTTCTTAGGTTTGGCATAAATTGTTATATCAAACATTAACACAAACTGTTTGCTGCACTGTGATTTTATTTTCAGATTTGTAACATGATGGCTTCTTCCCAGATGCATAAGCAGATACCTTTGAACCAATAAACTACTTTTAGTTGAATTTGTATACGATAATTTGAGAGGTTAGCATGCATTATTTGAGATGGAAATCTTTGTGGTATGTTCGTGCGGCACCATTATCTCACTCTTAATTGAACACGACAGACCACACTTTTGTTGTTTTTCTGTGACATCTTTGAAAGATGAGGTGCATTCCTATGCAATGTCATTAGACATGCATTGGATACTGCTGTTAAAATCTAATCATTGATGTTGTTAGGTATATAAGAATTTTTTGTTGTTATTGTTGTTATTGTGTGCCTTCAAGTTGTTTCCAACTTATGGTGACCCTGAAATGAACCTACCATGAGGTTTCTCCAGAGGTGGTTTGCCGTTGCCATTCTCTGTGACTGAGAGCATGTGACTTGTCCAAGGTCATCCAGTGGTTTTACTTGGCCGAGCCAGGATTCAAAATCTGGTCCCCAGAGTCCTAATCCAATGCTCAAACCATTGTGCCATGCAGCAATCAATAAACTATGCAATACTGTTGTATTGATCCTTACTGTATAGCAGTAGTGGACAAAGTGGCCCTAAGGCCATTTTTGAAGTTTACAAACTTAGTGGTTCAAATAAAGTTAGAACAAACATCCAGTCTTTATCTTTTATTTCCTCCCCAAATGTAAAAACTTTTTTCCCCATAAAAGAAAATTGAAAGGGTGAAAACCAGAAGAATAAAACTAGACCTCTGCTTGCAAAATGGGCTTTTCCCTCTTGCCCACAGTTATTTATGCCCTCACAGTCTTTTCTAGAGGATCCCTCCAACCCAGGACATCTTTTGAAAGATGGGAGCTGTAGTGGGGAGAGGAAATTGCCTTCTCCTAGTCATTCTTTTGATTGAAGCCTTTCTATTGATGGGAAGGATTTATTGAATATCATGCATAAAATATCCTTGATGACTGATTATTGTTTGCATGTCTCATCATATTAGTCTTGAGAAGAGCTCTGGATGATCATTTATAGACAGGATTATCTTCTATTGCAATTTATCAGGTAGTTCTTTAAGCTTTCCATAGAGATTCAACTTACCTCCTCTTTCCCCTGTTATTTCAACCAGTTTTGGGAGTGTTTGGATTGAAGAAGTGTATTCTTCCCAAGGCAATGTTTGCCATGCAATCATATTGAATTATGTGCTCTGTGTATACATAGTTCTTTCAATGGTGGTTCAGAAGCTTCAGTTGATGTGAAAAGCAGCTATCCTTTTGCTCACAAGATCTAGACAATCAGATTTACACATGATCATGCTACCTGTGATCACTAGAACTTTACATTGGGCCTAGAAACACCCTGAGAACCAGTGCCACTATGACTTGGGCCAGGTTATCTGAAGATCAGCTGCATCTATTTGAATCTGCCTAGGAATTAGAAGTGAGCGCAGATTCCCACCTCATGGTGGGATCAAGTATGTTGATGGGCACAAGAGAGAGGGCTTTTTTTTTTTTTTTTTTT
>JAIPUX010001880.1:53257859-53274368 GCA_020142125.1 Phrynosoma platyrhinos | reverse complement strand
CTCCATAAAGTTTTAATGTTTGCTGGTAAACTAAGCCTGTGTGAAATCACTACCAGCCCCCTATGCATATTAGACTGGGGTGAGAGCTCACTAACTCCTTTCCCACTTTTGTGTCCACTTGGAGCTATTCTGAGGCCCTAAGACAGGCAACTCACATCTATCACACATGCATAGACCAACCATTAACTTCTGGTGATGAATGCTACCTAACTACAGTCGTTCCTCCCAATTCATGGGGGATCCATTCCACCACCCCCTGCAAACTGGGAAAATTGCAAATATCCAAACCTCATTGATTTTAATGGCTGCGTATGGCATTTTGTCCCTCCCCGCTTGCCATCCGTGAAGGACTGAAACCATGGACTCCAAGTCCGCAAACAGGGAAGGACAAGTGTATGTGCACTTTCCCATAAAGATACCAAATTCACTCTGCTTGCAAGTTAATACAGAGATGATTTTCAGATGTGGTATTGCACAGCAGTGTGTATGTTCATCCATCTGAGCTTAATGTAACAGTGGTCATGCTAGAGGTCAGACATTGCTTCGAAGGACTTCTTTCCTTGTCCAACAGCTGGTGCCTTCCTTGTGAGTGGGATGACGAATCTACTCTAGGTTTTACTCCATACTTTAAGGGAGCTACATAAAGCTAAACAAAATAGCATATTTAAAGAAGTAGTGGTGGTGATAGTCATTCTTCTTATTCATATTCTGCCTTTCCCCTGACATTGGGACTCAGGACAGCTTTCAGAATGTTAATACTTTCTTGTGTCATCACCAAAAGTGCCTGTGGTGGTAGTGGAGTGAAAATTGAGAAATTCAGAGACATCTTCATTGCCCTTTTGACATGATAGCTGTCAGCTGCCACTGATGGCCTAAAACAATCTCGTTCAGCTCAAATATTTATTAAACTATGTTTATGGTTTAAAATATTAGGCATGCACTCATTTGTGCAGTTTCAGAAATCATCACCATCATCTTCTTCTTCTTCTCATATTTTGTTATTTTTAAATGAATTAATGTCTTGTATGGAAATAAAAAATTGGTGTGTGCTTGCATATGTGATATCAGATGTACAAGTATCTAAAAATGGTCAGTATGTATCAGTCTAAAAGTGGTGTCGAATTGGTACCTTTATGAAAAACATGTATGATAGTTACGAACCTCTCCATGTTACAGCATGCTCTTATCAACTGCGTAAGCAATATCATTATGTGCTTCTGTAACCTTCTGCAGACCTTGTTGCAAAGGTGTCAAATGCTGCCAGGTGGATGGGGACATTCAAGGGATGAGGCATATGTGTGCCCTGCATGTCTTGAACACCTATATTATCCTCCTTGTGTTCAGCTGAATGATTGAATAGAGCTTAGATCAGAAATAATAATTTTGTTGAATTGTTTTGAAATTTTCATTTTATTTATATCATGCCTGTCACCCAATATGGGGCTCAGGATGGCTTACAGTATATGTTAAAACAGAATACCATTAAAGCAAATCAAAATGCAACATTAAAAAGCTATTCAACAATTATATTAAAACCATTAATTTAAAACAACTTAAAAATCAGTTAAAACATAATAATACAACACAGCCCTGTTAAAAGACTTCTGCAAGAACCAGTTGGTAGGAAGATTGCAGAGAGAAGGCCTTCCTTTGGAGAGAATTCAACAGACTGGCAATAACCACCGAGGAGGCTCTCTCTTGTGTTGTCACCAAATGTGCCTGGGATGGTGGTGGAACCAACAGAGAGACAAGACACAGTAGTAACCATGTATTGATTCCTAGATAATATAAATGTTGTGACTTTGTTAAAGTGCACAATTGAGGTGAAAAGTTAAATGGGTTGAAAACACAATGAAGATTTTCCTACATCCTATAGATGGTTGGTAGGCATTTAATTTGCAGTTTAGGAGAATTTCCTTCGGGCCCCTGTTCATTTTGAGGTATCAATTCACTTTGAATTAACTTAATGTTTTTTTTTTTTTAATGTTGCACTCCAGTTAAGCTGAATTTGACATACCCTTGCCTTTTTGCTATACAAAACCTTTACTTTTTCTTTGATTACAAGAAAAACACATGTATATCTTTGCCTAAGGGAGTGAGCAGGGCTTCTGTGTGCATTGTGTCTTGAACACACATGTGGAAAGGAAACGGGAGGAACCTTGTCACTGACAGTCCTTTGCTGGTCAAGATCTGTATAGAAGAATTCTGGGCAAGATCTGCCCAGAAGAGGCACTGAATTACAGACTCAGTAAAGCTTCTGTCTTTTTTAAAAACATACATATAAAGTAGCAGTAGACAGTGGTAACTGACAACTAAGACTAAAAATGTTGACAATTTCTTGATTTGCCTGGTTAGCTTATGTATAGAAGTCATTAACTATTTATAAAATGCATTATGAATTGGATTCCTCCAGACTGTAGCAGTATGTGTGACATTTTCCAGCACAAACTATCATGCTTGCATTTGGCTATAGTAAAAATTTATATTCAATGCAAGATGGTAAAGTTAAAAACATAAAACTCCTTTATAATTGTTATGTTAACTGACCTTTCCTGCTAGGCTTGATAACAATTGACTTCATTTAAGGGTGCTAGTAAGGTTAGTGAAAGTATTATTTCAGAGACAAATGAGAGTGCTGTATTGATATTTCAGCTAGATTCTGAGAGAACAATTGGGCATTTTAGTTCAAAAGCCTGGTCTTTTATATGATCAATTCATTTTGGGATGAAATTGTGATCAAAAGTAGTATTAAATTATTTATTGATGAATATAGTAGAACTGGTCCTAATTGTAGTCAAAGGGTTTAGTTGTTCTATAAAGCATTTGCTTTCATAATTGAGAGAGATCATGACAATAAAGGGATTGTGACAATAAATGTTAGCTGTGCAGTTGTTGATGTGGATTATAGTTAATGAAAATATCTGTAATCAAATGTAAACAGAAGACAAACTTCTGTTGCAGCCTTCTATGTAGTAATCTTTGCAAACTAACAAAAAATTCTCTTCAGAGTCAGACTGATGATGAGCTACATATCTAGCTCTAGTTTTGTTTTTTTTAAGAAAATGGTCTAAGAATGGGGAAGAGGTAACAAATATTGTTGTTTTAAAGCAATCATCAACTACTTTTGCCTGCCACAGATTCCTCTGGGTCCCACAGAAACATGTATGTTTGGAGAAAGAAAAATCAGATTAACCCTTTCTCACTGTTTCAGTCTTCCCCAAAGCTTAGTGTGATTTGAGAGGCTCTCCAAGCCCTTCCATGAGGATTCAAAAAGGGAAGAGCTACAGTTAATCTTTTATGTAACTTTGTCTTAATTTGCGGTTTCAGCAGACAACTGCGGAGAGGGGTAGTGGGTTTACATAAGATGGTGTGTCTGAGATTTCCTATTGAGACTCTTGGTCCATATGCACAGTACCTTCTACATTTACTAGGAATAGTTCTCCAGGGTTTCAACTGATGGTTTTTAATCAACTTCTAACCCTGTAGTTTTATGATTTTTTTAAATGGAAATAAGAAAAATTTAACTAGACACTTTATCTGTGCAAAACCAGGCTCTCTGCCCAGAGCTTGTAGAATGGTCTTCCCTTGGTGCTAAGCATTACAGGGAAGGGCAATCACCACTGACAAAACAGGATTATAGAATCAACATCAAGTCCCTATTGGTCAGAATCATATCTCTATGACCCACCCCATCACAGCACAGGTAAACCAAGATGGCTACTTATCAGTCTCGCCAGCAGAGTGACATTGTTGAAGATCTTGGCTACATTTTACATTGACCATGGCAAAATTAGACAGAGTGTGACTAAGTATTCAGAAGATCCTCCTGTGATAGACAAAGTGCTAGAGGAGATTATACACAAAAGGAAGTGGGAACCATTGAACTTGCTCCATCTTTCACTTATATTTTAACAGCTGTTTATTTCTGCTTATCTTCCTGTCAACACTAAAAAGAATTAGACACCAATTGAGAAATAATATTAAATTGAGATAAATAGATAGAGATTGAGATTGAGATTGAGATTGAGATTGAGAGCCACAATCAATGGTTCCTGTTTCCATGCATGTCTGCCTGTTATCTCTTTCAGTCTTTGTTTCCTTTCCTTGCAGAGGTTTTACAATTCTCAATAAACAAGAGCCTAGGCACATTTTGCTTTGATTTAGGGAGGAAGTCCTTCTTCTTTCTCAAGGCAGGTTAGCTTCAAGAGCTTGAATGATGTCAAATAACTGCCAAGAATTAGATATAAAGATCTCCTCCAGTGGTGTGTATGCATGCTTGTAGCATTGGGATGAATCAGGCAGAACTGAATCTGGATGCCATAGTAGTCCTGGTGCTGTCCTGAAAGATTGCACACAGCTTTTCCAGTAGATCAACAGAAGGCATATTTATGGATCGTACAAGTTACTCTATGTACTCATATGTACTGTATATATTAAGTCTAGAAATTTTAGTCAAAAAATTGCCCAGAAAACCTTGGGTCAGTTTATCCATGGGTCAATGTAAGTACTGAACTTTAACTCTTCCCCCCCCCCCCAAGAAACTGTCTCCTTTTTTGAGTAAATTGCTGAAAGGCAAGAGTTTAGTCCATTCTGTGAGCAGCTAAAAGAAGCATCAACTCCCTCTACTTTCTCTGCTGCACTGCTGCTTCTGACCTTCCTGAATACTTGGACAGGAAAATGGCAGCTCTTTGGCACTTCACCTTGAAGGAGTGCCCAGAAAAACTGGGATTATAAGGATCTAAAGAAGACATTTGTGTGTGTTCGTCAGCTTTTTTTCGGTTAAAATCAGGCAAAGTTAATACATTAAAGTTAGGGGCCACAATAACTGTTAATGTAGTTGCCATTTTTTGTGTGTGGCTTTTCATCCTGTTTGACATGTGTGTTTTCTTCGTTCCTTCTGTCTCTGGGGAAGTGACATCACATTAGCCACTTTTTGCCGTAGCTCCCTCGTACATCCAGGCTTTAGGTTCAGCACAGACAGTTATGCCTGCTTGAATATTGTAAGTTCTTTTGCATCATTTTATGCTCATCTTATCCATGGGTCATATAAAAATCCATAATTTTGGTGCCAAAACCTGCCCTCGACTTATTCATGAGTTTGACTTCTGGTTGAATATATACAGTAACGTCAGGTCACTTCTGTTGCATAAGTTTAAAAGCACAAGTATTATGACCATGCTGAGCTGTGTAATCATGCCTAGTCAAACTAGTAGACTTTAGAAGGAGTAAGAAAATGTTAAATAAAAAAGACTGGATCATGTATTGACATGCGTTTGTAACTTCTTTCCTTGTCTGATGTATATCAAACACAAAATAGGATAATATCATAATTGAGCAATCTATGCCAATTTGTTGGCTTTTTGGTGAAAAAAGCGAAAAACAAAACCTATCTCCATATGATATTCTTGCATACTGCAGAGTGTTTTAGTCTCCCATAGTGATGAAATGAATAATTTAAACAGGCAGCTCTGATACCAGAGCCTCTTTAAAGGTTCCCATTTCCTTTAATGCTGTAGAGACTACTTTTACTTGGTTAATGTGAAACTGCTGTGTCTGAGATATCCAAATATTTTTTTTTTAAAAAAGGCTTTTTGGATATACTATGTCCATTACACAAGTTTCTATGAATTGTATGACACTGACTTTAATATATGTTCTTTCTTGAGTACTAATAGTTACATAACATTAAAGGTAATGGGTGGAATAATTGAGCACTGAGATTTGAAAAAGGAGAAAGAAGCTTGCAGCTTATTTGTTGAGTGGAGAGCGGCCTTTGCATTTAACTCCTGGTGGTGGTCATTTTTATAGGTTTGCCAGTGTTTAGCACTTTAAAATTGTTGAGTGATGAGATATCAGATTTAAAACTAGCACCCTTATTCAAGATACAATTATATATTTAGGTTCAAATTTGCTCATATGTTTTTAAAATGGGCAGAAAAAAGGCAAAATAGACTGCAACACAATTTTTGCCATTAAGATTTGAAAAAAGAGAATGAAAGTATATCTGCATGTTTAGAGCAATATTTAGCATTTCAAGTTCACATCCCATCTTTATGCTGTGTAGATCCAGGTGTATGCATCTAATACAACCCCCCAGCATCACCTATGCAGCGTGTATCTCCTTTTGAAGAGTAAAGTACTGGAGTGAGTGAGAGTTTTTAATTGTTCATTATGGGAGTTTAGTTAACAGCTTGTGTTTTCCCCAGTGATGCTCTAATTTTAAGTTTTGGTGTAATGAGTTTGACTATTCAATGTGTTAGATTGCTAAGCTTTTATTTCATATGTTTCCAGAAGCCAGCTAGATATCTGTTAGGATTCTTAAGTTTCCTCATAGAAAACCATAGGAAAAGGCCAAAAATGGATTTTAGGGGTGTATCCAAAATGACAACATTTTGATGTCACTTTAACTGTTGTGGCTCCGTCTCATGGACATCTCTGTTTTATAGTTTTCTTGAGGTACTCAAAATTTGCTGCCAAAAGATACTAGTAGCTGTAGTGCTAAAGAATTCTAAGGGCCTCAACAAAACTATACATCCCAGGATTCCATAGGATGGAGCCATAGTAGCTAAGTGTTATCAGAGTGTTATAAATGTGCTCTTGCAACCTAATCTGTGTAACTATCCCAGTGCAAAGAAATGCTCTTTTGTCATAAATCTTTGACTTAAGTTTAGGAAAAGGAACTTATCCCTTCCCTTTCAGCAGCAACTTTATGATGACCTTTTGTGTTTGATATCAGTTTACTAACTTTCCTCCCCCCACCCCCCCACAAAACAAAAAACCCTCCCAGAAAGGCAGCCCATGTTCCCCTGTGTGCCTTCTTCTTTTGGGACTAAGTGGTGAATTTTGTTGGAATTAGAGGACTTCTTATCTCTAGTTCTGTTCAGACAAAATTGTCATTAGGCTTTTCAGCACTTATCAGTTACTCTTTGATTAAGAGTTTTCATTCAGATACGGGTTGAGGGAAATGTTACATCTCCTCCACTTGTCTAACTCATTTTTTAGTTATACACACACATACATACACACACACACACAGTTCCATTATTGGAATATGTGTGTATGTAAATATAAAGAGCTGATGGTAGTTCCTAATTGTGGGAGTTAAAGTACATGCTGTGTAAGTTCACTTATCTCTGCGACTTGGTAAAATTCCCCAAAACATCTGATAGAAATAATCAGACACTAAGTTAAACAATATTAGAGTAGCATAAAAAGGCATAGGATTTCTTGAATGGAGGGAGTCGGTTCAGAGAATTCGAACAATAGGGTTTAGGAAAAGGTTACATTGAACTAAATAGGATGGTCTTTTTCTGTGTGCGCAGTGCTTTGCTAATGAATTGTAATTTTATTTTTTCAAAAAAATCCTCCTAAAATTATTGATGATTCCTGCATTGTATTTGACATCCTGTTAAAATGACTTTGAGAACTTTCTTTAGAGATTTTTTTTAAATCAAATACATATCCATTAGAGGGCTCTCGAGGTTTTGAGATGATCAGCCTTGATAGTGATGGCTCCGGAGCTTTGCTTGCTCACACTTTTTTTTTGTCTTTTTTGTTTTACAGAAAAGGTCACGAATTGCCTACAGTGATGAGGTGCGGAATGAGCTCCTAGGGGATGATGGGAATTCCTCGGAGATCCAGGTAGGATGCTAATCAAGAAGCCCTAGTGGGTGGCTGGAGGGTGAAGGAGGTCATTGGCACACTGGGCTTCTCAAGCTGCTTCTTAACAGCATTAGTAACAACTCATGTGGAAGTGATACTGTTTAATGCAAAGCTGGGGTCTTAATCAACTTCAAAATGTTTCTTGGAGATCTTACAATTTAACCCTTTACCTTGTGATCACTGTCTGCTATTTTTTTTTTTTTAAATCTTTTCTTCTCTTTTTCTTTATTATTTGGTACTTAAGGAATAGCTTGAAACACAGTGTTTGCTGACAAAGCCAAGGTCTTCACCTCAAACACACGTAAAAGGAATAAAAAATTATATAATGCAGCTTTGATAGGAGTGGAGTATAATTAAATCAACACTGGCAGGAAAAACAAATGAAACTGAGCTTTCAGAATCTGACAGTTTTTCTCTGCTTCTATGTGGGTTGTCTCTCTGAACCAGAATTTTTCTCTTACATAAAACTACAAATTATGCAAAAAAAAAAAAATACTGACAAGGGTATATGACATTAGTGTTTTAAGCAAGGAGGAAATTATATATACCTGTTTATTAATCTTCTTGGGTTTGCAGTGTTCATTATATTGTAGCCAATGTTCTCATAGCATTTTTGCATTTATCAAAACAAATTATTTTCATGGCTTAAAACCTTGTAATAACTATACAAAGTTTCAGCTAAAGGTCTGTTCATAATAAGGTCTGTATATTCCAGTTTCTGCCTTTATTCCAGAATAAAACTTTGAAAACTTCCAACATAAGTTTTGATGTAATGAGATGTGAAGTGAACAGTCTAATAATAAAGATTGTTTCTTTAATATTAAGATCAATGTTACTTCTTTATTTTATTGAAATGGTTTGATGTGTTGTTTGTAAATATAAAATCCCTCCCCCATTTACTGATAAAATGAAAGTCTATACACATTGTGGTTTACAGTCTTTACTAAAATTAGATTATACACCAAGGCCATATCCCAGCCAAGATTTTTTATATTCCACAGTGTTGTGACAAAGGTTTCATGACCATCTTCCAGTGAAATCAATGAGCTTTAAAACATGTAACTTTGACTGGATTATGTCTTTTAGCTAATAGCCTATGACACTTCAACATACATATTCAAGGAAATAGAAAATAAGAAGATTGTTTATATCTTCCACACATTTGTAAAGATTTCATCTGAAAGCAGACATCTATATCAGAAAAAAACTTTGTTAGTTAGATATTAACTTTCAAAGAAAGGACCTTTGGAGTCCTGAATTCAGATTCTTAAATTTCAGATGGAACCACCATGGTTCCTGTTTTGAAAGAAGATTTTGGTTTAAAAATCTTAGCTTAGGTTAGAATGTATGCATTATTTTACATAACTAATCTTACATTTGTTCTTTAGATCTTATGAAAATTTCTTAATCTTATGAAAATTTCTACTTGAAATATTTTACGTATGTAACCAATGTATTTAGAGTGTATGCACTCATGGATTAGAAAAAGTATTGTAATAATAGCTTGAAAGTAATATGCAAGCAATAGCTTGAAATTAACATAGAAAGATAGCTTGTTCTGTGACAAGTAAATGCATTTTCATTCTCTTCATCTTCTTAACATATCCTGCACTATTGTGTCTTTTAAAGCAAGTTTTGTCAATATTCCTGAGTACTAGAAAGCATTTCCTCATGAGAAAATATTTTATTAATCTCTATCATTGGTCGGCACTGTTTGGGCCTAGAACTAGAAACTCCTGTAGGCTGTAGTGTTCAAACAATAAATGTGCAGTGTCCACATTCATTAACAGACAAAATCTTAGGTCAATTTGAATGCCCTTTAAGAATGCTGAACTGATCAGTTTTTATTTTTTGGCTTTTCAGCAATTGAGTCAGGATAAGGTAAAGTGACAGTAATAAAAAGTGTGTTCTCTCCCATTTTAATCCCCAAACTTAACAAAAATCAATAGATGAATCAATCAAATGCAGATGCTGCATAACAATTGCTGTTGGATGATTTTGTCAAACGTAAGCGCATTGACCTCTTAGTACCTCCTGATAAATATCTGAAGAGAGACCAGTCAAGAAAGTTAGAGGAGCTCTAGAAGCAATACAGAGACTTAAGGGGGTATCTGTAATGCTTGCTTGGTTGCTAGCATATATGTTTAACCATGAGGTCTTTTCCTGTCCAGTTTTGTTTTAGAAGTATAGTGGCACAAGTTATTAAATCTAGTACTTACACAGAATAAGTCTTCAGGTAATATGTGATATTATGGAACAACTGGTTGACAAAAGTAAAGACTGTGAAATATTTAAAATTCTATGTTATGGCTTTTTTTTTCTTGAGGAAATACTGATGGGTCCTGTTCACAACATTGTACAAGATGGTTTTCATGACTTGTTATGTCCCTTATGGCAACAACAAATATATGGTGTGCACCTTAATGTATATAAAAGCAAGGGCCGGAGCCCTCGTGGCACAGTGGTTAAATGTTGTGAATTCAATACCAGCCAGGGGCTCAGGGTCGACGCATCCTTGCATCCTTCTGAGATCACTAAAATGAGTGCCCAGCTTGTTGGAGGCAATTGGCTTACACATTGTAAACCACTTAGGGAGTGCTTAAATACACTGATAAGGGGTATAGAAATGTACTTGCTATTGCTACTTGCTATAAAAGCTATGGGCCTTTACAGACTGCCAGAAATAATGCAGCTTGAGACTACATTAACTGCCCCGGCCCATTGCTAGGGAATCATGGAAACTGTAGTTTTTTCTGAGACATTGAGCCTTCTCTGTCAAGGAGTTCTGGTGCCACAATAAACTACAGTTCCCATGATTCCCTGGCACTGGGCCAGGCAATTAAAGTGGTCTCAAGCTGCATTATTTCTGGCAGTCTGTAAAGGCCCTATGTTGCAATGTTCTGTTCAATACAGAAGCAGCCTTGGTAGGGTTAGATATCTATGGGTTTGTTGAAGTATATTCTGCGTTTAGTTAAGTAACCTATTGTCTTTTGTCTTCATTAATTTCCTTCATTAATTGTGTCTGTTAATTTCTTTCCAGTCAAACATAATCAGATGCAGAGCATTTTGAGGTACAAAAGCAGGATATAAAACTGGATTATGCCTACTTGGGTTGTCTTTGTCCTCAGAAACAGACTTTATTTATGCAGGATTTCTAAACAGTTAAATGTTGCCACTACACAGCCCAGCACACACACTTATATTGTGTGTATACATCTGTAGAAATCTAAATATCACAGTATTTTAACCAGTAGTCTGGTATTTTCTGGTTGTTTTCCATTCTGTGTGACCACATTTATCTGATCCCTTGAGATGTCCAAGCTGTTTGATGCAACAGTACAATGTTAGGTTGTAACTGTAGTTTAGTATTTAGTGTTTGTTTAACAATGTGTTGAGTGTGATGGGTAGAAGATAAAATGCATATTAGGTCAATAAGTTGTTTATACCTAAAATTTATATAAATCTGTGTTGTTTACGATGTCCAAAATTTGAACTAAAATTTGTTATCATTATCCTGCTAGATTTTGTGGGATGTGAGAAGTTTCTTAGTAATTAGGATGTTAGTTATCTGTATGAGTGTCTAAAATGAGAAATTAATTCATCAAGGTAGTGTATACCCATAAAAAACAAACATTTTGTGGCAACATGGTTACCTAATTTTTTTGTCAACAAAGCTGTGATAATGTAAGATTTGGACTTGCTGTGTATAAAGTGTGTCAAAACTCCAGAAACAGACCAGGGGGTGAAGTTGGTCAATTTAATTCCCCAAGATCTAAAGAAGGTTGGTATCACTTCATATAGTCCTGGCAGAGCAGATCATTACCAGTCACAAATCTGTTCGTTACATGCCGAGAGTTTATAGCAAAATAAATAGACTGTCATCACAAGTTCAGAAAATTGTGTGTTCGACCCACGATAATGTGTAAAGGGCGTTTAATAGAGTTCAGCATTTATTCGTTATCTGTATGCGGGCAGAGACGGCAGTAGCGTTATCAGCTTCTTGGGGGGAAAATTCGGTAGTTCTCCATATCACGTGATGTGCCTCACAGACGCGCACACACTCTGCGATGCAGTTTTGATTCTGCTCACAGCAGAAGGCTTAGCCACAAGAGATTCCACTGGTTCAAACCAGCGTAAACCAGCTTCTTCTTTTTTTAGTCTACAAAGGAACAGATTACTGCTTGTATCAAATGTGGGGGAGAAGAATCTTTGTTTCAAGAATATGCTGATTATCATAACGTAAAATGGTAGCTGCACATATTTTAATGCTGTTTGCTTGAGTTTGGCATGCTTTTTATATTACATTTTTTTAAAATAGAAGTAGTAGAAATTAATCGAGTGTCATCACTGTTGAAAGGAGAAAATCTTTTGTTAATTTGAATGAATATCTTTCAGTCATCATTTAAAAAAAGAAAATCTCCCGTTACTTAGCTTAGTTGCAAATCCTATGCGGAGCTTAAATTCAGCCATGCAGCACAAACAAGATAGAACATTTTTTGTTTGGGATCTATTGAAAAAACAAATGTGGAGCATTTTAAAACTCTCATTGACTATAGTAGGGTGTCATGCCCCAAATGGTCTCTATTGCAGAAGAGTAGTTTTAAACTTTGGCCCTTAAAGTATCATAGCCAGCTGAGGATTGGTGACCTGAGCTGGGGGGATTGGGAGTGAATGGTGATGTGATCAGCTCCCAGATCATCTCTTTTAAAGAGACTTAATGTTTGTCTTTTTTGGAGGAGAAAATGAGGAGAAAAGAAGAGAACGAACGAAAGAGTGATTGCAAAGTGCTTTAAATTTAAGAACAGGTGGGGTTGGACTGGAAAACGTGTGTGCTTTTTCTTGATATCAAGTCTTTGAAAAGCTTCTTTTCTAAAGAACTATTAACTACATCAGCTTCTTTGCTAATGATTAGAAACACTGTCTCTTTATATGTTTGGCAATAGCACATGTCTTAATTTTAGATTGACAAAGTGAGCATAAGAGATGTCTTCTGTGGTTGGGTACTTCATATCCATTAAAAAAAAATCCTCTGTTTGACACATGAATTTAAAATTAGTTCACAAATGTCTGCAAAAATTAATAATGGGCAGTTTAAGAAATGGCCACCTTAATAGCCAAAGTAAGATGGCATCAGTGAGAAAATCTTTCCCCTTAGCAAGGAAAAACTTTCCTTCATCACTCTGGCTGTGTTTGTTAGATTGGAATGAGTGTACCTTGTACTTCAGCACAACAGACTAATATTCTGAATAAAGAGTATTTTCCAGTATAATTTATTTGATCTGTTGAAAGGAGTCCAGCTACTTTAAGATTAATAAATGTATAGAATTCAAAGAAGATGAGTGGGAAAACAATGACTTTTTAAAATAAATTCTATTAAAAAACACTATCATCGAAATTGTGCTTACCGGTAAGCCTATGACATTCCAGTTTCATATCGGATGTGTTTGTTGGCCATTTATTTTAATTGGTGTGTAACTAATTTGCTATAGTAAATTGCATTGGTATACTAATTTTTGGCACAAATAAACAGTAGTGGAATTAAAATAGAACTGTTCTGTAAACTGAGGTCTCAGTAGCCTCTCTTATATATACACTCATCAACCTAATAAGATATATGTGTTGGGGGATATAAAAAGGCAGGTGTCAGTACTAAAAATAAAAACATTCTGAAAACTTGTACATATAAAATCACTTCAGCTGTACAATCTTAGAAGAGAGGAATAGTAAACTTGTTTTCCCCCTTTATATTATAGACTTCTATGAAGTCATTCCCCTTTATTTCATGATGGTGTCTTAGATGTGGTTTAAAAGAGAATTTCACACTATTCTCTTTGTTTAATGTGACAGTGTGAGAAAGTGATCTTTATTCGTTCAAAAAACTCTGCATGTAGTCTATGTTTAGGTTCTTTTAATGTGTTTGTCTGTGATTTTTAAATGCTAAACATGTAAACAGATAAATTGTCAATGTTAATTCTGTATCCTGTCACACAACTGATCTTTCTTTCCTGCCATTTCTTTCCTTTTTATCTTTTTTTTGTGCGTTCATGTTGCAGTTGATAAAATTACGTGAAGAGGTGAGTACTTCCTTGCTTTCTGTTGTCTGGCTTCTCCTTTAAAGCTAGTTTTCCAAATCTGAAGTAGATCTTTTTGGTCATTGTTGCAGGGAAACCTGCACAAAGCAAAAAAGAAAAATATATTGATTACATTGCTTCAGAATGCTCTAGCACTCTTTCTTTTTTCTTTCTTTTTTCCTAATAACTGTACACTTACATGGGAATCCCTAGATCAAACCTTTAAAATTAACATTCTTTGATAGCACAGAGAAAAGGGATAATTCCAAGGCAAGGGGGGGGGGGAGAGAGAAGGAAAACTACTATTTGATCTCTATTAGAATACCATGATCTAATCAGATCCTGTAATGATATCTGCATCACACAATCTTTGATGGAGTAAATACCTTTATAGCACAACTATATTAGCTAAGATACTGTGCTAGTGAGAGGGGGGGAAAAACCCTCTGCTTGAAGTAAGCATACTAGCAAAGCATCATTGTGTAGACCTACTGGCATACAAAACAGTATGAAAATATTGCATGCACATTGGAAATAGAATGCAGGTAAATGTGTGTGCTCAGATGTGCCCCCATTATTTATTATTTATTTCTGCATATGCTGTAGAGAATGTAGATTAGACTCCCTCTCCCCTGCACATTAGAAAATGACCTGGACTGGAAGCAGGACTTCTGAAGCTCGTATAAAAGAACCTGATAGTTGCTTCCTTACATTCTCTAGTATGTTATTGATGGTTCCTCTTCAGTCTTATCCTATAATATGACAAATGCATACACTAATATTTTTGGTTTTAAAATTGAATTCTTATATTCAAAGGTTTTTTATATACAAGTTGCTAGGGAACTGGTGGTTGCATAGTGATATATAAGGGTTCCTTGCAAAGAAGGAGCAAAAGCAAGAAAGTATACATGCATACTCTTGTTTTTGGTATGTGACATTGGATATAGTCTATACGTGTTTAATTCATAAAAGAAGTGAAACACAGGGCATTTTTGAGCAGTGATGGACATACTTTGGAAGAACTTGGACCAAACAAATGACAGGGCTGTTCTTGGTTTATTGATTTCCTTGAAACATTAAGATGGTTGATCAGTTGTGCACTGTTAATTCCCCATGCCTATGCAAGTTGTAGTGTATCGATGATGAAAGAAGTACCTTCATCACATCAAAACAATATAAAAGTGCAACTGAGCAGATAACATTTTGAGCCTTATTCCAACTTCTTACTTTCATTCTACCACCATCAGTGTAAATAATGCTTTACAATGTAACATAAGCAAAAAGACATCCACTCTGAGGAGCTTACAGTTTGTTTTCCATGGGAAGGAGGGAACAGAAAGGCAGATACACAATAGAACAGAAAGGGAAGGAAGGTTACTAGGTAAATGTTGCTCATTATATATTTGGCTTTATTTCAGCTTTGTAATGGGACATAGAGATGAATATAATCATCTGATCCATATACCAAAGTTACCTTTGGCTGCAAACATAGTCATACTTACTTGGGAGTCAGCCTGGTTGCACTCAGTGGAGATTACATTAGAGTAAAGCATACATAGGCTTGCACTGTTAGAGATCTATTGTTTGAAAAAATATGGCAAGCAAGGATGGGAGTCTTGATATTTTTACTGTGTCATTTCATAAATTCTTTTCCTGAACTTTGTCAGAAAGCTAAACTTTTTCATGATTCCCCATATGCATACCTTCTGTGTTGTATATTTGTGGAAAGATGCAGCAAAAGCATTCTTGGCAACAAATTCACTGAGCTTTCTAAACTTTACTCATTGACATATTTTGGAATGCTGTATAATGTTTCCATTATATTTTAGAATATGTAGTGAGAGCATATTAATAAAGTGGCTAATTAAATATTGGTGGTAAACCATAATAGAAATTTGAAAATAAAATAAACTCTGGACTTTTCTTTCTCCCCCTTCCCTTTGTATTTTAAAAATGTCTACTAAGTGTATGTATGGGGATTGCTTTTCTTACTGTTTGCTTACTTTGCACGTCCTATCATTTATTTATTTATTTATTTTTGCTAGATATTATTTGGGGAGCATATAAAATGTGTGGCTAATACAGGGATTAGAAGTCAAGATCAAAGAATAGAACATGAAGTGCAGTGCAGTGCAAGCTTCACTACTGCAATTTTTAGTTACCATATTAGCTGTACGATAAGCTGTAAAGGGAGTGGTGTTTATAGTGTAAAATGCACATTAAAGCCCAAATGACGGCTAGTGCAGTGATTCACACAAGGATCTAAACTAGTCAAATAGTAAGACATCAAGGCTTTCCCAATTACAGTTCTCCTAAGGAGGTATGATCTTAAAAGCAATTGTGATTTTTACCATACTGTTTGTTAATAAAATGTACAGTTCCTCTCATTACAGGGCTTTATTCCAGCACAGATGCCTTACACAGAATTCTGTGGAGGCTGGGCTGCTCTGTTTACTTTTAGTTTCTGCAATCTCAGTTTGAATCCAGCCCACATGGAACGATGAAATCTCTAGCTGTAGCCTGCCACTTTGCAAAACTTCCTCAAGTAACTCCACAGAGAAGCTCTTTGTGAAGCTAAAAGACAGCCTGATCCACCCCACACTACTTTGTATAGAAAAGACAGGGGACAGTGTGGGAGAATGGATTTGGTGAGGGGTGGGGAAAGAGTTGAAAGCACCCAACTCTGATGTTAGGTCATTGCTTTTTATGACCAAAAGAATAGTATTTTTCCAAAACCAAAAAGTAAAAAATAAAAACCACTTACCGGGGGGGGGGG
>JAIPUX010001880.1:53240188-53252688 GCA_020142125.1 Phrynosoma platyrhinos | reverse complement strand
TAAGAGATGATATGATAGCCCTGTTTAAATATTTGTAAGGATGTCATACTGAAGATGGAGAAACTTTGCTTTCTGCAGCTTCAGAGAATAGGACCTGGAGCAAGGGATTCAAACTACAGGAAAAGAGATTTTGCCTCAACATTAGGAAAAAATTCCTTACAGTAAGATCTATTCGACAGTGGAATACTCTGCCTTAGAGAGTGGTAGAGTGGTCTTTTTCTTTGGTGGTTTTTAAACAGGGGCTGGATGACCATCTGCCAGGAGTGTTCTGATTGTGTATTCCTGCATGTCAAGGGAACTGGATGGCCCTTAAGGTCTCTGAAAGCTTTACGATTCTATGATTTCAGAGTCATAGTCCAGCACTCAAACCACTGTGCCATGATGGCTAGATAAAAGCTTTAATAGATGTAGACAGTCAGCCGGGCGGGGGGGGGGGGGGATATGATTTTGAAAATAGTTCAGGGGTTAATGCTTGATCTAGTTGTATATTAACAAACTTTGACTTGTTTATTCTTTTTTACTCTGGCTATTCCTGATAAGTTTTGATAGAAAGTCTAGTCACATTTATCACAATAAACTCACTGATCCATACAGGGATCATCTTGAGGCCCAAGTACCCAATTGGGGGACGGGGGGGGGATCTTCAGGGGAAGAGGGCCAAGGTGATTGGCAGAAACCCAAGGGTTTGGAACTGCAGGGCCAGCCTAGAGAGGAGATTCATCACACAAGGTTTAGAGTCTATTAGACTAAGTGTCAGAGCCAACCCAAGATAACTCTGCTGTCCAAAACAATGGTCAAGATGTTTTCCTTCTTAATTCTGTGTTCTTAACCTGACTGACTAGCAGTTGAACCTCAACACTATCAATGGAAGAGTGTTCTCAGCCTTACCTGGAGCATTGAGTAGTGGTTCAGGAGAGAATTAGACTTAGAGCAAGGGGGCGTGAAAATTGGAGAAAGGAATATTAACAATTAAAAGTATGTAGATGACACCATATTACCAGCAGAAAATAACAAAGTTTTGAAATAACTATTAAAGAAAGTCAAAGAAGAAAGTGCAAAGGTAGGTTTGCAGTTGAACATTAAAAAATTAATGACCACAGATAATTTAATAACTTTACAGGAGGCAATGAAGACACTGAAATAGTTCAAGATTTCTTATATTTTGCCTCAGCCAATTATCAAAATGGAGACTATAGTTAAGAAAACAGAAGAAGAGTGGAACATGGGAAGGCAGCTATGAAGGAACCAGTTAAGGTTCTGATGTGTAAAAATATATAATTGAATACTAAGGATTGCCCATTCCATTGTATTTCTAATTTCTGTGTATGATTGTGAAAGCTGGACAGTGAATAATACTGATAGGAAGAGAATCAACTCATTTGAAAGGTGTTGCTGGAAGAGAGTTGAGTGGATACTGTGGACTGTCAAAAAGGCAAAGAAATCGGTCTAAGAGCAAATCAAGCTGAACTGTCCCTATGAGCCAAGATGACTAAACTGAAACTATTGGCCTTTGACATGATTCTCTAGAAAAGGCAATAATGTTTGGTAAGGTGGAAGACAATAAGAAAAGAGGAAGACCACACTACTGGTGGATGGGCTCAATCAAGGAAGCCACGACCCTCAATGTGCAATACTTTAGCAGAACTATTGATTACAGGGTATCCTAGGTTCCATTTGCACAGCAGAAATAATCCTGTTTGACACTACCTTAAGTGCCATGGTTCAATGATGTGGAATTCTGGGAATTGTAGTTTTGTGAGAAATTTAACCTTCTCAGAGAGCTCTGGTATCAACAAACTACAATTCCTAGAATTCCATAGCATTGAGTATTGTATTGGCGCATAAATTGGTGCCAAACTGGATTATTTCTGCAGTGCAGATGCAACCTTAGAGGTCTCTCATTCATAGAGTCACCATAACTGGAAGTCTACTTGATAGCAGTTAACAACAAGAAGTTGTTTGACACATACAGCATTGTTCTCTGGATGAGAGGAATTAACAGATAGAACAACTGGAGGGCTCGCATTGTTGCTTCTGAGTAGCCACTACTTTAGGTGTTCTCCCCATTCTGCCTAATGGAAGGGTTGCCTTATGGTGGGTGGAAGAAATAATCATGGAGAGAGTGGCAGGTGAAATGGACAGCAGTTAAATGGATATAAGGACCATAGAAGCAAACTGAATTTGTAATGGTGTTATGATTTAAATCAAAGATAAGCATCAGTGTCTTCCTCTCTGAATTTTTGACTTACAACTTCAATTATCCATGACCATCATAGACAATGGTTAAAGATTACAGAAGTTGTAATCCAAAAAACCCTGAAGGACCAGAGTTTTCCATCCTATATAAGTGAGTTCAAAATATGAAACTAAAGATGTGCAGGGTATCTTTTTTGTTTTAAAAAAATCAGGACTGACAAAAAATATAAAGCAAAATAACTTATAAATCATGGAAAGGCAAAGGTGAGATGGAAGAGAAGCTAAATATTCATTGTGAGGTCGACAGCTTACGGTAATACACATGACTGTCTAAAATGGACAGTATGGACACATTCATGATCTAAAATTACTTGGCTGCACCAGTGGCACATGAAGCCTAATATAAATGAGGTTGAAACAGGCTTCTCTAAATTTATTCTGGACAACTTTCTTGACTTCTTGTTTTTTTACTTCTCAATATATATTTTACATGGATGATCTATTCTTATAAAACATTTCACATACACATAGCCAGGAGGCAGTAAATCATTCTTGCACACAATTTTCATACTCTTGAATACTTTTTAATA
This sequence comes from Phrynosoma platyrhinos, assembly GCA_020142125.1. Lineage (NCBI taxonomy): Eukaryota > Metazoa > Chordata > Lepidosauria > Squamata > Phrynosomatidae > Phrynosoma > Phrynosoma platyrhinos. The sequence goes on along the minus strand of JAIPUX010001880.1, from coordinate 53,249,902 downwards.
CAGTATTTATTATACTTTTTAATACAATAATTCTTGTATCCCTTTGAGTGAGAGATAAGATAATTAGATTTACATGTAGAAAATATGCTGATTCTCTTATGGGCATATTTTGTTGTCACTTTAGATATCATCTGTTAGACACTCCTTTTTTCAGGTTTATATCAAGCCTTTCCATTCAGTAACCTAAGTCAGTTCACAACAGATTGCAAGAAAATGCACACACATTCCCCCCCGTCCCATAACCAGGCACTCTTTCATACTGCACAATTATATTGCTATGATTCTATGTTAATAGGCACTGCTGCATCCTATGGAATCCTGGGATTTGCAGTTTATGAGGCACCAGATTCTCTCTGGCTGAGAATTATAAATTTCCTCAAACTAAATTGCAAATCTAGGGTGGAGCTATGGCAGTTCAAGTAGAATCATAGCACTATAATTGAGTAGTGTGAAAAGATCCCAGGGCAAAACACTTTGGTAGTTGCACCCAAGTGTTCTTTTTGAAAGTGAGGAGTGAAACTAGCGCTCTGCAGCTGCTCTTTCTGTGTCGTATTGGTAGAGCCAGTTTGAATGTTTGTTTCGCAAGGGTTAAAGAGAGCTGCAATCCTGTTCACACTTAACTGTAAGAAACCCACAATTGCATCTCAGTGTGCCTACAATCAAATACACACACAGTTCTTTTAAATTATATGTCACTATGTGTAATATAAATTGAGTAATCTTTTAAAATTAAATTTTTCCTAGAGGAAATAAAATTATTTTTTTATGTTAAAAACTATTGAGAAAACAATTGTTGGTCTTACTTACGTAAACAGTGCTAAAATGAGCAGATTTTTCCCCCCCATCTACAGTAACTCTTGATTTTTGTTTGATAATTCTGTTTATTATTATTGTGTGTTTTTTTAAAGAAACTGTGATGCATAACTGTTACCTACAAAAGAAACCAATTAGCCCTTGAAGTGAAGAAGCATTCTTTGCCCATAATGAGAGCATTGTTTCCAGCTACACAATTCAAGTCGAAATAGGCTTTTCAAGAGGTCTGTTGTGTTAGCATGTTTTATTAGAAAAGTCCAGTGATAAAAAGATTCTAAATTTAGCCAAGTTCAAACATTTCTAGACTTTGTGCTTTAACACGATTCCCAGAACACTGACCCTTACAATTTACCAAATGTTTCCCCAAAAATACTCACAAGGAATTAAGCATCACAGAATGCAACATATGCATTACATTTTTCCATAGGGGATGTACTAAGTCTTGAGAAGTTATTGAGCTGAAGCATTGCTAATGTTCTGCACTGCATATTTTCTATAGAAAAAGTTAATGGTTTATTCTGGTACCTCACTTAATGTGTTTGTGGAAACCTGCACATAAGAGGGGTTTAGGAAGAGGCCCTTTTTTGGTTTTGTCCACGACCAGGGATCGGCCCAAGGAATAGCCGAGGCTGCGGCTGGAAGGAGGCGGCCTTCCAGCCGCAGCCTCGGCTATTCTATGGGCTTGGAACGGATTAGGGCATTTCAGTGTTAAATTTGCTTCTACTTACGAAATTTTCTACCTGCGAAATGGGTTGTGGAACGAATTAATTTCGTAAGTAGAGGTACCACTGTATTTGAATCCTATAATACTAGAGTGATTTGGAATATGATACTGTTAAACAGTGTAATAACTAGGGATAAAATTTGGAAGATAATTTACTCCACTTAGTCATACCTCTTTCATTTATTATTAATTATTTATTCATTGTTCTCAAGTAGTACTTAATTGATAAGCCTGCTGAAAATATACTGTTGACATAGATGACTGTGAGCAAGCAGATTTGCAAGTTGGACATATCATGTTGATTTTCACAATACCTACTGATGAGAACCCAGACATTCTTGTGTTGTATTAGCAGTTACACACCTAATTTTATGTTTGCAGAATTGTATTGATTTTTTTCTTTTATTGTATATAGTGCCTGTTTCCTAAAACACAATAAGCTGGTATGATATGGTTTGCAGAATGCAGTCTGTGTAAACTTCCACATACTTCCTGTTCCACTTAAACACACTGTAACATAATTTGGACTTGACTGGCTCCATATTTCTATCACATATTGTTAGAAACTTGTTTCCATATTTTCACATAATGTCTTTAATATATATGTAATGAATGATTCATGTATGCATATGTGAATAACATATAGGAATGCTATGCACTTTCTACTAAAATCTTAAGACTGTTTTTGCATGGATATAGATTTTTTATGTATTACTTCCAGACGCTGTCAGAGTTGTGTTGGGGTTTTGTTTTTTTATGTTCCATTTTAAAAAGTATCATGTTTGGTATCCAAATCTCTGTGCTATTGATTTTTTAAAAAAAATTTGTTTGTTTCTGAAATTTATGTTGTCAAGTTATAGATGAAATTTCTCAGCTTCCTTTCATACTATAGCAACAGATCATGAGATGTTTTATAAACAGCGCTATGGGCATATGCCATTGTTTATGGTATTGCTTCTGTCATGTGATGGAGGGGGAAAAAGAATAACACTGTTCAGTTGCAGGCAGGGAACTTTTATAAAGGTCCCAATCTATTCAGTAGGGACAATTCAGGATACAATCCAATACTGATTTTAGAATTGCACTGCTAGTATTTGATATTTGGTAATCTATGAAGCTCATAATTGTTCCTTTTCCCTTTCAATATTAATGAGTTTGTTTTGTAGAAGAAATAAATAATATCCAGGGTTACATGCATGATGAACAGATGGCTAGGATACGTGGTTGGATTCAGGAGGGCTGAAGAGTCAAGTGTCTCACGCTAGCTTTTATATTTATGTAAATTACAAATGTGGATAGGTAAGTAAAAAAAGATGCTCATGTCAGTGGTATATCTGATACAAATGCCTTCGAGCTGACCTTCCTCTAAATATATAGTGCAGATTGACTGTTTTAAAATAGTTTCTGTGCATTTCCAATTTTGATATCTGTGCCTTTGAAGATCTAGCTTCAGGATTGTTCTAGAAAGCTAAAGCTAAGCTAGTACTCGTTCCTTCTTCTTGTTTCGTCCTTGTGCAAAAAAATCTCACATGTTAGAAACAACTCAAGAGTTGGGGTGCTGGTTAGGAAGTTCAGTGTGAGATTTAGCTCATTTTTCTCTTTTGCCAAGCAAGTATTGTAATTGCCAAGAGCTACTGTGGTGTTGTGGTTTCAGTGTTGGCCCACGTTTTGAATCACTGCTCAGACATGGAAACCAATTAAGTGACCTTGAGAAAGACACACTCTCTTGGTCTTAGAAATGGACAAGAACAAACTTTTTCTGAATAAATCTTGCTGTGAAAACCATACGAAAGGGTTGCCATAAGCAGAGTTGACTTGAAGATACATAACAATGACATTTGGTATTGCTGTGCTTTTTCTTCTTCTATGATCACTTTTTTTACTTTAGAATTATTTTTCCTTCCATATGTGTCTATAATACAGTGGGACTACCTGAAGAAGTGTAAAATCCGTGTAGAAAGACATGATTGATCTGCTCATGGTACTCTAACAATGCTTTATAGTTTTTTCTTTCCTCCATAGCCCCCTGCGCTACAACCCATTGTGTTTTGCAAGTCACCATGGGGAAGATCCTTGAGAGAAATGTTTTTAGAATATATGGAGCTGCAATGGGAGCTGACATCGTGCCTTAATTTGCATCCTGTTCTGCAGGCAGCCTTCAGACTCCCTTTTGGAACAACTTTTGGAGAAATTTCTTAATCACCTCATTCCCCCCTAGCAATACATATACACAGAAACATCAAATGAGGAATTTAATTATTATGGTTCAGATGACTTCTTCTTAAACACTTTCCACCATGAATTGTTTTGGACAAATTATTTGAAATAGCAAGGAACAATATTGCGTTACTCAAACTTTGCTTTAAAAACTTTATTTCAATATGCAGAGGAATCTTTCAGCAACTTTGAGACTGACAGAGCTAAAGAAGTTGTAGCATAAGCTTACAGACCATGCATCTGAGGAAGTAGTCTATGTCTATGAAAGTTATGTTAGAACTTCTTTCACTCAGTCCCAAAGATGCTACACAATCCCTTTGCATACTGATATTCCAGACTAACATGGCTATGTCCCTGAATTCTACTATTTCAAATTTAATTTAAATATAATAGTTATCTAATGTAATAACTTAACATTTGTGATGCATTAGTTTTGTGGGTATGTTTGATCTGCAAATTGGCCACTGAAACACCTTCAAGATTTTGTTGAGAAGACCCTTGGTACTGAATACTGTAAAAAATACTTTTCGGAATTCCCACCTGAATTTACATCTTTGAATTATTTTGATATGCTAGAGGTAAGGGAACTTATTACTTTTTAGAATCTGTATACCATATTCCTGTTAGTATACAGTATATGTCCTTATTCTCTGGCATTTTATGACAGAGCAAGATGCAGGCAGTCAAAGCGGGAGGCTGAAACAGCAAAACCCAATTTACTTCTTGATACAGCAAAAGACTCCAACTCATGACCTTCTTGCATCACACCTCTCTTTTTTTTCTTTTTAAAAAAATCAGTTTCCTTTGAGTCTGACTTTTCATACGGAGAAATTCTCCTTCTCTTGGTGTTTATGTATTTAACTGACTTTTTTTAGGTGGATACACAGAACATTCACAGCATGAGTTCTCGTTGGACTAGGACTTTGTGTACAACTTAGATCAAGTAGAAAACTTGACAGGCTTAGAATTTAAAAAAAAATGTCTTTTTTTTATACTTTATGTTTGATGCCTTTAACCTTTACTTTCTGTTGGACTAACAGTGTTTTCTTGCATTTGCACAGAAGAAGAAAGTTGAGTGTTAAGAAAATTATTTGTATAGGAGCCCATCCTTTTACAAGTAAAGCCAATATCGAAAACATTTATATATCTTGCTGGATCATCTTTCAGGTGCACTACTTGTTATACTTTTATATTCACACACTGAAGGAATATGTTATATGTAGCTTAAGGTTTTTAGAGAATATTGAGGTGGAATGGGGAATCCTATTCTAATTTCTTAGCTTCAGAAGAAAATGGTTGTTTGAAAATAGTGTAGCATTGATGGAAAACAGCAGCCTCTGGCTTTTTCTTACTTTTCCTGGAGTGCTTGGGTCCATCTAATATTGATATTTAATTATATATACAGACCATAAGCCAAATGTCATTGGTTCTGCACTTGCTTACAGGAGAGCAGATACAGCTGAGTTAAGGAGAGCTTAATTATTAGTAGACATTATTAGATTGTACTATATGCAACCACAGTTTTCTGAAAGTGATGTACAGTAGAGAGATTTGATGTACGAACTTTTTAAAAGGTTGCAGCATTTAAATGTACTCCAAGCCTCCAAACTCCCCCATTTTTTAAAAAAAGAGGAGGGGCTCTTAAATCAACTTTGCAAACTTTTTTTTACACTTGGGTGTATATAAGGACTGTTGGAAGCTTCTTTGGAGACAATCAAGAAATATTATAGGCCGGCTGGATCAAATCAAGGATGATATGGTCCAGTTTCTTATTTCTACCAGTGTCCACTCAGATGCTTCTGGAAAGCTACCAGCAGGGTATGATGGCAATAGCCCTCTCCTGCTGTTTACTTACAGCTGGTATTCAGCATTATGCAGCCTGTGAATGTTGAGGTTCCATTTCACTTCTAATACTGATTGATCTTTAAAGAATACATTTGTTTAAGTCCATTTTAAAAAGGTGTTCAAGTCTATGGCCTACAGTACACATTGCTCCAGCGAATGCCATATATCGCATCTATGAGAGACTATCACTGAAATTTCATGTGTTGTGCATTTTTCTTTGGAATATACCTATGATGTAACAGTTATGACATTCACCGATGTTAATACCACCTGTTAATTACAATCTGTTTTTCCATAATACAATTAAAATAAGACTTATAAAATTTTAACTTCAGTTATAAGAAATTTTAATTGCTATATTCCTTTAAGTTGTGCACATTTTTGGACACTTCAGTGAGTAGGGAAGCAACTTTGCCTTCAAATATACAAAATGGGGGAATAGAGTGAATTCTAGCTCCCTAACAAATATTTATAAGTGAATTAGGAAATACTCTTTTGACTTTTGCTACTTCCTGTTTTTGTGTCATACAAATATCCATTGTTTTTTAAAACTGTTTTTAACCTTTGTCATATATATGTGTGTCTGTACAAAATATAAGCAAGTATCCAAAATCATTGACCCTTGAGATTTAATATTGACCTCGGTCAGTATTAACTTTTCAGATCAATAAATCCTGTTATTGATCTCAAAGAAAAGTCAATACCTACTTGTTAATTTGCCAAGTATGCTTGCAAGGAAATGCAACACATTTTGTTCTTCATTATCAACTCATTTATATATATATATATATATATATTTAATATCACCTGTACTACCACATAGATAGCATAATGTCAAAACATGTCAATTGCACTTGTAAGAAGAGTTGAGGAAGAATGCTTGTTTCACATTATGAAATAATAGATGAAAAGTATATGATGTTTTCCTTATCAAAATAATACTAGTTGTGTAGAATGTGTAGTATTATTCATTTAAAAAGAGTGTTTATTTTTCCTCTGATGTCATCTGTTAGAACAAAATGTATTTCAGGTGCCAAAAGAACAGTTCTTCATAAAAATAAAATGGATAAATGAGCTAATCTGGAATTGAATGGAAATGATTCTTGAAATCATTAGCATACAGTAGATTCTATCTGTTTACACAATAATGGCAGGTGTGAAAGTGAAGATGTTACTTTAAAGAACTTTGAAAGGAATGGTGTGACTCAAATTGTATTTAATTGCAGCATTTCTATGTTATGTCTGGGTTTGTTACCTAGAAATGTAAGTGTTAAATTGTGCATGTCTTGATGCATGTAAAATACCTACTGCAGTATTCAAATGTCTGAACAATATTGCTTCACATTTATCACTTTGGTATTTCAATTTTAAAATCTCATAAATGATTTATAGGCTTATCCTAAATGGAAACATATCCTGTTGATTTCAGTGAATCTTATTTGCAAGTAACTGTTGATTCTTAAACAAATGTAGTATTAATCCTGTTTTCACATGGCAAGAATCTTAGCACCCAGAGCAAACAGAACTGAGGGGCTAAACAGACAGGCACAATACACCAGTTTCCCAGTGGCTTGGAAGCATGGTATACGCATGAAGCACTCCCCTAAGATGCTGGGAGGCTGCCATGAAGCTGGTTGACCAACCACACAGCAGCAGCTTTTCTGCGCTCTGGCAGCACGGTGTTTAGATGCCACACACTGCAGGAGTGCCAAAAAAAGTGCCACAGCAGCCGAAAAGTCACATTTTTCCAGCACAAAAAGGAGCAGCATTTTGCGCTCCTTTTTGCACTGGAAAAAAAGCCAGGTTGGGGGCATGGCATGAAGTTGCCGCAGCCCTTTATGGCCATCTGTTTCGGCCCTAAATCTGTTTTTAAGGAACCATTTTGCAAAGGAACCATTTTGTAGGACAGAGCTTAGTTCTCTGTAATATTTCTTTATAAAATGAAATATGCATTTAATTTTATAAAATTATAGGCTCTCTTTTTTTTTTTAGAAGAACTTAAACAAATTTCTGTTATCTCCTTTTTAATGTATTTATTAGCAACTCCTTTAGAAAACAAGCAGCTGTAGAGGACATGAAGTTCAGGTGAGGTATCTGAGCAACAAAGGAATTGCTCAGCTTTTGAACCCATATAGCATTCTGACCCATTTCTTTTGCTGGTTTATGAGATACCCAAACAGTTAAGTTTGCATAAAACATTAATTCATAATGCCCTTTCCACCAAAGGCTGGAACAACAAACATATATAGGCCTGGACAAGCAAATGGGCAGTCTCAGTGGTAAGAAAAAAAACCCTATGGATCCTACCGATGTTCAAAAGATGGAAGCTACATGCCTTAGTAGTTGCCCCGATAAAGGAGCATAGGGACAAAAAATTATCCAGCAGGATGCCAACATTTCTGGCAACCAAGACAGGAGCCAGTGTGGAAACCTGTAAACACGGTGAAAGGCATGAAAATGGTGCTACTATGTGTTGTAATGTACCCATGTTGTTAGCAAAACGTCTCTTGTAGCAGTAAGTGAGCTTGCTTTCCTTGTGCTTCTGTTCCAAATTCTTTATGTGGCCAGATCATCTTGGACTGGAGGGGGTGTAACTTGGTTTGTCATGTTCTTTCCCTATGCCTTTCTTTCCCTAGTATTATGAGCTTGGGGTCAGATAGGAAATGGGGGCAAGCTTGGCCCCCATGTATTATTTACAAACCATCACACACAGATTTTTACCAGCAGGTCAGAAAGAAACATAATCTGTGAAGGCAGCAGATCCCGAGTTCTAGATTAAATGATAGCATTTCTATGATTCCCATTATTTTCCAGATTTCATTGAGCTAATCTGAGAGAGAACTGCTAGAAAGTCCTAGATGTGAGAGCAGCTTATCCAGGGCATCTCCTTCACAGAGGGCCTTTACAGACTTCCAAAAATGATGCAGCTTAAGGCCACTTTAACTGCCCTGGCTCAGTGCTAGGGAATCATGGGAATTATAGTTTTTTCTGAGACATTGATCCTTCTCTGTCAGAGAGCTCTGCTGTCACAATAAACTACAGTTCCCATGAGTTGGAAAATTTTGTGGTATAGAGGGAGAGAGAGGAAAAGGCAAAGAAAATGGTAATGGTTAGGGTACAAAGAATAGACAGTGTCAAGATACTTACTGGACAGTTGCTTAATGCAAGCACAACAATTTTAAATTCCCAAGCCCAGAATTCATTGCACCCCATCTACAAGCAGATAGTTTTGTGATTCCTTCATAAAATGTGAACTTTCTGTATATTTGAATATTGTATGCTGTTTCTCATCCTAGCTTTCTGTCTTAGTCCCCAGTCCCAAAGGGGATTCAATAGTCACATTGGGAAAAGGGATCGTTGCTTTAGTTATTTGGGTGATTTTAGACCTTTACAGACTGCCAGAAATAATGAGACCACTTTAACTTGCCCTGGCTCAGTGCTAGGGAATCATGGGAACTGTATTGTAGCACCAGAACTCTCTGACAGAGAAGGCTCAATGTCTCAGAAAAAACTACAATTCCTATGATTCCCTAGCATAGAACTGGGACAGTTAAAGTGGCCTCAAACTGGATTATTTCCAAGCAAAGACCATGATAGCAATGCCTTAGAGTTTCTGTAAGTCGGAAACAACTCAAAGGCATACAACAACAACAATCTTAGAAGTCACACTCTCTCAGCCTCAGACGGTGGCAAAGGCAAACCCTGTCTGAAAAAAAACACATAGGCAAGAAATGATAGGTTCATGATAGGTTTGCCTTAGTGTCATCATCAGTTGGAAATTACTTGAAGGTGCACAGCAACAACAACAACAACAAGAGTTTTGGAAGTCACACTCTCTGAGCCTCAGGGGAAAGCAATGGCAAACCCTTTCTGAACAAACCTTGCCAAGGAAACCCCAGGATAGGTTCATCTTTGAGTTGCCAATAGTCAGAAAGGACTTGAAGGTACACAACAATAGCAACAACAGTCTTGGAAGTCACACTCTCTCAGCCTCACACTCAGCCTCAAGGCACACAACCGTCTTGGAAGTCACACTCTCTCAGCCTCATGGCAAGCCCTTGCTGAACAAACCTTGCCAAGGAAACCCTCCTTCTCTCCCAGGTTCTTCCCCCCCC
>JAIPUX010001880.1:53213149-53231298 GCA_020142125.1 Phrynosoma platyrhinos | reverse complement strand
GAAACAAAAAGAGTAGGCAGATTTGGATTAGGTAAAGCAAACGAAGCAGGTAAGTGTCTGATGGATTTTTGTGAAGCCAACAAACTATTCATTGCAAAGACATTTTTCATACAACCAGAAAGAAGGCAATACACATGGACAAAACCAGATGGTCAACACAAAAATAAAATAGATTTTACAATTGGAAGTAAAAGATGGTGGAACTCTATACTGGTGGCCAAGACTAGACCAGGTGCCGACTGTGGCACAGATCACAAATTACCCATATCAAAAATAAAATAAGACTCAAGAAGAAAACAAAACCAGTGTTTATACCAAAATATGATCTAAATAATATCTCAACAGAATATACTGACAACATAAGAAACAGATTTGCATTACTAAACATAATAGACCAAGAACCAGAGGAACTATGGTCTAAAGTCATGGACATAATAAAAGAAGAATGAAGACAGATGCTTTCCATAAACAAAAAGAAAGAGAAAAAAACATGGATAACAAAAACAACACTACGAGCAATAAAGAGAAGAAGAGAAGAAAAACAAAAGGGAGATAAGAACAAACTAAGAATTATGAATGCTACAGTACAACGGCTTGTGCACAAAGATAAAGAAATTTACTACAACGGCCAATGCAGAGAAGTAGAAGGCGACACAAAAAGGGAAGAACAAGAGATCTATTTCACAAGAACTGAGAAATCAAAGGAAAATCTGAACTAAGGACTGGGACGATCGATGACAATAAAAATAACATAATTCAAGACCAGGAAGGAATAAAAAGACACTGGATTCAGTACAAAAGAAATGACAAAATGAAGGACACATGGAATGAAGAACCATATGAAGATGAACCCCAATTTCTAAAAAGTGAGGTGGAAACTACAATAAGAAAAATAGCAAAAACAAATCAGCAGGAACAGGTGATATTCCCATTGAACTGTTGCAGTTGACACTGACAGAGTCATCTCTAGTGCAAACTAAGATATGTCAACAGATATGGAAAACAAAATGATAGCCAGCAGATTGGAAGCGATTAATATACATCCCCATCCACATAAAGGGAGACACAAGAGATTGCAGCAACTATAGAACCTTAGCACTGATCTCCCATGCAAGCAAAATCATGCTCAAAATTCTGCAACAAAGACTCCTGGAAAGAGAGATTCCAGAGGTCCAAGCAGGGTTCAGGTAAGAAAGAGGCACAAGGAACCACATTGCAAAAATATGATGGCTAATGGAGCACACCAGGGAATTCCAAAAGAAAATCAGCATGTGTTTTATAGCCTATATATAGCAAAGCCTTTGACTGCATAGATCAGGGTTCCCAAATTTTTTTTTTTTAAAAAAAAACAGATGTAATTAATAGATCATATGGAATGCCCTTAAAGACATGGGAGTTCCAACACATATGACAATCCTGATGGGAAATCTGTACTCTGGACAAGAGGCTACTGTCAGAACAGAACATGGAGAAGCAGAATGGTTTCCAATTGGCAAAGGAGTCAGACAAGGCTGCATCCTATCACCCTATCTGTTCAACTTGTATGCAGGACAAAGAAAAGCAGGCTTGTACACAGAAGAAGGAGGAGTGAAAATAGGAAGAAGGAATATCAACAATCTCAGATATGCAGATGACACCATAATACTAGCAGAAAACCTCACAGACCTGAAACACCTCCTAAGGAAAATCAAAGAAGAAAGTGCGAAGAAGGCTTAATGTTGAACATCAAGAAAACAAAAATAATTACCACGGAGGACTTTCACAAGTGCAACCTAGACAATGCAGAAATAGAAATAGTAAAATAATTCCATACCTGGGATCAAACCTTGATAGAAATTGGGACTGCAGTCAGGAAATTAGAAGAAGACTAAGAATTGGGAAGGTGGCTATGAAAGAACTAGAAAAGATTCTAAAATGCAAAGATATACAACTCAGCACAAAAGTTAGAATCATACAAGCCATTGTATTCCTATTACCATGTATGGATGTGAGAGCTGGAAAGAAAGATGATAGGAAGAAAAAAGCAATTCATTTGAGATGTGGTGCTGGAGAAGTGTGCTGAGGGAAGCCAAAAGGACAGCCAAAAGGACAAACAAATGGCTCCTAGAGCAGATTAAGCCTGAAAGTTCCCTGGAAGCCAAGATGACCAAACTGAGACTGTCGTACTTTGGACACATCATGAGAAGGGAGGACTCTTTGGAAAAGACAATAATTCTGGGAAAGGTGGAGGGAAGTAGGAAGAGAGGAAGGCCACATGCCAGATGGATGGACTCTATTAAGGAGGTCATGGGTATAAAGGGGTTGCAGGAATTAAGCAGGGCAGTGGAGGAGAGAGGGTCTTGGAGATGTCTCATCCATAGGGCTGCCATGAGTCGAGATTAACTCGAGGGCAGTTGTTCTGTGCAATAGGCATCCCTAAGGCAACCCTATATTGGGGTTTTCTTGGCAATTTTATCAGAGGGGGTTTGCCATTTCCATTCTCTGAGGCTGAGAGAGTGTGACTTGCTCAAGGTCACCTGGTGGGTATTTTGGTGGGCTGTAGTATTCACCTGTATTCTTTTAAAACATTGGAGCTCAGCAGTATTGATGGTGAGAGTGGGGTGAGGGTCAGTGGGAGAAGGAAAGAAGATTTTTTTTTTAAAAAAAGATTTAATTAATTTTTTCAATTAATTGTTTTTAATTAAAAGAACACTTGAAGAACTACAGTTACAGGTATGCAAACTGTTCTTACCAATGTTTTTCTTTAATCACATGAAACTATGTACATGTAAATACATTTAGGCTGTGTGTATAATATTGTAATTTAAAGGTGTTATTTTAGTTTTTGCCGGTTTAGATCACAACTATTGCCATTACATCGAGTGATATATGGGAATTATGAATTATGAGTAACATTAATACAAAAAACATTGCTAATGCTGCTGTGGGTAGGAGTGCCTTTGCCCAATTTCATTGTATTTGGCCACAATAATTTATGCTTAATTACCTCCTAGTTACACTACTGTAATGCACTTTATGCAGAGCTGCCCTTGAAAAGCAAGCTTTAACCAATGAGAAATGTGGCTAGATAGTTATCTAGTGAGTGATTTAGCAACCACATATTTCCAGTCTTATATCAACTGCCCTGGTTTTCATTTTTCATTTTAGCTCAATTCCAGGTGATGGGTTTTATTTTTCAAAGTCCTAAGCATCTTGGATATCAAAAAGATTGTTTGCACCCAGTGTGCCTGCCATGAATCTAAGATCCTCAGTAGGAACCTTGTTGCATGTCCCACCACTATGAGATTGGTATACATGAGATAGGATTTTCTCAGCAGTAGCACTTCAGTTGTGGAACTTCCTTTCAAATGAAGTCAAGCACCATCCCTCTTGAGCTTCCATTTCACAGCCAAGACTACTGTTTTGTATGACTGATGGTCCATAAAACCAGCTTTAGCTTTTTGGAATCTTTTAATTATATGTGGGTGTGGTTTAAAAAGCTGGTTTTAAAATACTGTTTTGATTTGTTTTCAATTAATGTTTTTATCTGTTGTACATTGCCTTTCTGGTGGGCTGAGCAGCAATAAACAAATATTTTAATAACTAAAATATTGGGTTCATTTCCATTTCATCGTCCTGTTATTTTGTCCATGTTCGCAACTATCTTTTTAAGGTGAAGTCGTAGGCTTTCATGGCTGGCATCCATAGTTTTTTGTGGGTTTTTCGGGCTGTGTAGCCATGTTCTAGAAGAGTTTCTTTCTGACGTTTCGCCAGCATCTGTGGCTGGCATCTTCAGAGAAAAAAAATTCTTTTTCTTTCTTTCTTAAAAATCTTTTTAAGATTAGAATGCTAGATGTTCTGAAAATATATTTTCTAGTTACAGTGCTGGTCTTTGAGACCCTGCTGTTTATTTCCCTAGTTCATGAGTATTGATCATTTCTATATTCTGTTACTTTTTAGCCTTTTTACCAATTTATAGGAGGACGTCAACCATATCTGCAGAGTTTCTTCAGTAGTCTTTCATTGAGAATTTTGGTACAGTTCACATAGTCATCTAGATTTGGAATGGCAGAATGTGCTCCTTGCTAAATCCATTTCCTGTGATCTTTATGTTCTTTACAGAAAGGAATTTTGTTATTCACTACTTTTATATTTCCTAATGTTGCAATATGGTTCTCAGCATTTAAAAAGTGTAAAATGCATATTTTGAGGGGGTGGAGTCTGTAGAAATTTTAGGGGAAAATATTACCATGCATATTTAAGTATGTATTAAATGCACTTTTTATGCAAATCTTTTTGAAAAGGAAGTTGCAAATTAGAAAATGCATAGCTGTGGTGGGATATTTATGGGGAACACACATACTGCAGATATGAAAAGAGAGACACCAAAAATAGATATGTACTACTTTCTTTCAAAAACCGACTGATCCAAAATACACTGCGCAAACAATCCAGTTTCAGACCACTGGATTATTTTTAGACTCTTATAGCCCTGGTTCAATGATAAGGAATTCTGAGAACTGTAGTTTTGTGAGACATTCAGCCTTCTCTATCAGAGAGCTCTTGTGCCACAATAAACTACAGTTCCCAGGATTCTCTAGCACTGAGCAGTTAAAATAGTCTCAAACTGGATTATTTCTGCAGTGTATTTTGGACCTCTGTTGATTTTTAGCTGTGGAGGAGAGCAAGCACCACTAATCAAATAATTTTATTTCTTGCATTAACTGGAAGCATTAATGTATGTGAGCACTCACACACATGCATGCATGTGCATTGGTATACCACAGGGCTAGGAAACCTTTTTGAGCCAGGGCCAGGTTGCTGTCCCTCAGACAATTGGGGGGCCGAAGCACCAAAAATAAATAAATAAATATAATTTTTAAAAAATAAATTAAAAAAATATCCATGAACACTCTCTCAGCCCCAGAAAAGCCATGGCAAAACCCCTGTGGAAAATTTGCCAAGAAAACCCCAAGAACAAGTAATAACAACAATAATCAATATCATCATGGCGGGGTGGTGGTGGCGGCGGTGGCAGGACTGGCCTGGGGCCAGTCCAAAGGCCTCGGGGGCCGCATCCGGGCCTTGGGTTGCCTACCCCTGATATATAGAGAGATCTTGTAGCACTTTTGAGACTGAAAGAAAGAGCTTGGCAGCATGAGCTTTCCTAGACCAAAGTCTGCATCTGAAGAAGTAAACTTAAGTCTACAAAAGCTCATGCTGACAATTTCTTTCTTTAGTTAGTCTCAAAAGTGCTACAAGATCTTTCTACATACTGATTCTACAGACTAACATGGCCATATCTTTAAATTAATTGTGTTTACTGTGGTGGTTGTGTGCCTTCATGTCATTCCTGACTTGTGATGACCCTAAGGCAACCTTATCAGGGTTTACTTGGCAAGATTTGTTCAAAGGAGATTTGCCATTGCATTCCCCTGGCAGCATGAGCTTTTGTAGACTTCAGGCTGAGAGAGTGTGAGTTTCCCAACATCACCCAATGGGTTTGATAGCCAGTCCAAAGGCCTTGGGGGCCTTAGGTTGCCTACCCCTGGTATACCATAACCTGAGTATTTCCAAGGTAGTGATTTCACACACTGGTTTACTATGGGTAAGAAGCCAAATAGTATCCAGTGGATTTGGAGCAACTACTGTATATCCAATTATCATGTGATTTCTCAGTTTTTAAAAATCCAAATGTATGAAATCTGTTGGATCACGTCTATCTATATTCTTATTTATACATTCTCCAAATGTATTTATACATACCTTTATTGGCCAACCAAAATGCACAATATACTTGTTGCAAGCTTTAGAAGCTCCATGGAAAAAATACCCTCCCCACTATATACCATATTAACTAAACATTGAAACAACATGTAGGCATCTGACTAACATCTCCAATTGTTTTTCTTCTGTTCGGTTTGTAACATCTTGCCTGAAAAGAAGCCCATGGAACTTCAAAAGCTTGTAACAAGTGTATTGTGCATTTTGGTTGGCCAATAAAGGTATCAATGATGAATCTTTTTTATTACGGTTTTTGTTTATCCAGCATATGTGGTATACATTTCAAATAAACTTTTTAACAGCTATAATAGTGCAATTTCTTCATCAAAATAGTCATGTCTCTCTTAACCTTATTACACATACTGACACTTGTACTGGTTTCAACCAGTTCAGCTTTTTCTCTAAATACTCTAATGGCAAGCTTAATATTGCTATAAATCATTAAGGTTAATAACACATAAAAAGAGTTCTTGTTTCATAATCACCTGTATTATTATTTTGATCATCTATCATACATCTTTAAATAAAATCTGTCCCGTTCCTGTTCTTTCCAGTCTAGGGCTGTTTACAACTTTAACTGTCCCTCTGCCCATACCCTCTTTCTATAATCCACCTTTCTACTGGATTGTTAATTTATTATTTGATTATATATTCTCTCTTTTCTTTTCCAAGATTTTAATTTTTAATCCTGGAAAATTGTTGGGAATTTTCCCATTTATTTTTCATAATGGCCCTATATCTTGCCAATCTTCCTTATATTTCTTTAGTGAATTGTTCTCTAATATTATTGTGAACTTATCCATTTCTGCCATCTCAAATAACTTTTAGGAGCCATTCTGAGTACATGTCTTCCAAGGATATCTCCATACCTTTCCACATTCTAGCACTGTGATGGCAGACCTATGGCACATGAAGCCATATGCCCTGGCACACAGAGAGCAGAGAGGAAGAGGAGGAGGAGGAGGAGGGAGAGGTGCGCACCTGTTCCTCTTTTTTTCTCCTCGACCCCCCCCCCCCCACGGCCTTCAGCTGTCTCTGGAAAGATATTTAAAGGCTCGGTAGGGCAGGGGGAAGAAGTCCCACCCCCAGAAAGCAGAAGTCCCACCCTTAGGACCAGGTAACACCTGGTGCTGGAAGGCCTTTTAGTTTGGGGACTCGGCCCCAAAAGGTTCGCCATCACTGTTCTAGCATATACAATTTTTGCCGTTGAGATCATATATAACATAATATACATTCTCCAAGAATTTCAAAAGGCTAGCAGGAAAAGATTATTGCATATTTATTTCAAAATATGAACTTAGAAAAACATGTAGAGGGCCATCATCTGGACCATAACTTAATTCCTTGAAAGACATTTATTCAACAGTGTAAGTGTGATTTTCAGATAGTTTTATATAGGTAACACGGAGTAACTAAAAACATGCGGCAAGATTGCTTTGTCTCATGTACAATACAAAGACAGCAACTAATTTAGATATAAGTATTCCATTTTTCTTATCAGTTATAGCACTGTATTACAATACACTTTTAAATAATGTAGTTTAATTCATGCATTCTACAGTAAATTTGCATAACTATGCCAAAGCTCTAATAGCTATTATTGAAATAATACTAAATATCGAAATTACTTCTTATTCATCAGCACACTTCTGTCATTATTTCAATTTATACTGAGGTTAAAAGGAAGTTTTTCTGTATTGCAGTGGCTTGTTTAATACATAAGGTAAAACCATGGTTTCTGATAACTGTCCTTAATGATCCACAACATAGTTGAGATTTCAGGTGTACAACAGGTAAACCATGGTTTTGAGCCTTTACTCTGTATTTGATTGGTTGCTCAGTACCCAGGGATAATCCAACGTTATTCCTAGCTGGAATACTTTTTTGTAGTACATGAAGTAGTAGAGTATATTTATTGAAATCTATAGGATATAAGCTAATTATGACTCAGTGTCCCATTTATTAATTGCTTTTGATCAAATTAGGATTAAAGTTGGATTCTCAGTTTCTTAAGCTCCATTTACATATCTGTAATGCAACTGCTTCTTCAGTGGAACAGTGATTCTTACTGGTTACCCATTGATGTTCACAAACCAGCTTCAAACTGTCTTTTCAGGCCTGGATTTCTGAGGCCCAACTATTTAAAAACTGGGTGTAATTTGGGTAAGACACAGAAAGAATGATGGTTTAATGTTATATTTCATTGTATCTGAACTGACAGTTATGTTTACTTATTTTGCCAGGGTGGACAAGATGATCCTTCCAACTCAATGAGTTTTTGATTTTAGAATTCCAGGATTAAGATCACTCAAACCCAAGTCTGGCAGTCTGTGCAATCTGCACCTTATTATTTTGTTTTGTGCCAGGTTTCATGGGTATCTCATTGAAATGCATGTTCAATAAACTTCTGTTTTTAATGAAGACCAATATGGAAGGTTCTTTCTGTCTGGCTTCTGCTACTTGTGGTTGAGTTTGTTTATCAGCTAGTTAGAAAGTATAATCTTAGACCCAATGAGGAGTTCTTAATTTTTCAGTAGAAGATTTTTAATTTGTGTTCACTGAAGCATCATTGGCCGTTTAGTGGTTTAATGTTATAGTTTGGGATTTCCTGTATATGTTTCATTTCTTTAAACACAAGGGTTTTTTATGAAATCTATAACAGATTGTCTGTGAAATAACTTTCCTCATTAGTTGTGTAGACAAATAACCAATGCACAGCCACTTCTTTGAAACTGATAAAAGAAGAAGTTAAGAAGGGTCATTTTATTTTTCAGGAATGTTTCACTTACACTCACATTCTTATTGTAGATAAATAGTGCATTGCTGTGGTCTTTCCTAAACTCCCAACGATGCCTCCAGAATAAAGTCAAGTGACCGCACGCTTCCATCTTTTTAGATTGATCCAATTGAAAGAGCCTATTAGGAATTGATTTAAACTAGTTTGGATAAGCAGAATCTTAGTTTCAGCTCTTGAGGCTTTGGCTGCTAAAAGTTCACCCTGTCCTGAGCATATACCAGCTCCACAGGCTATCAACTTTATTAGTGTGGAGATAAGCTGATTATATCTTGTCAATCAAAGATGCCAATATCTCAACTGAGAATTTCCCCTTCTCTCCCTCCCTTTTGAGCATTGGAGCAAGCAACAAACGGTGATGTGGTTTGCATCCCCATGGTTGTTACCATGCAGGGTGCAAGGGTCCTGTGATGATGTGATGACTATATTAAAGAGTACATCAATTTGTTTTAAAGTGTTTTGATTTTTTTAATGGTGGCATTAAGAGAGAACATTGTGGTTGCAGCTTTACTAGAAAGCAAAGACTTTTAGAATGAAAAAAAGAAGAAGAGGGAAAAAAGGGGGGGCTTCTTTGAAGCCTACTGGGACTTTGAGTCTTGCTGAGCTCATGGGCGCTTAAGTGCTCCCATAACTGGCATACTCTGATCCACCACCAACTTAGGTACTGTTCTTCTTTCCAAATTATTCAATTATATCAGATAAAATCATACATGCATTTTTAATCTTTAGAGATGCATGTTTTATATTGTGGTGTCCCTTGGCCTCCCTTCTCCCCTCAGTGTTTGTTTGGGGAAGGTTTCACTAAGTATTTGTAGTCTATAATCTGGAGAGATTCTTTTTAAATGGAAGGTCATTCCTCACTTGTGAACTGTGATTAAACATTTGGAAATGCGTTTATGACTATAAGATAAGTAGTGTCTTATAAACATTTGCATCTTTTATTTGTAGGGAATATCAGATAAATAGAACATTCTTTCAAATATTATTCTGTACTGTTTCAGCTCTAGTCTTCATCATCTAGTTAGTAAAAGATGTGCAGAGAGAGAGAGGGAAACTCGGGGCTTTTGTTCTTCACATCTGTGGTTTGCTCTCACCACGGCTCCCTCATACATCAAATGCAAACAACAGAAGCCCATCCCTTTCTTGTATCTCCTTATACTCGCCACCCAATGAAGACTGGAGCTAAAGTGCTACTGAACTACATTGCCACAGTGGATTATCTTTTTACCAGTCATTCTTACCCCACTGTATCAATTTTTCCAGTAGCCAATCAAGTGCTCCTCTTTTCAGAAATACAGTGGAGATAGAAATTTTATTTTAGCTTGATAAATTAGCTATAGTTAAACAGAAGCACTTGCATCCATGTTGAACCATATGGTATATATACAATTTGTGCTTTCTCATCAATTTAGAGGTCTTCTTTGTGTCTGTTACACCTCCCTGAACAAGACGTCTTACATCCTGTGCTAAGTTTTTTATGTGTCCTTTCCATTGGTTGCATTTCAGACCTGTACATGCTTGCATGAGGCATTTCATTCATATTGTATCATGCTCCATGCTTTCTAAACAGTGAGCATACTAAACAGCAGTGTGTTTCACCACTACTGAGTTTGCTGTGATGAAAACAAATTATTTTATTTTATGTGTTAGTGTATACAGTGCTTTAATTCCAATTTCTTTTAAGAATGGTTGTGTAGGATTGTAGCCATAACTTTTCACTTTTGGCAGCAAATCAACATTGCCTATTGCACTTAAAACACCTGCAATTTGTATAGCTGAGAAGAATACTACCGGTAAATCCTAATTCCTCTTACCACACATAATACACACTTTTTCTGGCTGCACACTAGTGAAGCTGTAGGTTTTTCTTCTGTTCTCTGCTGTTGAATAATTAGCAATGGATGTGTGCTGTGGAGGTACTAATAGTAGGCTCCTGGCATCTTTAAGCTTATTGGATTCTATTAAATGCATTCACGTGCTTGCATTTTCCATCCTTACTCCTTTGTTAGCTGTGTGCAATCTGGCACTTGGAATAAATCAAGAACCATTGACAGTTCATCAAATGGTAATGTCTTTCCTAGAGGTATTTCACATATTAAAATCACTAGGTTACTTTTAAAAGCTTCCAAAGCCAAATCCTAACAGAAAATGTTCTCTGAGACTAAATATGCCTAAATTGATAATCCTTACCTTACCATTTTCCCCTTCTCTAGTTTTGTTTCTTAAGTAATTATGTAATCTTTGTCTTTTTACTTTATAGCAAACTACTTGAGTGCATAAGGTGACACTACTTATAGATATGAAGGAGTTTATCAGGGACAGGTGGTAGTAACAATCAGTTGTAATCTAGTATTTTAAGGTAGGCCAGCTATTATCATGAACAAAATCTATGATTTCTGTGCTGCTAAAACATAGTGCAAGTTAGAAATTTTGAAGTCATTAAAAATCCTATCTTTTAATATAATATCAAATGATCTGGCTAAGGAGGAAACAACTGAATCCATACACTAATTTTGATATTTGAAGTTTGCGTGTGTAATACACCTGTCATTCTCTAGTTGCTTTTCATTTACAAATGAATTGACTATGACATTTTGGATATGGAGAAAGTTGCCATAACAGAATAAATGTGATTTAAAAAAAACACCAAATGTACTAGATGCTAATAAGTGAACATATGTCTTAATATGTCCTAATACACGAAAATATGTATGCAGAGCCAACTTATGGAAGCTGTGTATGTGCTACTTCCATATTTGGGATCTGTTGCTCAAGAACAAAGAAGTAAAAACATCAAGATGAAATTTTACACTAATTTAGTGCAATCCCTGTTATCTGGGAAGCTCTTCCACAGATGGACCTCCTTGTGTGAGTAAAAATAAACAGGATTGTTTGTGTTATACCCTTGCTTAGGAAATCACAGTTTTCCCTGTGTTTGCCATAGTCTTGCATAATGATTATGGACATGTCAGTGTAGATGCAAAGTCTGTAAATAAAATGTAGTGTTCAAAATCTTGATATCATCCTGGATGCCTGACCCTGCAGCCCTATACTAGTCTATTCAGATATTATTTCCAGGGATTCTGTGGCATTTACTTTGAGGGAAGCAAGTTGAGGAAGTAGCTTTAAGTGAGCAAATAATTAGTTAATATTGTTAATCAGCAGAGTTGTGGATGTGTAGCTCGGTATCCACATTTCTGCATGCATAGGTGTGAACAAGGGAATGATTGCATTTCTGTATGGTCACAAATTTGTTCCCAACACTTGTTCCTCTTCTGAATGTTCTGTGCACTAATTTCAAAGCCTTCTAAGTGATAACAAGTTTTAGTCACAATGACCATCATCTATGAGTATAATGTCTATTAGTATACAAAGATACTCCATATATGACACTAGAGGCCAGGTTAACAGTAGCCTCTGTGAACTATCAAAACACAGAAGCAAACATATTTAGGTTTTTTTAAAAAAAAATCAATATGTTTTTATCTTCTTTCTTGGAGCAATAGTAGATCTTCACACATTAGATGTCCACAAGCATTTATTTTTCCTTTTATTCTGCAGCTTTTCATTTCTCCAAGCAAAAGAAAAACAGAAGTGCACAATGGAAAACAAGCTAGTAAAGCTCAAGCTTTTCTTTTGTTGTAAAGCTTTGCTTCTCATGACAGTAATTTTTTAAAAAATAAAGTTACTATTTATTCTCAAATTTTGTGATCATTTTGCACAGTGTAGAAGAGCACTTTTACTATTGTAACCCATTATAGCATCATTTTGATGCATTAGGTTTTATCGTATAAATCACATGTTTTCGGTGGAATTCTTGTTTGCTCCCCAACATTAACAGAGACACAATGACTTTTAGAGGAATAATGGAGGGAGGAAGAAACCCCCCTTCCACCCACACACATATAAATAAAGAGAATGAGCATCTTTTTTGAGTTCTTCCCTGAGGGAGAAATGTTTATCACTCCACCCTCATTCGACAGAAGTGAATTTTATAATAAAATTTCGCCTAATCGGGCTCTGTCAGTGAGTTGTCTTATCATTGGGAGGAAAATGACACCGATCCTATCGAAAAACAGAGACGATGTCACCGTGTCTCCAATCACAGCTTCTCAGCTTCCATATCTACCTTCTCCACAAACACCAAGCTCTGCTTTTTTTAAGAACATCAAAACCCAGCAAAGTCATTAAAATTGCACCCGCGTAGAGTTTCAGGGATCAGCCACACTGGTGCAAAATGGGATGTGGGAAAAGAGACTCTCTAAATGTGCTAATTCCATTGTCACATGTTTACGGCTTAATTTTAATCAGTTAAAAAAGCCACAGATTGCAATAAATTGGCATTATCTTCTGTGACACCAGAGGACACAGTTGGTTCAAGGATTTAGAGGGTCTCTGGCAACAGTATATAGTGCTGCAGACAAAGTATTTTTACGCTTGAACTACGGTAGCTAAGGTGCAATCCCCAGTTAAGACTGCAAACAAAGACTATAACCCGCACAGTGCTAAGTTCAACATGCAGACCACCTTCAGTTTAGAATACTAAACCAAATACTACTGGAGAACATTTTAAATGAACGATAGACTGAGTTTTAGCTGCTGATATGCTTTGAGAAAAAAGAATTAAGTATAGTTCTGCTATGGGAATTTTTAAGCAAAAAGCTGAAATCACTTCTTTAAAAGACCTGTTCCTGAGTTTTCCTGCTTCAGAACCAAAATGTTTGAATCAGTTGTATTGTCTGACATGATGTCTACAGGTTTGCCGAGTGTGTTGCATTTATGCCTATGCACAAAGAGATGCACAGCTGGAAATAGGTGGAAATAGCGATGTCTAAATTTGTAGAGATGCTTTGCAGAATGGGGGAAAGTTTTGACAGTTTATGTTTTCTACTTAGAAGTGACCATCTCAGGTCATGTGTAGATTGCATATGACATCGATTTGTAATTTTTGTTTAGCACGTTTTATTTTCTTTCTCTTCCTAATTTTGTTTAATGTATTGCTTTCACTTGAAAGTGTCTCACTGAAAACTTATTTTTGGCTATAGAGGAATTTGCCTTAATAATGTAACAGATATATATGTGTTTGTGTGTGTGTGTGTATGTACATACATAAAGCCCACAAGAACACATTCACTTTGAGGTAGTGGATAAATTACACATTGAAAATGCATGACCAGTGCAATAGTAGAAGTAGAAAGTAAATGAAGTGAAGAAGGACTAAGGGAAATAATATAACCAAACACACAGCACTATTAAAAGACATTTAGCAAGAGAGAGAAAATGCCCACTTCAGTTAGCTTTAGTCATATTGCAAATTGTCATTTTTACAAAACTATAAATGCATTTAATGCAGAATGTAATATATATCAGTCATCCAGTTTCCCAACATGGTATTTTGGCTTCACAATTTAGATGGCATAGCATATGATTTCAAGATGTTGTTGTTGTTGTGTGCCTTTAAGTTATTTTAGAAGTGGTTAAAATTAATTTAAAAGATAGCTGCAACTATAGTTTAAAGTCAAGATATTGTAAACAGATTTGCATAACAAAATATGAAGAAATTCTGGAAGGATCCCCGTGAGATAAATTTGTTTCGTTGGTTTTGTAGTATTTTCTTCATATAGATATGAAAGGCCTTTGTAACACAAGAAGTCAGAGTGCAGATCTTCTTGACATTATTTCAGAATGCAGCGTTTGATTAAATATTTGTTTTTAACTAGATAAGCTTGAAACAGAGATACATGATATTCATTCCCCACCTCGTCCAGTATTGCTGGTAGAAATTAATGCTTTCTTTTTATTTAACACAAATAGAATACAAAATACATCACTTTTTATGTGTTCGGATCAATCTACTTTAAGCCTGTTTTTATTGTCTTTTATAACATTATGCTGTTTTGTCTTATATGTTTGCTCAGCTTTAGGAAATTTGTGGGGTCACTTTTCTGGAATAATAGAAAAAAGGAATTTAGAGCAAATTTTGAATATTATTATTTTCTGTCTCTGGATTAGGAAATTGTTCTGCATAACAAAGGAGACTTCTTTATAGCAGTATTTTCGACTCTATAAAGGCTAGTATTACTTCAGTTCATAAAAGAAAATACAAAACATTAAGTGTATAAAGGCATTTAGAAGAAAACATTTTCCATAGAGTAGCATGTCTACAGAAGGAAAAAGTATTTTATTTTTGAAAGTGATGAAAAGCATGTTTAGTTTTTGGAAGATTTGAATTGATTTGCTAGTGATGATTTTGTGTATGCATATTTACTATGAATATTTCTAATTTTCATCTCATGAGCTTTTTACTACATAGAGAAATATTATGGTCCCTTCTCTTACATTAATTATTTCTTGAACTTTAGAAGTAAGAATGTTAATTTGGAAGGAGATTCTGTTGATTTCAACCTATTTTCAGCTAGGTTTAGCTAGGTAAGAGCTTAAAAAGTGCTGCAAATTGTGCTTTTTTTTAATGATAATTTTTTTGGACATAAACAAAATCAAAACTAGGTTTATATCAGTTGTGTGATATCTATATTCCCCTGACTGCTATCTTGGAAATAAGTTCTACTTATTATAGGGTTTAATTAATATTTCTTCAATGAAATTATTATATTTTCATTTACTTTGAAAGGAATCTACAAAAGAAGCATAAAGAGCTTACACAGTGTACTGCAAAAAAGGACATAAAAATGAAACTTACTTCCTTTTCCATTGTAAAGAAGAGTATAACTGCTTAGAAGGATAATACATAAAATAATGATGAACCAAGTTACCCTTTTGCAAAATAAAGTCTCAGTACTTGATTTACATCAACTAGTATAGACTGTTCCTGTTTTCTTTCAGACAGCTACTAATTTGCTGTTAAGTTTTGATCTCTAAACTGAAAATCATATATTGAAATGGAGTGAATATATAATTATTGGCATTATCTGTTGTAACTTTGCAAAAGCTATCTGTAGCTTTGTTTTTCCTGTTTGCAGTTGTGTTATACTGAGAAGACGCTCCTTGCAAAAATTGTCCCTCTGATATGTGTTCTATTTTTCTACACATAGGCTGCGCCATTGAGCCACCAGTCAAATAACATGTTTTCTTTCTTAACACTGTGTAAGAGATGAAGCTGAAAATGTACTTAAGGGAACTGGCTATCAGCATCTTTTTGTGTTTGTTACCATAATGGAATTTGGAAGAAATGCCATATGTTTTAAGTACCTAATTGTAACTTTAGTGAGTGTATTATAAGTTTGACCCTATTAAGTTTTCTCCCTTGCTGTAAATACACTATTGTTACTTTTTTAGTACAATATAACACAGTAGTTCTTTTTGAAATGTATATCAATTTTGTATTAAGCATTTATTCATATAGCAGGGATATTAATAATACATTTTATAGCAAAAATAGTATCTGGATTTATATGACCAAGAATTGTGAATAAAGTGATAGGCTCAGAAAATATAGTTTAAAGGTGGCATGATGAACAGGATTTAAACTTGATTAATTTTTTTAGTATCTGAAAATGCATTTAAAATAAGTTTCAGTATGTCAAGATTATTTTTTTTTCTTTTAAAGTGTGCTTTAATTTTGGTATTGAATTGTACTGTGCGGTAACAACCAATTAACCTCCTGTATCTGTGAAAGGGATTTGTTAAAAGTCAAAGTGAATACTATTACTGTTCATCTAATGGAAGATGTAAAATGTTCTATAAGTCCAGAGAAAAGCTGCTTCTGTTCTGATTAATGTGTGATACACATTAGTACAGTATTTGCATAAACAGTAGATACATCTGATATCAGGGTCTCTGAATTAGTGGCTTTTGGTATTCTGTATTTTGAATTCTTTCTGATAAATGCTAGATAGTTTTACTTGCTATCATGAGTAGGTAAAATAGCAGAACAGTCATATAAAGTTCTAAGTTAATGACAGCTTTAAAACTATGCCTTTTAACTGCACTGTCAACTGATATACATGGTAATGGGACAAGGAGGTAGGTTCCATACATTATAAAGTTTAATAGTCAGTTGTCACTTATGGAACAACCTTTAACTCTTTTTTTTTTTTTTGTATGGGTGACCAGACTGCCGGTCACAGAGGTTTATTTTTAATCCTTGATTATTGTTTTTACAGATACACATATTAGAATATTTATTTCCTTAAAAAAGGCCATACCACTATGAATCTGAAAGTAACTGACAATGCTGCATTCACAGAGACAAAGATGTATTTAAGCAAGAATTGCATTTGAACCCATTGTATTTAGGGCCCAAATACACTTTAAAATACATTTCCAAAAGAAACATAATATTAACTTGATGTGTCATAGCAGTGTAATTTGATTTCTTAAAATAATTCAATAAGGTCTATGACAATAATATTAAGCTCCTTTGTACTGGAGTTCTGTTTCTTTACACTAATACACAGTAATATATTCTGGAAATGTGCTGTCACTTAGCATATGAATTCAGTTTGGAAAACTCTCTGAAAAGGCACAGAATTAAAATGGAAGGACAGAGAGTACAATTTTTTGAATTTGATGGAAAAGCTGTTGAAAATAATAAAATTTGTAAATTTAATGAGATCATTGGTAAACAATATGCAAATAAAGATAATCATATTATAATCTGCATCTTCCATGCCTGCTTTTGTGTTTAAGAAACTGCCAATAGACCTGGCCAAGGAATTACCAATAAATCTCTTTTGCAAAAATGGACAGTTTTACTAACTTCTATTTAGCTGGTGCTGTTATAGGACATGGAAATGGTCCAAGATAGGGTCAAGGTAAAGCAGGGTCAGATGTGTGTACACAAAATCATGGTCACCAGTTGACACCTGTAGCACCGTTCACTTAACATATTTTTATAGGATCCCATTGGTGGTTGGATATGATGTGCAGTGTTTTTAAAACTATAGTTTGTTGGATATGAACATGACTTTCAATGAATGGAAAAGCTTTTTTACTTTCACCAAAGGGGCTGAGATCTGGCATTTCAGGGAGAAGGAGAAATGACCTAAAATGAACTCCTCCTTTCCTCCAGGAGGATAGTCCAATGGACAGAATCTGCCTAAAGTTATTTTTGACCCATCCCATTCAGGGGATCACTGAATGAGAGAAGAGAATCTTTGGCAAATTAAAGCCTTATGCCTCTTAACCTAACCAACTAGTTTATCTACATCAGGGGTAGGCAACCTTTCCCCCTTAAGGGCCGAGGGACTTCAGCTCCCAGAATCCCAGGAGCTATTGGCCAACATGGGATTATTGGCCAACATGGCTGAGGCTTCTGGGAGCTGAAGTCCCTTGGCCCTTAAAGGGGAAAGGTTGCCTACCCCTGATCTACATTAAGATTGTGTGCTGCTGTGGTCTCCCTTGACTGTGGCATATCGATCTCCAGTTTTGCATCATAACATCCCTTTACAACAGCATAGCAACAGTAGGAGGATGCATGAGCAGGGCAGTCCTGTATTTTTAAGCTGACTACATTGTGCATGTTTTTATTGGGAAAAGCAATAAGAGAATGCATTGCAGAAGTAGACAAAAGAATACATAGGATAGAAGTGGGAAGACATCTACCTTAAAACTTAGCTTGGAGGTGTTCCTA
>JAIPUX010001880.1:53190294-53213139 GCA_020142125.1 Phrynosoma platyrhinos | reverse complement strand
CTTTGAGCAGCTCTTGTTGATTTCTCACATCACTGTAAAATCTTCCAAGAATCTCTAGATAAATCCCTCAGGCACTGACAACATTCCGATAGTGCTTGTTTCATATGGCTGAACTTGCACTTGGTGTTTCGGTTTGCTACATACTGAATTCT
Source organism: Phrynosoma platyrhinos (assembly GCA_020142125.1). NCBI lineage: Eukaryota > Metazoa > Chordata > Lepidosauria > Squamata > Phrynosomatidae > Phrynosoma > Phrynosoma platyrhinos. The sequence continues at coordinate 53,212,987 of JAIPUX010001880.1, read as the reverse complement.
CAGAGTGCTGTTTACTTGGAGAAAATCCTTTTCAACAAAGCCCACTCTTCACAGCTGAAACTTGCCATTGCAGGGTATGTAGCACATGAGGGATGTAACCCAGTATTTAAAAACAAAACAAAACACAACACTATATGTAGTGGATGACTCATTTTCCATCTTTATTCTTTGTCAGGAGTGTTACCATTATTCTTGTTTTTAACCTAATTATTCAGGTATATCTATTGTCCTAAACTTTTGCATTATCCACTGACCTTACTGTTCACAGCTGAACATAGATAGCTCCCACCCCCACCCTCGCTGTCCTCGCTTTTTAAAGTATCTCCTTAGGTCTGCAATTCTGCTTTCTTAGCTTGGATTGATCATGAAACACTTTCCATATTCTTTCTCATCAGTCATATTCTGAAACTTGATCCAGTTCTTCATTTAATATAGCCCCCAATTTATCTCTTCTTCATCATTGAATCCTGTATAGGGGAAAAGGTGGGATATAAAAGAAAATCTTACCACTTTTTTTTAAAATATATCCAACAAAAACAATAAAGAAAATCAACAATCTTTACAACAGTCTTTTGAAACTCATATAAATCATAACAATAAGCTTATTAAAACAGCAGAACAAAATAGTCATTGACTATTACAACTTAATCAATGTGTCCTTAAAGAACCATAATATCGAAGGACTAAAATAGCACAATATTCCCCAAGTACATCTGAGAACAGGTGCACTAGCGTTCTGTTCGATTTTTTTTTTTTTTTACAAACATGTCATCACAGCCTCAACTATGTAATGTATTTTTACTATACATGATCTCTATAACCAATAGTCCACTCTTGATAGTTTTTATTTGGAATACCTTCTGTCCCTACTCCACAAGGCACAAGCATGCTACCAATAGATTATGCCCAAGCTGGGATATTCTGACTAAGTGTGTAAAATGTGCATATAAACACCCTGACACAAGTGTGGGGCTGCGGCAAAGCAAAGAAATGAAAGTGAGATAATTCCAATGGATGTAATTACAACATGCACAAACCAGACAGTCTAGCAGGGGGGCATGAGTGAAGGAGGGTGAAGGGGACATGTGGGGCTCCATGGTTTTGCTTTGCCAATGTATCACTCACACACCAATGGACTAGTGCCTTGAACTGGTGGTGATCACACATGAGACTGTGTTGCCAATAAACAGGGTGTCCATGCAGTGGGATGGCATTGAGACAGATATGGGAGGTACTTGGGGGGGTCACATGTGGTGTATTTGTGTAATGATGCACATGTATGTTAGGGTAACAACAACAACAAAATAACCCAGCAGCATGGCTTAATGCCCCACCATGCAGTCAGCCCATGCATATTTTGCCCACATTGGGATTGGGCTGGGTTTCAACCTACTCTGGGAAAATGCCAGATTGAACAGCTTTTTCCTGCCCGTCTGTTCCGAGCCTCTGTCTTACAGTCATCCCCCCCCCCCATATCCACAGATTTTGCATCTAAGTATTCAACAATCCATGGCTTGAAAATATTCCAAAAGAATAATAATTCCTAAAAGCAAACATAATTTTGCCATTTTATATAAAGGACACCATTTTACTACATCACTGTATATAGTGGGATTGGAACATTCATGGTTTTTGGTATCCAAAGGAGGTTTTGGAACCAAACCCAGCAGATACCAAAGACTCACTGTAGTTAATTTCTCACTGTAGTGAGAAATGAAGGGAATTGAAGTACACACAGTTCATCCATCTTTTGGAATCTGAAACCATTGCTAAGGCCTCCTGGATTAAACGAAGGGGGGAGCTCTGTCATCTATTTGACAGCCTTTTGACTATTCGAAGATAGCTGTCCTATTTTTTCCTCAAGCTAAGCACACACAACTTCTTCATCCATTCTTCACAGGATTTGATGTTAAGTGTCCTTATGAACTTTGCATTCCTCAATAATAATAATAATAATAATAATAATAATAATAATAATAATTTATTTATATTTCCCGCCTCTCCCTACGGATCGAGGTGGGATTACACAATTAAATGAATACAATATGCAAAATACAAACAATAAAATAGTGAAATCAAACAACAATAATAAATTATAAGAGCGTAGAATATAATATAATAAAATAAATAAAAATAAAATAAAATAGCCAATCATCATCAGAATCTAGAAGTCTAGAAGATCAGATGGATAGACCCGCCAGAAGACCTCCATCTTAAGAGCCTTCTTAAAGGCATCTAGCGTAGTAATAAGACTAATCTCTTCCAGTAGGCCATTCCATAACATGGGAGCTGCGGCCATGTAAGATCTTTGGGAAGTTGTGTTGAGTTTGGTTCTATGATGTTCTAATAAGTTCTTCCCAGATGTTCTGAGAGTGATATTACAGTTCAATAATATCATCTTTAAACTCATCTTGAAAAATTTAGGGGTTTTGGACTATGGCCAACATCCTGTTAGTAACTTATACAAATGTGAGTCAATCTTATACCTGAAGATGTTTTCTCCTTCTTCTTCTCCTCCTTCTCAGTAATCACTTCCTCCCTCTGCAATGCCTATCCACCCCCAGACTTACCCCTAGACTTACCATTGAGCCACTGTATTCCCTCCCAAACAGCCATTCCATGGTTGGTGGAGAATGGGGAGAACACAGAAACCTGTGTTCATCGCCACATACAAAACAGTCACATTTTCTGCTAAAACTTTTGGAGAACCTCAATGGACCTCAATATCTTCCTCTATCTTCCTATGGGGGTATCTTCCTCCATCTTCCTATGTATCCTCAGTATCTTCCTCCATCTTCCTAAGGAGACATAGCCATACGTGGCTCCTATGTATGCTGCCCCGTGGGGGCCCTGCAGCAGCTCAATGGTAAGGGGGTATATTGAATGGCCAGGTATGGTTTAGTTCCTCATGCATAACTACTGTGTCGTGCTGTGCCAAACAGGAAGCCTATGTCTCCTACAATTTCTAAGTTAGTACAGTCAGTATCTGTAAACAGTTATGTTTCCAAATTCTGCTAAGACTACAGAGCTGGACATGGTACTTTATATTAAGTGTGACTAAAGTAGAATAGAGAATTGCCATTAATAAATGTGATCTGGTTACTATACATCTAGTGATGCAGCCTAGAATTACATTAATCTTTTTAGCTATTGCTTTATCCTGTTGACTTATGTTTAGTTTAAAGTCTATTGAACTTCCAGGTCCTGTTCTCATATGCTGTTGTCAAGCCAGATGTTATTCATCCTGTTTGTGCAACTGATTCCTCATACCTAAATACAGAAGTTATATCTATTAAAACAATTTTTTTTGTTTTGACCCCATTTCCTCATCATGTCAAGATCATGCTGAATCCATAATAGTATGTAGTATGAAGTGGTATATAAATGAAGCTGCTAACTGCTATGTTACTCTAAAAAAAAAAAAAAGCAGTAGTCTTGGAGACAGATGATGGAACAATATTACTGAAGGTCAGCCTCAGTCTTGTTAATCTGTAGATAGCAGAACATTTCACAGGTCTGTGCACATTGCCATAAGTATGATTGTAGAAGAAAGTATTTTATTTATTTGCTTGTTTATTAAAATGTTTATACCCCTCCCTGTATCAAAGATCTCAAGGAGGCTTACGAAAGCATTAAAACAAAATATAATAATTTAACGAACTAAAAGTATATTAAACTTCAATAATAAATTAAAAATATTTTTAAAGATTTAAACATTTTAAACTATGTACACTCTATTTGGGATGAGTTGTTGAAGCCTAAAGGCTTTGATGGACAGCCAAGATTTAACTTGATTCCTAAATGAATGAATGTTGGCACCCACTGGGTCTCCAGGGGAAGGGCATATCACAATTGGAGTGCCATAACTTGGAAGGCCCTCTCCCATGTCCCAATACAGTGTATTGATCTCACTGCTGGGACACGGAGGAGCCTGCCCTAATCTTAATTTTTGGGCAGGCACATACGGGGAGAGGCATTCCTCCAAGTATCCAAGCCATTTATGGCTCTAAATGTTATCAGAAGCACCTTGAATTCAGACTGGAAATGTATTGGCACCCAGTGCAATTCTTTTAATTCTGTAATTCTTTTATCAATGGCATGATATATTGAGAGCCAGCATGGTGCAGTAGTTTGAGCATTGTACTTTGACTCAAGAGATCAGGGTTCAATTTCCTATTCAGCAATGGAAACCCACTGGATAACCTTGGGAAAATCAAACAATCTCACCCCAGAAAACCCCATGATAGAATTGCTATAAGTCAGAAATGACTTGAAGGCACACAACAACAACAACATAAAAATGATATATTGTATATATGGTACTCCAGTCAGCAGTTGAACAGCTGTATTTTGCACTAGTTGCAGCTTCTGAGTTTCCATGTAGAGTGCAAAAAAGTCGAACTGAGAGCTTACCAGTGCATGGACTACTGTGGCTATGTTATCTCTGTCCTAGAAAAGATGTAACTGGCACCCCAATTGGAGCTGATATCAAGCATTCTGTACCACACAGTCCACTCACGCTTCCAGTGAAGGAGAGATCTAGGAGCATTCCCAAGCTATGTACTTACTTCTCCGGTGGAGTGCAGATGAGTCAAGAGCAGGCTGTTTACCCAGTTCTTGGCCACGAGAACCACTGATCCACAGAGCCTCTTTTATGGGTGCACATAATGTGAGGGTGGTTATGAGAATGGCAAAAATGGGTGTGTGTATGTGTGTGTGCAGAAGAAGGAAGGAAAGAGGAGATGAGTTTCCATAGTGTACCATGGATCATGAGAGTCAGATTTTTTCCCCATTCTTTTTTAAACCCTGGATTTTGTATAGATATTTTCAATCCCACTCACTTTTCTCCTGGTTACTGAAGAAACTAATGTCGAAGGGAGTGTCAGGTGTTCAGGGCAAAGGCTGAAACATGTCCGATTTGGCTTGTCTTCACTGAAAATGACAGGAAAAAAGCAGATAATTTTATAGTGGTCAACAGCAACAATATTGTCTCACAAAAGACTTTGACAACAGAATCTGATTTATGCATATGTGTAAAAGTAGGCTGACATAATTTCTTCGCAGTATCCAGCCCTCCACAAGGAACAAGAATAACCCAGGCAAAGTTAGGTGAACATCTTTTCCTTGTAGGTAGCTTGGATTTCCCAGGTGTTATAACCTTATTCATTTTCCTTCATCACTCATATTATTATTTAATGTGTGTACATGTGTATTCACTATATTAGGAATGTGGTGCTATTCACTTTTCCTGTCCTAAATGCTTTTGTTCATCCTGCATTCCATGCAGTTGCCTTTCATACCCATGTATTTAGTAGCCATTCAATGCCTGGATGGTATTCACACATAGATTATGTTTTTAAAAATTAGGGGGGAAACATTATTAAGGCCCAGATGCTGTGAATGGATGATTACAATTTGCCTATCATGGTAATAGCACCTGTTAGAGGTGTGACACAAAAGGCAGTGACAGGCAGTGTAATTTAGTAATTGTAGCCATTGTACTGTATAGCTGGTCAGTTCACCAGGCAAGTACAAAGAAACTAGTGTTATGGCAGAGCAGGGGTGGGTAAGCTTAATAGAGAGAGCTAGTTGTGTACTGAAAGAGACTGTTGGTGGAGGCCTAAACTCTCAGGGGGCAACTTAGAATGAGTTGAAAAGAATGAACAAAAATGTGCAAAAAGGGGATGGGGGAGTTGCAGGTTTTCCTGTTTCAATTCTTAAAGTGACAGACAACTTCTGCTGATGAGCAATACTGATTTGTCTTTATAAAGGAAAATTGAGAATTCCTTTTATCGCTGTGTGTCTCTAGGAAATGTGAGGAACATTAGATGTTGGGTATGGCTTAGTGAACCTTAGGAACAGGCTTGGTAAGATTGTAATTTGTATAAAATGAGCAGGGAGAAACAGGTTTTCTTTTATTTATTTGTGTGAGCAGCGAAAGCTCGACTTTTTTTTTTTCTGCATGTGCATTTGAGGCTAGATGTGTGTGATATTAAGCAGGGAGAGCCACTTTTATCCAGCAGTAAAGTGAAAGGGAACATAAGCCATTGTATGAAGAAGAAAAAAATCAGTGTCAGGAAGTCATATTGTGGTCTTTATTACACAGTGGGGAACTTAATGTGTGTCCCATTGAGTCCATTGATCCCTTCCTCAGTACAGCAAAGAACATTCATGCCCTTTAGTGCAGATGGAAACCTCAGTTCTCCTTATGACCCTTCAACAGTGATTCCCCATGCACTCCAAGAACATGTAGAAAGTCATGCACTTCATCCTTGTCACCAACCTCCCTGGCCTCCCTAGTTCTTACCCAATATTTATGTGCCTTACATGGGAGATCTGAAGAGGGAATCACTTAATGTTCACCGGGACATGAGTAAGTTCTCCCTTTAGACTGTCCAGCTAATGGAAGATCTGGGATGGATGAGTGTGGCAATGCATATGCCCTGTTCTCTTCCTCCATGCATACATGGATCGTATGGAGGGAAGCATTGGGGGGGGGGGGGACAGAATGAGGAAGGGAATTTCTACCCACGAAAGTTGACCTTCAGACCCCAGATTTCTAAAATTGCTGTAACTTAAAACTTCAAGCAAACATTTAGAAATAGATGATGCACAAAAGTGCTCCAAGATCCCTTTGCAAACTGACCCAGACTAACACAGCTGTGTCTTGAAACTTAGAAGTAGAGCTTAGGCATCCAAAGAAAAGGGGTAGGCTAATTATCAAGGGAATGTGAACACAGCAAATAGAAGAGTTCTGAGTATTTATGATTATCAAGGTCTCATCTTTGCAATGCTAGAAATGTTGGGACTGAAGGAAATTTCCATTTGGGGTGGCAGAATTCTCATTTGGGAAGGCAGTGGCTTCACTTTGCCCCCGGTAACTACATCCCTGTTGTGAAGGAAGCTTTGTCAGTTTTCTAGCTTATAGAATAGGGGTGAGGGTGGGGGACAGGTGAATATCTTTTCATTTTGCAAATCATTGTTGAAGGTTTTGAAGTAAGGGCTACAATTTAAACATTTTCATTTTCCTTCTGAACCTAATTCTAAACATATGTATTGTTAACTGATTTAAAAAGCAGCATATATGTAGTTTTAAATAAATCATTTTTTAAAGCAGGGGTCGGCAACCTATGGCCTGCGGGCTGGGTCCAGTCCCCCGAGGCTTTTGGACCAGCCCCCGCCGCCCCCCACTGCCGCCGCTGCGTGCGCTACCACCGTGCGCATCGTGGCTGCCATTTTGTTTTCCAAAATGGCGGCCACGACTTGTTCGCACATGCACAGGAGTACTGCACATGTGCAAACGAGTTGCAGCCGCCATTTTGGAAAACAAAATGGCAGCCGTGACACACATGGCGCTGGCAAGGGTCGACGGGGGCTGTGCATGTGTGTGTGAGTGCGCGCGCCGCCATTTCCCCCTCCTCGGCCCGCAGAAGACCTGGAGGCCAGCGGACCGGCCCCAGGTAAGAAAAACTTGCCGACCTCTGTTTTAAAGCCTTGTTCTTGGACAAAGTCAGGCTTGTCCTTCTCTCTATACAGAATGCTTATTGCTACCATTTTCCCCTCATTTATTGAGACAGTACAAGTTCTCTTTTGATTCTCTTTATCTCTTCAAACTCCTACCATTTAAGAATTTGTAGATTTCACCTCCTGACTTTATATGAATAAGAAAGCATAGATTATTGCTAAACAGCTCTATTTGGGTATCTGTATGTAGTTCTGGGAGACTATCTCATTATGTTATAATGTGGCTTACCTGAGCTGGCTTAAAATTAGAAGCAGACAGCATCCTGATAGTATCAGATGCATTTAGCTACCAAAATTGCCGCCCGGGTGCAGCCCGGCTCCATCGCCGCTCAGAGGGGTGGCCAGGTTTTTTTTGAGCTGGAAAACTCCTGGGTTCAAAAAGAGTCATGAGGAGCATCCCTTGGAGTGGCAATGGAGCCGGGCTGCACCCGGGCAGCAATTTTGGCAGCTAAATGCATCTGATACTATCAGGATGCCACCTGCTTCTAATTTTAAGCTGGCTCAGGTAAACCGTGTTATAACATAATACAATAACCTTCCTGGTTGTTGTACATATGTTTTGTCAGACTGGAGCTACCTTCTTTAATCATCTGGTTCTGTCTGATGTGCACAAGCTCATATACGTGGGATATCGTAAAGTAATAATTATCACCCAGAAGTTATGATGGTATATTGATGAAATTTTGTCAGTGTCATCATTGGTCCCTAAGTGCATGATGTTGAGAAAATCAGCTCATTGTATCCTTTATTTTTGTTACAGGTTCTGCCAGAAGTTACTAAAGTGTAAGATGGAGAAGATGGATGGGAGTATTGTAAAGTAATAATTATCACCTGGAAGTTATTATGATATATTGATGAAATTTTGTCAGTGTCATCATCACCAAGTGACTTTTTCTTTTCCCAAAAATAAAAAATCCATTGCGGGGTTGCCAATTTGGCAACACAGATGATGTCATTCATGAGGTGGAAGAGTAGGTTAAGGCGCAATCTGCAGACTTCTACAATAACGGATGTGACTACGTAGAGATAAGTTAACAACTACAAATCAAAACAAATTTTCTGTCAAAAAATTTTAAAGGTGATAATTAAAACTTTACAATGCTCCCTCGTAATAAGTCCAGCTTGTTCTTTAGTTCATTCTTGTGTCTTCTGATATATCATACCCTTTGCAATAGTTCTTTTCTCTCTGTTGTTGCAGATACATCTTGCCTTTAAGATCCTTTTTTAAAAAATAAAATAAAACATTATCTTCCCAGGAAAAAATGGACCAACACCTGGCCCAGTGCAACATTAGTTGCTCTGTTTTAACAACAAGTATAACTCTTCCCCTCATCTGCTTTTGATCATAAGCTTTTTATAAGGACATGAAACTTCAGTGATCACAGCATAACACATTGCGCTTGATAGTTTTAATATTAAGTAACCTTAGCTTTCAAAAAGCAAAAGTTGTCAAACTATTAAAATGGTGTTTTGTTAGATCCACCTAGTAAGGCAAGTGATGATAAAAATACTGCAGATGAAAGGTCCCCTCCCTCAAAGAGACATGAAATTGGATCAAAGGTGACAACACCTTAGCTTGAGTTCATCCTTTCTTTGCCAAGGTTTCTTAAGGACTTGAAAGCAAGGATGTGGCTACAGACCAGCTTTTGGCCACACCAGGTCTTGCTGGAGTCAGACTCAGTGTTTGTATACAGTATTTGAAGAGTAATATAGTTAAATGCTGCCCTCAGAAACCACAGTAATTACTTCTATTGCTGAAATAGACTTAGGCCGTGAACAAAAATATCATTGGAAAGCTATTTCTAACACTACGGCTGCCCTTTAGAGCTAAGTGGCAGCCATGATTATTATTTTTTTCTAAATTATGTGTTCTTGTTTCAGTGTTTAGATGATGCAAAACAGATTTTTGTGGCAACATGCTGCTCCTAGCCAAGAAAGCATTCAAGGAAGCACTGTGTTTCTCCTAAATTGCTTTTTTATTGAGAACCCTTTGAGTTGTTTATCTTCTTTCAGTCTCCTCACAAATCAAGCAGCAGCTAGCTCCTTATTTTTTAGTTTAACCAGTCTGTTTATTTTTTTGCAAAATATAAACTATCATTCTATAGTTGCATTTTTAAAAATATGAAATGCCATGATAGTTGTTTTTGTTTGTTTATTTGGTCAGTTGATTTGACACCCCCCAGCCCCGAAAAACTCCTTCAGAAGTAAACTTTGCCTGCCAGAAATTGTGGGTAAAAAAATCCCATGGCCATACTGTAGGCCATAACACCATTGTTTTGATATTTTGGGGATTAGGCTGAGAATGAATTTGTTCTTAAGTATTTATTGCAATACATCAGTTATCCCCTCCTCCACACACTCACACACTTTCTAACTACTGCTTTTTGGTACTGATGTTATTTTAATAAAACTTAATATTTCTATTCATTATCCAGTTTTAGAAAGTTAATTTTGTCCTCCACATTGAACCAGAGATTTGCAGTGAGAAATGGTGCAGACTCTCTTTCCTCTTAAATGCTTTAGCTCAGTGCTACAGCCAATCTTTCCAACAGTATCCTCTACCACTTCCCCTTTCTTTCTGTCTGAATTTCTTGCTTTCTGCCTGAGCAATTTTTTTCTTCCTAAATTTGGACTGAATTTGCATGTTTTACCTCTACATCCACCAAAATATTCCTGATGCAAACACATGGAGACTTCTTGATGAATCCATTGTTCTCTGCCACAAGGAGGCCTGTAGACTCACTGGAATGGAGACATGTTGGATTGCAAAAGAGGGGTCCGTGTTGAGATGCAAATGGATTTTAAATTTCTTGGACTTTGCAAATCTCCCTATAGCCACAGGGCCAGAAAGAGGAGGATCCTGCCTACAAAAGATATCCTCTCCACCATATACCATCTTAACTAAAGACTGAAACAACATTTAGGCATCTGACTAACATCTCCAATTGTTTTTCTCCTGTTTGGTTTTGGACAGCAGTACTCACCACCTGAGTTAAGTACAAGGACGGAAGTCAAAGACCACTTGCACCTCTGCTTTTATCAAATTACAGGAAAGATGCACATACAGGGCAGCAAAAGCTTGCATTCCGATTTCAGTCTTTGTGTGTGTGTGTGTCTGACAATAGTGCCTACAGTGTCAAATTTACATTTATGTTATTATTGTGTATTTTGCAATGAACTGCTGTTCCAGAATGATTCACTTGTGAGAAAGGGATACTATTCATCAACAGTCTCATTAATAGTGATTTCCTTCAGCAGCCAAATGCTGCTCTTCATGGGTGCAGTCATGGCAAAATAAATGTTAGATATTAAAAAGAAGAACACTTTTCTGCTGGAGTTACTTGTGGAGTAACTACCACTACTACTTGGTGGATACATCGCCATAATTATAAAGAGAAGAGCAGGAGACAGGTTGAAATCATGTGTGTGCCCCAATAGTTGTTGCATTGTCTGTCCCAGCAGCCCTGACAAGCATAGCCAATGGTGAGGAATACTGGGAACTACAATTCAACATTTGATAGGCTCCATAATTTCCAGCCCTAGTGAAAGAGTGTTAGTATAAAAAAAAATTGGAGCAAAGAGACTACTGTACTTGCTAAAACAATAAAGAAGCAGTGGAATAGCTGGGGAGTATGTTAAGTGTTTAACCTTGAGGCTTTATGTTTTTAAACCTTGATTTCTTTCAAATATTTCATGAGAAATCTTTAATTAAAAGGATATTACTGCCAGGATTTGTGAGCAGTAGCAAAACATAGATGGGAAAGGTGGATTTGGAAGATTCTTTTTGACTTGAGCAGTTATCACACTTTTTAGGAAAGAAAAACATTTTAAGTTTCATGTTTTCCCTCCTCCAGAGCTGGTGAGTTGGTGTGGCTTAGTCACTGGGAGGATGGAGTGGAAAGTCTCTTGTTCAAGCCTCATCCAGCCAGGTTCCTCCTAGCTACACTTAGGCAAACCACTCTCATCCCAATCTGTCTGGAATATTGCATTTTCAAGAGTTATTTGCATAGAGTTGGATCCTGACTTATGTTTAAGATAGACCCCTTTGTAATTGATTTCAGTTGGTCTAAGTCAAGTACTTTATTGTATCTTTATTACAGTGGTTCATATCTAAATGCCTAAGGATTTTTTTGAACTCCAGGGCTACTCATAATGTATTGTGAACTGTGAGAAATTGCAGTGACCCAGCATTGATTTTATCAGCAAAAAAGTGGTGCTGTCTTTCAATATTATCTCTCTGTGCAGAAATGCTACTGTCTTGCCTTTTGTACTATTTACAGTGTTTATTTCATTGTATGTATTTTCATCTTTTATGGAAAACTAGCTCAATTACAGTATTCCAGAAATCGAGCATGGAAATCTGTGGCCTTCCAGATGTGTTAGATTACATCTAGACTACAGTTATCATCATTTTTGACCATTGGTCATCTAGCAGGAGCTGTAGGTAATCGTAATACAATAACATATGAAAAGCCATAGGTTCCTCATTTCTGATGTAAACACTAAATATTTTTGTTAGCATACAGCCATGCAACCAGTGGTATTACGTATTTATTAAATGCACTTAAATCACTGTGTTGGAAAAATATTTGTGGGGAAAAAACCATGTGGAGGTTAACTATATTGCTAATTATCTGATTTATTGAATCTCATAGAAAGGTTGGTATTATCTGTTTCTTTCTCAGAGATAATCCTCCAGTAATCCAGTACCCTGTTTTGACTAACAAGCCACTTCCAGGTGTTTTTTTTAATGACAATATCTCATTAAACAGATGTGTCTTCTATGTGATTTGTGGGTGGGGGTAAAGTGCAATTGTATTTGTATTTAGTAATTCTTTTATTTCAATAACAATTTTAATATATTTCCCTCAAAATATTTAATTCAGGAAATGCAGCAAGAACAGGACAGCAAGAAAGTAGGAGGAATGTAACTAAAACACAATAAAGATGAAGTAATGTAACTGATTCTTCAGTTACAGTCATATGACAAAAACCCATTTTAGTGACTCTGAAGTAGAACAATACTATCTTGGCAGAAAAAAAGGAAGTTGCAATTCACTCCTAAGCATAATTCCTGCCCTGGCCTTTATTTGAAATAATGTAGCAATGGCAAAATGTAAAACACAAATAAGTACATCAAAAATACAAGGCATGATGTTCTATTAAAGTTGTAACCATTTCTTCTGATGATATCCTGAATTTCAGCCTTGTTTGTTCCTCCCTATATCTGTGTTTGTCTAAACCAGGGGTAGGCAACCTTTCCCCTTTAAGGGCCGAGGGACTTCAGCTCCCAGAAGCCTCAGCTATGTTGGCCAATAGTCCCATGTTGGCCAATAGGTCCTGGGATTCTGGAAGCTTAAGTCCCTCGGCCCTTAAAGAGGAAAGGTTGCCTACCCCTGGTCTAAACTATTTGATCATGAAACTATCTGTAAAGTCATGGTGTTTAAAAATAATACTTTGGATTGAATCCAGCCATTTCTTAAAGTGAATCGGAGAGCTCCTTTTGTTCCCAAAAGACTCCAAGGCCCAGCTGAGTTTCTCTGTTGGAGAAAAGGGTGGGTGATCCTTGCCAATTGGCCCTTCTCCTTGCGTCACCTCTCAGGGAGCTTCAGAAGGTTTCCCGGCCCTCTACAGAAGCTTTTCAAGAAGCATAGAGGACTGGAAAATAAGTTTGTAGCCCTGTCTACTTCCACCAGTAGAAATGGAAGTCCACTCAATTCTCCTTTCGATCCAACACATTGTTTCGAAACTATTCGGGTACATACTGTGACTTATACTCTTAAGTTGGTATTGAAATTTTTGTTCCTCTTCTAATCAGCTATGATAGTATTAAAGAGCATAAGCATTTGCAGGAGATAAAGTATAATAAGCCAATACCTGCTGAGCTTTTTGTAAGCTACAGAATTAATATGTGCAATTTTATCCAGTAGTCATTATTTTATTTTATTTTTTGAACTTACTGGATGAACCTTGCAAAAAAATTTTTAAAGAATATATTTGCCTGTTCCATGGCTTACTCCCTCCCTCCTACCCACCTTTGTACTAAAGACTAAGAAACTAGAAATCGTTAATCCATTTGAAAATATGTGCTGCTGTTTCTTTCCCAATTCAGAATTTATATGCTGAATTTTAAAGATAAAATTTGACATTAGGAAAAGAGAGACATTTAGTTTTATGACATGTGTGTGTTTCTAAAAGGAACGTATTTATAGTTCCCTTCCTTTTTATAGACTTAAAGTATACAGGGATTGAAGAGCAAAATCTTAACGTTGGGGTGCTATTTATGTACAAATTTCTAGTGTGCATGAACCATTATTTTTGTACACAGGCAAGTGAGTTCACTGGCTGAAAGTAATTTCTTGTCCCTTCAGAGAAGTTGTTAATGCCTTGTCTATTGCAGCTATCTGTGATGCTCAACTAAACATGCTTCATGAAACCACACCAGACAGGAGACCAAGGTTCAAGGAGCAATTAAGGGTCATTGCATGGTTGTATTGTTTGGAAAATGAGTCCAAGGCATGTTTGTGTAATGAGAATGGCTCATAGTACTTATCTAGAATGACAAGCTCTGTAGAAAACATCCATCTTCTTTCACTGACCTCTTTTTCTCCAACCTTTTTTGCAATTGCACATTTAGACAACATTGAGGTTTAAAGCCAAGCTATGGACCTTGACCCAAACAATACAGCATGCCATCTTTTAAAATGCATCTAATTTCAGCAAGGATACAAAAGGAGTATACTCATTATTGATATAATGGAAAGGAATGTTGTTTGCACCTTTAGGAGACATTGGTTGAGTACTTCTACAGAAGCTATCTTAAAATAAAACTTTTGTAAATCTGAATTTTATCCCACATCCTGATTTTGAATATAATGCTGCATATGCACATACAGTTATTTCAAAATAAACATGGTGTGAATTCACTCTTCAATTCTGCTCCACAATCACTGCTCAAGTATGCGTAGAAGACTTTGCACAACAAAAGATATGAAACAACTGTGTGGAGGGAGCATGCAGCTCTAACTCTTCTGGATGACTATAGGAGATGGATTGCAGGAATGCAGCTTGATTAATTCTCTCAGACTTCATCACCATATGCCTGAACCTGCAGGCCTGAGCAGAACAGTTGAGGATAGGGAGCCTTGGAGGAGTCTCATTCATAGGACCATGAGTTGAAGTTGACTCGGAGGCAATTAACAACAAAATAAGATGGTAGGTTTGGTTAGAAGTGTGTATAAAGACTTGAGTGATAAATACAGAATGCTGGATAAAGTGAATTTGCATATGTATTGTTATAAGTTGAAAGAGTTGGAAGTGCTGATGTCATGACATAATGAAAGTGAAAGATTAGGGTTTTGAAGAAGACAGAGTGAGTGGGTCTAAGTTTTGAGGAGAAGAGACTATGTGGAGAGGAAAGTTATTTGGTATACTTAAACAAGAGTTTGGGCCTAAGCAGACTGCCAGAAATAGTGCACATTAAATTGAGGCACTGCCCTGGCTCAGTGCTAGGGAATCATGGGAACTGTATTTTTTTTCTGGGACATTGAGTCTTCTCTGTCAGAGAGCTCTGGTGCCACAATAAATTATAGTTCCCATGATTTCCTAGCACTGAGCCAGGGCAGTGCCTCAATTTAATGTGCACTATTTCTGGCAGTCTGCTTAGGCCCATAGTCAGTGTTGTGTGTAAAGCTTTCCCAAGCTTTGCCTGCTATGTCATCAGTAACTTTTCTTGAAGAAGGTAGAGCACATCACAGTCTTTCAGTACCTTTTAACACACTGTATCCAATGCTCCCCTTGGAAAATGTCTGGAAGTTTTGTGGCTAAAGTAGGCACATAGTCTGCATGTTTCTTTATGCCTTAGAAAATCAGGTCCAGGTCAGAGTTGTGATAAGAAAGGCTGCAAATTTTATGTTATTTGTATTATCATTATGTTACAATTTTAATATAAAAGGACAATAATTTTTTTTTATCTTCATGTGGAATAAACCTTGCAGTAATTCCAAATCATGATTTATCACTATGGGAATGAACTTTTGATGGCTGCCAGAACTTTTAAGATAGTGAGGTAGTGTTTTCCAAGTAAAAAGAGGAAAGTAAGGGAGGAGAGATTTTTTTATGATATTTCCTGCATGCAAGCTAAACAAATAGGGTGATAGAATGCAGTCTTGCTTGACCCTTTGCCAATTGGGAACCATTCTGTTTCTTCATGTTCTATTCTAACAGTTGCATCTTGTCATAAGTACAGATTTCTCATCAAGACTGTCAGATATGATGGCGCTTCCATGTCTTTAAGAGCATTCATGATATATGCAGTCAAAAACTTTGCTATTGTCTTTGCTGATTTTCTTTTAGATTTCCTTGGTATGCTCCATTAGCCATCGTATATTTGCAGTGTGGTCCCTAGTGCCACTTCCTTTCCTGAACCTCTCTTGCACCTTTGGGATTTTTCTGTCCATATATGATTGGAGTCTATGTTGTAGAATTTTACTTTCATGGAAAATTAATGTTATGCTCTTAACAGTTGCTGCAGTCCCTTGTATCTCCTTTTATTGTGGATGGGGAAGTGATAATTTCCAATCTGTTGACCACCATTTTGGTTTCCATATTTGAGAACATATATTGTTTAACACTAGAGTTGATTCTATCTATAGATTGTAGCAGTTCAATTGGAATATCATCTGTTCCTGGTGATTTATTTTTCCTAGTATTCCTTATTGCAGCTTTCAACTTGTTTTTTTAGAATTTGGGGTTTATCTTCATATGAAGATATTCTTTATGCCATGTGACTTTCATTTTTTTCATCTCATTTAAATAATTCTTCTGTGTATTGCATCCAATGTCTTTTTATTTCTGTTTTTGTACTATGTTCTTTTTATAGTCATAGCTCATCCTGGCCCTTGATTTGAACCTCCCTTTGAGTTCCCAGAGCTTGTGGAAGAGGCCTCTTGTTCTTCCTTGTTTGTTGTTGTCTTCTATTTCTCTGCATTGATTGTTGTTTATTTTTTGTTCCTATCTCCCTTTTCTTTTGCTTTTCTTCTTTCCTTTACTGCTTGAACTGTTTTGTCTGTCATCCAGTGTTTCTTCTCTGTTTGGCCACTGATAGTGTCTTTCTGCATTCTTCCTTTATCATGTTCCTGGCATCTGACCATAGTTCTTCTGTTTCTCAGTCAACTATGCTTAATAGCTCAAATCAATTTCTTACATTATCAGTAAATTCTGTTGAGATATTGCTCAGATCATATTTTGATATAATGATTGATTTTGATTTTTTTCCTCTTCAGCTTTACTCTGATTTTTGGTATGAATAGTTCATGATCTGTACCTGGTCAGCACTTAGTCTAGTCTTGGCCACCAGAATGGAACTTCTCCATCCTTTGCCTCCAGTTATATAATCTGTTTGGTTTTTGTATTGGCCATCTGGTGATATTCATGTATATAGTCTTTTTTCTGGTTTTATGAAAAGGGTGTTTGCAATGAATAGGCTGTTGGCCTCACAAAATTCTATCAGATGCCCATCTGCTTCGTTTCTTTTACCTATCCAAATCTCCCTATTGTTTTTGATTTTGCTTCCTCCTTTAGCATTCCAGTCACCTGTGATCAGCTTGAAGTCCTGTGTTAGTGTGTTGTCAATTTCTTCCTGTACTAGAATCATAGAATATCTCAATTTCTGTGGTTGGTGCATATATGGTAATAGTATGGTGATATTTATAGTTTTTCTGTGGGGTATTATTGATATGATTTGGTCTGCCTTGCACATTGTATCCTTTGACTGCTTTTGCCATATCTCCCCTTAGTTTGAAGGCCACCTTATTTCTTCATGTATTTTAATTTCCTGAATCAGATACTGCATAGTTGTCTGAGTTAAAGCGACCCATCCTTGTCCCTTTTAGTTTGCTTACCTCAATATTGCTATGTTTGTATGTTAGACTTAGAAAAAAAAAAGGAGTAAAGATAGGAGGAAGGAATATCAACAATCTAAGATATGTGGATGACACCATACTACTAGTGGAATACATCATGGACTTGGAACAATTAAGAAGGCGATCAAAGATGAAAGTACAAAGGCAGGGTTAATGCTGAACATAAAGAAAACAAAAATAATAATAATAATAATAATAATAATAATAAGTTTTATTTCTACCCCGCCCCTCTGCGTCGCAATCGGGGCGGCTTACAGTAATTAAAAAAGTACAGTTAAAACAATCCAATATCCCAATCCCTCCTCCCATTCCCTCCCACACCCCTTAAGACAGGATTAAACTTAGCAGTATTAAAACACAGAATATAACAGTAACATACAATAAAATACAATAAAATACAAACAATACAGATACTGGGAATGACAAAAACAGCAGAGAGCTTTGAGGGGGGGAAGGAATCAATATTCGTCCTCTGGGAGGGTTATTCCGGGAAGGCCTGCCGGAAGAGATCCGTCTTAACTGCTTTCTTGAAAGCAGTAACTGTTGTAATAAGACGGATCTCATCCGACAGGCCATAATGACCACAAAGGGCATACATATATTCAACCTAGATGATAAGGGGATCAAAAATAGTAAAAATAAATTCCCATACCTTTGATCAAGCATCGATTAGAAAGGAGACTGCAGTCAAGAAATTAGAAGACAACTAGGAATAGGAAGGGCAGTCATGAAAGAACTATAAAAGAACCAAAGAACAAAAATATGCTACTGAGCACAGTCAGAATCATGCAAGCCATTATATTCCTCATCCCTATTTACAGATGAGAGAGATGGAGGGTGAAGAAAGCAGATAAGAAGAAAATCAATTCCTTTGAGATGTGGTGCTGGAGAAGAGTGCTGCGGATACCATGGACATCCAAAAAAACAAATGGAGCCTTGAACAGATCAAAGCTGAAATCTCCCTGGAAGCCAAAAGGATCAAACTGATGCTCTCATACTTTGGACACATCATGAGAAGGCACAACTCAGTAGAAACAACAATAATGCTATAAAAGGGGAGGGAAATAGAAAGAGAGGAGGACCGCACACTTGATGGAAGTTATGGGCATGGATTTATAGGACCTAAGCAGAGCAATGGATGACAAGGAGTCTTGGAGATGTCTCATCTGCAGGGTCACCATGAATTGGGTCAACTTGAGAGCTGTTAAGAACAAAAGCAGCAACAAAGGGGGAATAGTCTTGTAGCACTTTTAAGACTATTCTGTTTATTTCAGCACAAGCTTTTGTGAATTTCATGCCACTACCTCTGTGTGTCTTTTTCCTTCCTTGCCTCTTTTTATAGCTATCTATAAAAAACTGCTCTCTCATGGCAAATACCACCCTTTGTTTCTGGTCTGAGTAGTTTGCCATCAACTGTCAAACTGTAGTTTGCATTTTCCTTTAAAAATGGTTTTGAAACCAGGGTTTTGTGTCCATTCCTGACTGACAGGGCAAGTGCAAATCATAATGTGAAAGAGAGAGAAAAGAAGGTGGAAAGAAAGAAGGGTGCTGCATACAAGTCTGAAACTTTGGCTTGCATTGCCAGACCATGGTTTATTATGACATCTGAACCAAGCCAAAACATAACTTTCTATATCAGGTGACTGTATGTAAAAAGTTGCCAGCTTTGCATAAGCAGAGCAAAGGCAGAATTCATATAAAGCAATGCTAAATTTTAGATCAATGCTAAATATATATATTTATATATATTCAAAATTCATATAAAGTAACGCTAAATTTTTGAAAGATTTACTTTATTTTCACATCAATACTATCTGCCAATATGATGGTAAAGGAATGTAATGAAAACTATTCCCTGTTCCCTACACCTAATTGACTGACTCAACATTAAAATGGAGAAAATGGTTTCTTGTACATTTCAGGGATAGATATGATATAGTATCTATATTTTACGGCTTTATAGCTGTAAATAGTATTTATATTTTACGGCTTTATAGCTGGGGATGGCATGTTGCACAGGAATCTGAACAATTATTCTTTTTCCTCCACTTATTCTTTTTTTGTTTTGTTTTGTTTTGTTTTGTTTTTGTTAAGTGGATTTGTTTAAGTGGAAAGTGTTTCCTCCTTTTAATTCTATATTTTTATTCAGGATTCAAATTAGATAAAAGTTAAGGTGAACATTAAAAGGCACATGACAGCAATTTCAAAGTTTGCCATATAACTTGTTTTGACCTGTAGTGTGTTGCACAGTGGTAATCTGTAGTGTTTTAATAAAAGTTCAAAATAACTGCCAATGCTAAATATAATCTTCCTAGGGCAGAGCAACAAAATATCAGTAAAACAGCAACATGACCAATAAAATATATTAGTGAAAAGCCATTTGAAACAGGTGGGATTTCAAAGCTCTTTCCAATGAAATGGCTCTTTCTGGTCTTAGCCAGCCTGGAATGGGAGTCTTGTGGTGCTATTCAGGGCTGGAAGGGTAGAGAGTGGATGGAGGTTTTAAAAGAGCAAGTTCTTTCTTTCCTGTTTTCCTCAAACTGACTCTTATTCTCACAATGCATTTTGAAGCTGGTCACTCTTTACCCTCTCGTAGTCATTTCTGGGAAAGTGGTGTGGAGGTATAAAGGGATTGAAAACTTTTATATTTTTTCCTTGCATGGTCTCAAGCCTTATTCCAAGACACTTGTCACACACTTTAACAAGTTTCTTGCTTCCGCTTTCTGCCCTTGCCCTTCTTCCTTAAGCTGATACCCTTAAAAATCCATATGTTCTGGAAGTCACTGAGTATAGGTACTTAGAATCAAAGAGTTGGAAGAGACCACAAGGGCCATGAAGTCCAAGCTCCTGACATGCAAGAATACACAAAGTACCCCCTATAGATATCCTTGACTTGTTAGATCATTTTAAAAAGAAAAGAAAAAGCACATGTTAATTAATATATTTCTGCATGTGTGCACATATGCAGAAACTGCCAGCCTGTTTCAAATAAGCCCATATTAATTCTCAATCAATAGACATGCCACCCAGTTTCTGAATTAGGTTTGCATAAGACAGCTAGCAGTTCCCCCCACTCACAGATTCTTCACAACCTTAATATAATATTGCTTCGTTTGCCATCTTTGTTTTTGTCATTTCTACCACCTATGATCAGTGGTTTGTTTTAATACTCTCACTGATCCTCCTGTAATGTATCCTTCCTTTTTTTCTATCTTTGGACTCACTTTCTACCCTGGCCTCCCACTCGATGTTATCTTATTTTCTATCTCTGACCTCTCTCCTGTGAAATTACCTCTGCCTGACCACTACCCAGGTTCTTTCAACATTACTAACTTCCTATCCATTCTGCCTTTGCTATCCTTCATTCTGAACTCTTTTTGCCCCACTAAATGATTACAGTAATGATATTTGGATTTGCACCATTATATAGTCAGAGTGAGTTTCTACCTTTATTACATAATGGCAAATCTAAAAATCATTGTAACTTAAATAAAATAATTTGTGAAGCCTCTTTGAATATGAAATCATACAATACATGTGTTTGCATTGTTTTACTTAAAATATTGTGAGCTTTTATTTTAGCATTTTTGTTCATTTTATATAAAAAGAAGTAAATCTTTGAAATCCATTAAAATAGCCCATGGGTACTTGCAGGAGAGGTTATCTTTGGGGCGCTATCTAATCAATTATGATATATTTTACCTCCATGTGATTTATCATCACCAGTCCTGTAAGCTCAAACATATGAGAGGGGGGAAAATCACTTGTTTAATTTAACTGGGACCTTGTGCCATTTTAATTGTAAGCATAAGTGAGACAGAATAAATCCAAATGAATTTGGACAGTGATTAACAAGGAGACCCTTGATATGGTAATGAGATTTTTTTTAAAAAAAAAAAATCCTAAATGTTTCCAAAGGTTTCATTAACACTTGTGCAACTGAAGTGTTTCACAGACCCAAGAAATCTCTGAAATCCTACAACACTAGTAATGCTTACATAATCAGTTATTCTGGACTAAATATTCTGAAGTTCACTTTATATTGACATATGAGTGTTGTAGACAGAACTGCAGCTCCCACCTTTAACACTCAGGATGAGTGTTAAAGTTGTTCTGAAATAACTGAGCCTTAGGGAAAGCCCTTTTTGCCAACTGTTCCATTTCGCAGAAAACATGCAATTTATTACAGAGGTTTCTATAGACTCTAAAAATACTTTCACTTAATTAGCACTTTGGGTGTATTACTGGGAGCAAGATGTTGAGTGATCACTGCTGGATCTAGATCTTCTTTAGTGCTGAAAAAGTAAATCCCTTTCCCCTATCATCTGGAAATGCCTTTACCACCATTAGGTAAACTTGTGACATTTGAATTGAATCACAGTATACTACAAATCAGTGTAAGACAATGATTTTCACTTAGGTTTTGGTTTTTCAGAACTACTTTATATAGTCTTTAAAACCCTGAAGAGGGTGCAAATAGTTACCTCTAAATAGCCCAACAATTTCAGTAAATGTAAACTGTTTGTTTGTTGTTTGTTGCCTAATGAATAATAAGAAAATATGAACGGTGCTGTTGGGTGAGATCAGAGTCTCATCCAGTCTCATCCAGTTCAGTATTTTTTTTCACATACTGTCCCAGTGAAATGTTAGTGGGAAGCCC
This sequence comes from Phrynosoma platyrhinos, assembly GCA_020142125.1. Taxonomy (NCBI): domain Eukaryota; kingdom Metazoa; phylum Chordata; class Lepidosauria; order Squamata; family Phrynosomatidae; genus Phrynosoma; species Phrynosoma platyrhinos. The sequence continues at coordinate 53,190,880 of JAIPUX010001880.1, read as the reverse complement.
ACATTCAAGGCATGAAAATATTTAGATCCCTGTTCACTGGCATTTTAGCACCAAACTTATGAATTGTTTGTTTAACCATAGTGGTTCAAAATCATAGTTGTGTTAGTATCCAAAGGGATATTGTAGAACTTTTGAAACTAACTGAGCAAAAAAAGTTCGTAGCATACCCGTATTTTCTGGCGTATAAGACAATGTTTCCAGTTAAAATACAGAGTTTGGGATATACTTGCCATATAAGACGACCCCTCTTCCAACGGGGGAAAATGAAAAAGTGTTGGGGGGAAGGACTGCCAATATACTAGGTGATGCATTCTGGGGTATGTACAATTTGCAACCAAGTAAGTGACCCTGAGCGTGTCACACACTCTCAGCCTCAGAGGATGGTAATGGCAACCCCCATTTGAAGAAACATGCCAAGAAAACCCCATGATAAAATTGCCTTAGGGTTGCCATAAGCCGGAAAGGACTTGAAGACACACAAGAACAACAAAAAAGTCTGCAGTTGTGTCATAGGTAGCACATGGGATTAGGAGCCAGCATGGTGTAATGGTTTGAGTGTTGGACCACCACTCTGGAGACCTGGGTT
>JAIPUX010001880.1:53136937-53162991 GCA_020142125.1 Phrynosoma platyrhinos | reverse complement strand
CATGTCTAGGTCTACAGCTTTGACTTCAGATGGTGTCTCCCCTCTCAAAGAATGTCTTAAAGGAGTAATGGATTGGATGAGGAAAAACAGATTGAAACTGAATTCAGAGGTACTAATGGTAACATCCCTGAACCCAGATATTTGGACACAATCTCCAGTCCTAGATGGGGTCACACTCTCCTCAAAGGACCGTGTTTGCAGTCTGGGGGTGTTCCTAGATCCATCGTTTCAGATAACAAATCAGGTGAATGTGGTGGTCAGGAGCGCATGCTATCAGCTTCGGCTGATATGCCAAGTGTGCCCTTTCCTGGAGGTCAGGAACCTCGAAACTGTGGTACATGCGCTGGTAACCTCTTGTCTCGATTTCTGTAATGCACTCTACACAGGGCTACCCTTGTGCCTAGTTCAGAAACTTCAACTGGTACAGAAAATGGCAGCCAAGCTGGTCTCATGTAAAACCAGAAGAGACCATATAACACCTATTTTAAAATTACTTCACTGGCTGCCTATCGTTTCCGGGCCCAGTACAAGGTGTTGGTTATTACCTTTAAAGCCCTGGATGGCTTGGGTCCAACTTACCTTCAAGACCGTCTCCTTCCATATACTCCACCCCATGCACTCAGGTCCTCTGGGAAAAATTTACTGCAACCTATAAAAACTAGATTATCTGCAACTGCCCAGAGGACTTTTTCAGCTATCGCTCCCAGACTTTGGAATGGCCTGCCGGATGAGATCCGTCACTTGACCACCTTAAACAGCTTTTAAAAAGCTGTTAAGATGGATCTCTTCTGGCAGGCCTTTCCTGAGTAGGTAACTGGCCACCGAAAATATTTATGCCTGTCCCTGATTTTCGTTGTACCTATTTTAAATTATTTGTTTTTGTCATTTTAAAGTATGTTTTTATATTCTATCTGTTTAATTGTATTTTTTTAGGGGGTGGGCTATTGGGGGATGGGATTGTTTGTTTTATCTTGTAAGCCACCTCGGTTGTATTTTACAGATAGGCAGGATATAAATATCATCATCATCATCATCATCATCATCATCATCATCTTGATGTGGTATTCCCTGTAATGGATGAGATTGCACTGCTACTTAAACCCACAATTTAGAGATGATTTTCCATATGGTACTGCCCCTGAGTATGGGACAGGTGGTTTGACATCAGCTTTGATTGATATGGCAACCATACTATAGAGTTGTGGTTGGTGGCCATGACAGATAAGAATTTTCAGTAGTACAACCAAGATTACTAATTCTAACATAAGACTGACTAGCATTCGGAACAATCCTTGGCATGAGAAAAGTTCATACTATTTATTTTGATTATTTCCTATATAATCATAATCTTCTGGCTGTTACTTATATATTGGTTTAATTTTATATCTGATGTTTTAAATTCTATTTTATGCTGGTCTCTGGATCCACAATGGATAGGATGGTAGGATGCAAATACTTGAAATAAATACTTTTCCTGATGCAACGGTTATATGGTGAAAGCACCCAGATGATTTCAGCATTGCATTTTCCAATGCAAGGGTCAGTTGCAGGGTCAGAGCAAGCAAAAAGAAAACCCCATGCATTTCTTTAACAGATGATAGGCAGTACAAGCTTGTGCTTGGCCATGGATTGAGTTCTTAGGTATCCGCTGCACACAGTAGGTTCCCACTGTTTGTACTCATAGAAGAAAACACCACTTCCTTCATTCATAACAAAATGAACAATTCTTCGGCTATGAATTAGACTCCTTGGTGGAAAAGTTAAATATAAAGTGGTCCTAAGTGCTTTGTCTAACTAGACAGTGTGAGGTGATTTAAGGAAATGGTATGGCTCCCTGTTTCTGAGACTGTTATGTTCTGTCGCCTGGCATTTGTGGCTCTAAATACATACTATTAATGTTGTTTTAACACAGTTTGTTTTATTTATAGCAACCTGTTCTTATAAAAGAAGGTGGTCATAGATAAAAAGTAGGCCAGTTATAGTCACACTGAACAACTTTTAAAATAAAAACCAGGGACAAATTAGGGAATGCATAATGAAATGGAAATGATCATATAACACATCAGACTGGTTGTGGATGGAATGGGTGGTTATCTAGCAGAAGGAATAACAAAGTATAATCACTAACCTCAGTTGATGAGATGATAAAAGTATGTGTTCTTACTGTTACCTTTTCATTTCAGTTTATTTGGTGATTTGCATCTCTGCTCTTTGCAGTGGCAGAGTAAGAATAGATATTAATTGCTTTTGAACATTTTTGGGAGGGAAGCTATAAAAATATTGTTCAAACATTGCTTCTATTTTGGGGTGAGGAAAAAATGAAATGGAAAACTGAGTAAAATACAAAGTTAACACTGTCATTAAAAGCTGGTTAGAAAATCATGTAAACCAAATAAATAATTCTAGCAAAAGTTTCTCAAAATTCTAGTTACATCATATATATATATATATATATATATATATATATATATATATATATATATATATATATATATATATATATATATATATAGTGATTCCAAGCTTGTTGCTCTTAGAGTTTATAGGCAATTTCATAAAGTGCTGTAAATCACTTTTAAAAGACATGATAAATTGCCCCTAATGGCATTATGTATATACATAGGGGCTCTTTCTCCACTTCATTTAGGACCAGCAAATGGGTGGTACACCTGGAAAGACTTGCATTTTAATGGACCTTTTTTAGCACTTTTTTGCCTTGTATGTTCTGGATTATGTATGATTGATGGCTTTGAATGTGGTGGTATGGAACACATTGAGGTCTTAATGCATTTAAGCCATTTGCTTCCCAGTCTATGTAAAAAGATCTTTGTGTCTGAGACTAACTGTTTATCCTTCTGAAGTAAACACACTCACAGTTCTGGGAGTTTGCCTATTAACAGTGTAAATCCCATATGCTTTCAGTGGAGAGGATTTTTTTTTCTTAATGCTTTAATAAATATGTTCTGTTTAGACCATAAATAGCCCTCTATGTTCATGTAAAAAGTTTTCAGAAAGATGTCAGTGGTATTGAGTAGAAAAAGATAACATTATTATTATTATTATTATTATTATTATTATAGGTTGAGTCTCTCTTATCCAAAATTATGAAATCTGAAATGCTTCTAAATCAAAAACATTTTGAGCTACAACACGAGTAGTGTAATATGTACGTTTGCAAGACTGGGAGATATGCTAGGCTGGCAATAGATAAGAACAAACAACCAGGAGCAATGTGGACGTGGATGGCTGGATGTTGCCTCTGAGATCTCCTGTATGCTAACCAGGTCCCTTACAAAAAATAAAATGGTAGGGTATTTCTGGACTACACAGAGAGCAAGATGAGGAGATTTCAAAAACCTGCTTTTAAAAAAAATGCATTAAGTGAATGTTCCAATTATTTTGGGTGTTGGTGGACAAGCAGCACCAGAAGCTGGTAGGCAATGGGATCCACAAAGAGCTGCCTCGGTAGCAGAGCAGCCTTCACACTAATGGTCAGCCTGAAATCCAAGTTGCCTTCTCCAGTTGTCTCTTTGTACAAAATAAAATGTTTCAGTATTTGCAAGCTGCAGAGAGAGGCAGTTGGTAAAAGCAACTTGGATTTCAGGCTGCCCAACAGGCTACCAATGATATCGCAGCCTCACAAATCTTTAAAGAACTACACCATCATGCCTCCAATTTTATTGACATTTTAAGTTTTTTCAGTTAATATGCCCCCTACATCTTTAGGGTAGAGATCCAGCTTAGTGCAGTGGATCGAGCATTGAGAAAACAACTCTGGAGACCAGACTTCCAAATTCTTCCTCAGCCATGGAACCACGTGTGACCTTAGCCAAGTCACATTCTCTTAGTCTCAGAGGAAGGTCAAAGCAAACATCCTCTGAACAAATCTTGCCAAAAATCTCCACCATATTAGGTTTTCCTTAGGGTCATCATACATTGAAAACAACTTGAAGGCACACAAGAACCACAATCCAAAGGGTGCATTCAGCTGTTTTAGGCTGAAGAGATGCTTTTTTCTGAAACATGAGGTGACAACAAATCACTTAGCATTTTTTTTTTTTTTGGTGGGGGGAGGAACCCTACAACAGCCTACAGTGCCATAAACATGACAAAAAAGTTCATCATACCAACTAGAGGGCATTGGGCAGAATTTTGAAGGAAGAAAAAAATAGTGGTAAAGACTCTTGGGAGTTACAGAGGTCCTTGCTCTCACTTTTCAGGATGATTTAAACCAAATGTGATTTTCTAGGGGAGGTGTTAACTGCCTTCAAGTTTGATAGAATTTTTCTTGAGATTCATTAGAAAGCTTAGTAAATAGTAGAGATTGATTTAATCTCACCAGCAAAGTAAACACAGTAAAAAAGAAGAAGAAGAAGAAGAAGAAGAAGAAGAAGAAGAAGAAGAAGAAGAAGAAGAAGAAGAAGAAGAAGAAGAAGAAGAAGAAGAAGAAGTGTGACCAGGAGAGCAAACTATTCCATTCTTACTTTTCTCCCAGACCTGTGTGTCTGCCCCAAAATAACTAATACAAAGTCCTTAGTGAGAGTAAAATAAAACAGATTTATTTACAAAATCATGTGTATGCATATACACAGGTCCAGTTTAATGTTGCAAAGAAAATGATGTAGAAAGATTTCACATGCTTGCAAAGAAAGTTTCCATCAGCATGCTCGGAGAGTCCATGCTTTCTGGTCAACGGACAAAGGAATAAGTATGGCGATCCCTCCAGAGGCAAAGAAAAGTGTGCTCTTAGAGAAGGAGGGAATGAGGGGTCATAAAACAATAAACTATCATAGACATGCATCTGTGTTCCTAGAATGACTCGGTATACTTAAGTTGCAGTATCCCCAACAAAGTTGACCTTGACTTATGGCGATCCTGTCAATGAGATATCTCCAGGATACACTGTCCTCGACAGCTCTGTTCAGGTATTGTAGAGTCAGGGCTTTGGCTTCCTTGATTGATTCTATCCATCTGGAATGTGGTCTTCCTCTTTTCCCATCTGCCTTCTGTCTTAACTAGCATTATTTTCTTTTCTAGTGAGTCATGTCTTCTTACAATGTGGCTGAAGTATGACAGCCTCAATTTAGTCATTTCTGCTTCTAGGGGAAGTTCAAGTTTGATTTGTTCTAGAATCCAGTTGTTGTTGTTGTTGTTGTTCTTCTTCTTCTAGCAGTCAACACTACCCGCAGAACTCCTCTCCAATGCCACATCTCAAATAAGCTGATTTTCTTCCTGTAAGCTTTCTTCACTGTCCAGTTCTCACAGCTATACATGGTGATGGGATATACAATGCCATTAACAGTTCTAATTTTAGTGTTCAGTAAGATAACTTTGCACTTCAGGTTCTGTCTAGTTCTTTAATAGCTATCTTCCCAAATCCTAGTCTTCTCATTTCTTGACTGCATTCTCCATTCTGATCAATACTCTTTGTTTACATCACTATATTTAGATACTTATTTATCACTATATTTAGATATATTTGTTTAGATACTTCATCTTGAACTGAGATTCTATTACAGTATGACCCTCATATCAGTGGGAGATATGTTCCTGGATTTAAACATGGAAATGCAGATAATAGAAAACCCTATTGAAATTAATGACTTCCAGTGGAAGCTGACAATAGAATTGTTCTAGAGGACCTAGAGCTGTGATGGCGAACCTATGGCACGTGTGCAAGAGATGGCACACGAAGCCATTTCTTCCAGCAGGCAGATGGTGGGGAGGAGGAGGAAGAGGCACGGACCTGTTCCTCCTCCTTCCCGGTCATCCCCGGCTGGATGGCATGGAGGGATGAGGAGAAAGAGGTGTGTACCTGTTCCTCTTCTTCCCCCCTCCCCCCGGGTCTTCAGGTGTCTCTGGAGGGTGGAAGAAATCCAGTGCCTTTTAGTTTGGGTACTCAGCCCCTAAAAGGTTTGCCACCACTGACCTAGAGATTCCTAGAGAGAATACCTCTTTAGGCATTTCTGGGTCCTTCAGTATGACTCTATGATAAAAGAAGCCTAGAAGCCTACTGCAGAATTATGCTGGAGGACCTAGAAAATGCCTAGAGAGAACATATTTTTTGGATATGGGTTAAGTGGAACTGTACATATTAGTTCTGTGGATACAGACTCATACTGTACATGTGTCAACAAACCGCTCCACTGATCGTGTGTGACTGTCTAAATTTATCATTGGCTGCTCAGTCCTTTCCTCTTTCTGTCTGTTTTTAAAATAATTAATATTTATTGATATTTCAATGCAACAAGTAAAAGGTGCTTCTGAATTTTTTTCTTGGTGTTCAGCCCTTGCCATTTGCCTTTATATGCTAAAGCTCAGGAGGCATGATAGGAATCCAGTTTAGTCAGGTCTTGTGCTGGGAGAACTACTTAAATTAAACTATCTTTATATCTAATACCCATTAGAGAGTTATAACACTTTGCCTCTCTGACTTTGTAAAAGTTCCTTTGATGGGTTACAGCTCCCAAAATCCCAGTGCCTGTGGACTGTAATCTAAAAGCAACTTTACCAAGCACTGCTCTCAGTTCCTCCACTACAAGAGTGTGAAACCTCCAAATCAGCCTCTATCAGTGATGGCGAACCTTTAGAGACTGAGTGCCTAAACTCAGTGGTGCCCCAGAGACAGTTGAAGGGACGAGAGGGTGGCGAAGAGGAGGAACAGGTGCTCTGGGGAGGCAGTTAAGGGGACAGGAGGGTGGAGGAAGAGGAAGAGTTGGTGCATGCCTGTTGCTCCTCTTCCCATGCCTTCCTGTCCCTTCTGCTGTTTCTGGGGAGGCAGTTAAGGGGACAGGAGGGCAGGGGAAGAAGAGGAGCAGGAGCATGCTCCTATTGTACTCCTGTTGAAGTAACAGATGGTGTGCATACCCACAGAGAGAGCTCTACATGCCAGAGAGGGCACGTGTGCCACAGGTTTGCCACCCCTGCTCTACAAGATACCTCCTGAATGACTGAGAAATACGAACTACAGGGATGCACTTGCTTCAGACCATCGGGCATTTTGATTCACTGTGCCCTTTTGTGTTTTGTTTTGTTTTTTATTGTTGTTGTTGTTTTACATATCACTATAGCTGAATTCTGTCTTAAATTAGGGCCAATATTGATCAGTGCTTGTGAGAACAAATCAGAAAATAGGAATAAACCCCTTTACACTGTCAATGTTTTGTGTAGCTAATGTGAAAGATAAATTGATTCAACCTTCACCTTGTAAGTGAAATATTTTGAAGGTGAGTTAACCTGTTATTATGTTGAATCTACTAATGCTAGACAATATATTTTCAGTGTCCACTTAAACAGGTGAGGTCAGATACTTCATTTAGTATTTGACTCAGGATTTCTATTCTGAAGTTTTGCGTTCTGAGTTACCATCTTTGTCCCGATAGAATTTCTATCTTCCATTCTGAATCATATGAGTTTAAAACTTTTTTAAAAATCTATTTTCTTCAAGTTCTAGGGAGAAAGGCCTGTGTGTAATAAAGAAGCAACTTTATTTTTGCTTAAAGGGTGTTTCAGGGTTTTTTTTTTAAATTCCCACTTAGCTCCCTATTGATCAAAGGATGGAGGTTTAGTCAGCATGATGGCTTAGAGGGATAAGATCTTAAAACTGTGAGATAGAATCTTGCTTCTTACTGCCTTTACTGTGGAGGCTGTAAGGGATTCCTTCTAGTGATTTTTAAAACTTTATTTTTAGATAAATAATTTGAGGAAGGGTGTTAGCAAAAGATATGGTTGTAGAGAGAGACACAAAACTGAACTGTGCGTACAATTCTCATGGAAAAATACTTTTGTACATATCTGTCAGCATATAAGATAGTCATGCTAGATGTCACATTCTTTTGAATATGTACTGGAAGAACTTGAATCTTGTAGGTCTAGATATTCCTGCTCAGTGAAGAAACCTTAAAGTTGGCAGTAGCTTTACGTATTTATAGTTGGTTCCATTGACAGAGCACCACTATTTTTGTGTCCTCTATTAGCAACCTGAATACTGCTTATACTAAATAAATTGATTTGGCATGTATTGTTCATAGTATTGGGTGATAGAAGTAAAACTATTTTGTTGGCATACTACATTCACTGGTCTACGAACTCCTTTGTAAAGGACAGGATACAATGGGGGGGGAGGCACTAAAAAATAAAGGCAAAAAATATGAATTAGGGATAGATTATTGTTATGCCATTGGTTGCTTGGGTGGACAAAGAAGAAGAGTGTGTAATTGAAGAAATGCAACATTTTATAAATGAATAGGTAGACAGCTCTGGTGCTATTGCTTCCTCCTTAGTGTTCCATTCTCCTCCTTTTCCACTCCACTTATATAATTAAAATATTTCTGTAATCTTCCTTGACATTTTGGGACCTTGCAGCTGTCTACCTGAGGAAAACAGTTTCTGGATAACTTTTGTCTTGTTACACTGAAGAATATAGCCTGAGAAATAATGGAAGCCTTTTCTTCATAAGGATTATGTCATGAGATAGATTGTTGGGAAAATGCCATTGTGAAAAACATGTATTGCTGCTAATAATGATTATCATAACTATAATTTTTATATAACTTTTTGCTTCATCAAATTATAGTGTATGGAATTCATATTTTCTTCAGAATGAATATATCTGTTCCCAAGATCTATCACTTTAACAGATAGAAAAGAACCTGATCTCTCTATCTTCTGTTAGTTCATAAATTTCCTTTGGCTCACTGAATATTTTAAATCTGTGTTATGAAAAAGCTTAACACTCTTCTTGCCCCTGAGCACACAGCATACATGCTTAAGCAAGACATCCAAATGACCCTATTGAGACTTTTCTTTATTTCTTGTCTTTTTGAGATCTCCCTCTGTGCTCTGACCAAATATTGCCTGAAACTGAAACTTATACCATGAAATGAAGCCCTGTGGCCTGACTGGGATGGAGCTGACTGTTGTAGGTTGTAAAATACACTTTTCCCCTTAAAGATCATATTCTCTTGGCCTTCATCATTTCACAGAGTAATGATTTTTCCTCCTTATTTACTTGCAAAGAGACATTTTTTTGCATTGTGTTCTTCTATTTGCTTTAGAATAGGCAGCCCTAGACAACATGATATGTTTGTAACGGATGAGGGATTATTATTCTATTTTTTTATATTCCACCTTTTCTTTACAAAACTCAAAACTGTGAAACAAGGTTCTCTCTTTTTATTTAATCCTTTGTTTAAAAAGGCGGTAGGTATAGTTAAAAGTTGGTGACTGATCAAAAGTCAACCAATGAACTTCATAAGTAAGTGAGGGTTTGAAAATGGGTCTCCTAAACCCTAGTCTGACACATGTAACCACTACATCATGTTGGCTATCACCACACCATTCACTGAGCTGGTTTTTGTCTTATGCCCTTCGGACCCATATCTATATATAGATATATAGATAGGTCCTGCAGCTCCAACCCACTACATGTCATTACTCTACACCTTATCTTCATCCTTCCTCAACCTTGGGCAACAAAACTAGTTATTTGAAGTCCTACATCTATTCCTATCTTCCCTTCTGAATACCAAGAGAGATGTAGGCATGTAAAGACCAGCTCAGAGCCTACACAAGCCACACTATACCCACTTCTTTCAAAGGGCCAGTTGTAAGCCACTTGGAAGAGTTTTTTTACTTGTTATTTGTAAACCACTTCAAAGGATTTGTATCATGAAAATGGCATATAAATAACTGCATTAACTAACATGGCACAAAATGAAAAACACTGTTTGATTTTTCAATATTTTCCAATTGTGGCTGTGGCAGTTAGTATAAGTGGAGTGGGTGCGGGAAACTCCAAGCACAACGACTGACATCTTGCTTTCTAAATTAAACTTTACTATGAAAAGAGGAGAACGGTACACATGGCTGTTTTATTGGGAAGCCATGGTCTTCCAATAATGTTTGTCCCTGCCTTATTTGGACTCATCAGCTCCAAGGAATATTTCTGGCTACACCTCAACGTGTGCGTTTGTCTCCATTGAAAAAGCAGTGAACCAAGCCAGGCATTGGCTACAGTAGCTGTCTTCAGTCTCAGAGATAGCATGATGTAGTGGTTTGAATGTTGGACTATGAGCTTAGGGTTGCCATAAGTTAGAAACTACTTGAAGGCACACAGCAACAACAACAAACTGAGAAGGCAGTTCTCTTAAAATAATTATGTTAAATGTTTGACAGCTTTCTTGGAATACTTTTTCACACTCTTAGTATGTTGACATTTTGACTCCCTCTCCTTCCTCCTTCTCTCTCACCTTATTAAGCATGAAAGTCTCTCCCTCTATTGGATCTTCTATAGACTATTTGCATGCCACATATGCCAAGAACATGGATTGTGTGGATCTTTTCTGCCCGTTCATTATCCCTTCTGCTTCATAGACTAGTATTCAAGGAGAAAGACTTGACTCCACCTGTGCAGTATGATATTATGACACTCTGCTTCTCTTTTTCTCTTCTTCCCCACACACATACCAGTAATGTACAGTGACCCTACTGTAGGTCTTCTAAATAAGGGTCAACTAAATATTTGAAGAGGGGAACATCCCAGCATTGTTGTTGCTTTGCTTGTGTGAAAAATGACAGGTTTGACATAGAAAGCCTCTTCTATGCATTGGAGGCTCTCCATGCTAGCCAAAGCCCTGGAAAAATTGATTTGGAGACTCTCTGCTTCGAACAAGTATAAAATAATTTTATTATTATTTTGCATCAGCAAAGTGACAATTTAGGGAGTACATCTAGCATGCTCCACTTCTCACACGTTTAGTTAACTTTTATTTAGAATGCTTGATCAGAACTAGACTGAGTGAAAGCTCTGTGAGTACCATAATTCAGTCTCCTTTCTGGAACAGGTACCATATTGTTATGTTCTTGCAGGTGTAGAACATTGCTTTCTCTTTGTTTTACTAACTCCTCACATGTGGCAATATTATGCCTTGACATGTTTGTATATATTGCATCTATTTATTTTTGCTGATACATCATCTTAGATCTTCTTATCCCTGTTTCTAAGTAAACTGAATAATGTTTTTTACTTTTTTTGGAAAATATGACTATGGAGCTTATTGTTCAGCTTTTAAAATCAGCTTACCTTTCCTGGCTTAAAATTTATTTTGGGCGGCATCCTGATATTATCACAGCAATTTTTCCACCAAATCTGCCACCCGAGTCCATCCCATATTCGACAGCAAGATCCCTGCAATAATATCAGGATGCCGCCTGAATTAAATTTTAAGCCGGGAGAGGTATGCTGATTTTAAAAGCTGAGCGATAAGCTCCTGTACAACCAGGGGGTTGTTTCTCTTTTGTAGTTTGTTTATTTTTTTTTCAGTTTCCAAGATCATCAATAATGAATAATTGAAAAATTTATCCTTTTATTTTTTCTCCACTTTTTTGGATGCAAGACATACAATTGAAAAAGCAGAAATAGGTTTTGTCTAGGTCATGTTTGTGTTTATATTTCGACCATTCAACAATCATACTTTGCACTCATCTTCTTTTCATTCAGGGAATGCTAAACGTATTATTAACTGAGTTTACAGTAGAATGTCACCATTCACTGCAGTCTTCAACAAATTGGAAAATTCCTGTAACACAAGATATGCAAAGGATCACATATGTTGGAAAATCAGGATAATCCTACCATCCAAGGAATGTGTTCAACATCTCTTAATGGATACACTCCATACGTTTGCTTTAATTTTTTTTTTTTTTGAATAAATGTTAATATGTGGTATTTTCTGAAATCATCATTAATGCTACCTGTAATTTCTTCTGAATTATATTTCAAAAGACAAAATAAGAGTAGGTTGTTCATAGGATTTTGCATAAGCCATTTATTTCAGGACACTATTTGCTTTTATGATGTTTATCCATCACCCACTGAAGGGCGTGAACCTTATTGGTTTTATACTCTGTAAAGCAGCTATCTATTTTTGTGTTGAGCATTTCATTTTCAGACTACACAAAGTGTGCAAATATTTTCAACAAGCATAAAAACAATGAAGCTGAATTTATTGCTACCCAAAAGTGTGTGTGTGTGTGTGTAGCTATCATCTTAATAGTAAACATTACCCAAAACCACAGTCATACTATTTATACGTGTACATCAATTTCTCAAATAGCTGCTTTTAGTATTACAAAAGCAAATGCTTTAATTCTGGTTGACTTTAAGTCAGTACTTGGAACTGGCTCATGTCCTCCAGATTACTATTTCTTATTACTTGCTCTGTAAGTCAGTAAATATACTTTATAGCTCTTTCAGTACTATTACCAATACTCTCTCTTCTTTTTCTATTTGTACCATGCATGCTTTAGGAAATAAGAACCATCATTCAGGAAAGCATGCTTTCAGGGCTGCATAAACAAAATAGTACAGACAGCATGTGTATTCCGCTATGTATTGTACACTCTCTTTGACAGAAGTTTCAGTCCTAACTTCTTAGTTGCTGTTACAGGATGGTTAAAATAAGCAAACGTTATATATCTGTGGCAGAAGTGCATTTGTTGGCACTGGACAAATGGCAAAGTTAAAACAAATTTAGCACTGTGTTGCTCAACTGCCTGTCAGACTTGAGCAAATTCAGGAACTCTGTGTATTAATAAGTCCAGCAAGTTAAACCAACAAGAAGTTTATTAAGAACACATAGTCAGAAATTCACCAGTCAGCGTTTAAACCAGAACTGCCCCCTCCAAGCCAAATGGTATCTTAAAAACCCCAAACCATTGAAGTCCACCCAACACCCTTGGCGCAAAAACCAACACCCACCTTGAATTCCCATAGCTTTCTCCCCCATCAAGCCAGCCCCCTTTCCAAACTTTCTCACCAGCATTACCTCTCTTCAGCCCAGGCATTCCACCCAACACACCTCCTTCCAGTTACATCCAGATACCAACTCTCTACATCCCACAGCTTACACATTCCAAACGCCTAACTTTCTCAAAACTATTATAACCCAATACCAATAGTCCCAACCCCCCATACCAACTAACATATTTGTTATGACTAACATACCCACAATCCCCTATCAACTACAACTATTAAAATATTAAAATATTTAACCCAACAACAATAAAAACCTGACAGAATCCATGCAGGTTTTAAAAAAAACTAAGACCAGTATTCTGACTTTGATTTGCTTGTTTGTTTGTTTTTCAGACAGACCTATACATTAAAACTTCACACATACATACATGGTTTCATATTGTATGTGTTATCCACAGTCTTCAAATAGAGGAAATTTAGATCCAGAAGGGTAATGAAAGATTGCTTCATAAGTTGAGTTTGAAGAAGAGGTTTAGTAATTTGGGGATCTCCTTTGCCATTCTGACACATTCTCAGTTGAGCAGGAGTTGCTGATTTCCTAGAGACAGTAGTGGCATGTCAGTGGTACTGACATGGTGAAGCTGATCCACATGGTACAGAAGAAACCAAAGCAGACTTGATGAAAAATCACTGAGGTCACAATCTATTCAAAGCTTCTTGGTGAATTGTATTCTAACTATTTAATAGACTAGTTCATACATTTGTGTACGTTATTTCATTACTTTAAACTTGATGATACCCTAACATTTGAATAGAGATCTGAAACAGAAAATGCAGGCCTAAGGTTAACATCTTCAATTTTTTTCTCCTGTTTGCCTGATGAAGAAGCCAGTGTGACTTCGAAAGCTTGCAATATGTGCATTTTGTGCATTTTGGTTGGTCCAATAAATGTATCATTGTTTGGATGTTATTGGATTTGCTATATGGCCAACACAGATGTTTGATGATACCTTGTTTGTGAACTATCTTCAAAGAAAACTTTGGTGCTTAAGGTCATGTAGTGTAATCATCTAGAGTATTTGATATGTGTTGACCCATGCCAAGAACCTTATGTGATAAATGGAACATATGAGTGAAATCTACAACATATTTGCCTTACTGTGAAAGAAGTATATGTTAAGTACATACAATATATACTCCCCTTTTTATTTTTGAATCATTATCTTCTTAAACCACATGCTAATATCTGTAATCTCTTATAAAAGGTCCATAGATTATAAAATAGTCTAATATACAGATTTTATATTCTTGCATAAAGAATTACAAAATGTACAATTGATTAATTTTTCCCCTAATCATCTCTGCTAAAATAAACATTGAATTTTCTTTTTGAAGAAGTATTAGCAACAGTATTGAGACTGCAATAAATGTTGCTGGCAGAAGAACTGTTCTCTGCAGTCTGTGCTATTTACCTGAGGTTATATTCCAGATGCTGTCAGAACAGTTGGGCTGATTATTAAAAATGCCTCATAGTAATTTCCAGCCAAAGTTGATCAATACCTAGTGCAAAGCTTTACATGTAAGAGAGTTATTTAAACACCAAGTGCCCCCAGGTTTACAGGGAATGAAAAAATAATGTAGAACAAATATGTTGAAGGGTTCAAAAGAGTGGAAGAATATCTTTTCTTTGTGTTGGAGGCAGGTTGGAGTTCTATAAACTATAAGGTACTAACATACAATGAAAGATTGCATATGCTCCAAACTACAACCAGTGCAGAAACAGACTCAGGTGTTGGCAAGCATGCCTAACCTATAGGACTTTCTCCTTCATGGTATTGTCTTAAATTGCCATCATTGTGTTTTGTTATGAATTCACACAGTATTTTCTCTAAACAAACCATTTTAGTCCCACAACACAATCCCGTAACAGCCTTATAAAACAGATTTAGTATTAGCAGCTAAAATGGTTGGCTAAGCTGGGAGATGGAAGCTTGCTATGACTCTCCAGTTAATCACTTGCTGAACTAAAATTACAGATGAAAACTTCCAGTTCATAGCATATGCTCTCAACTACCACATTACACTACTTCTTAAGTGCACATATCCTAGCTTTAGATGACTTTTGCATATGGCAAAGTCTGTCATAGTTTGACATGTACACAATGCTAACTCTGAAGTTCAAAGTGAAAATCATTGTACATCTTTTAAGAGGTTAACATGTAATATGAAACATAAATGTACAGTGTTGCCTAAAATGTTCATTTTCACTTAGATTAGTCTTAACTTACCATTTATCTTCTTTAACAGTGATAGTATGAGCTGATTATATGAGCATCCTGATAGTGTCTAAGGGCCTCGGCAGACGACTAAAAGGGTCGTCTCCGAGCCCAAGAAGAGGAGGAGCAGCCACACGCACGGCGCTCCTTCCTCTTCCTGAGGTCGCCCTGGAAGCTGCCGGCCCTCCGCACGGCCGGCGCTTCCAGGGCAACCTCCCGCCGCAGCGATCGCATGCGCTGCGGCGGAAAAGACAGCGAAAGTGCGCCCTACATGTTTAGGGCGCACTTTCACTGTCTTGAGGAAGGAGCGCTGATTTAGCGCTCCTTCCAGGGACGCCGCAGGAGCGCCGCGGTGCGGCTGCCATGGCCCCGCGGCGCTCCGGACCAGGGCGTCCTGGACACCCTGGTCTGCATCCCCCCTAAATCAAAATACAGGAAGTCTCTCAACCTCAGTAGTTTCTATTCTGACTGACAGTGGTTCTACAGAGTTTCAGGCAAGAATATTTACTTTTCATGGTTTCAGGCAAGAGCCCTATCTAAAGATACTAGTGGCTGAACCAAGGACCTTTTACACTAACGATCTATCACAGAGCTACAGCTGTTTTTCAACTTCTTTGGCAACATTTTTGGAAAATACTATTGTGACCCTTGAAGAGTTTAAACTGTGCTTCTAGATTAGGAAAAATTAATTCCCTTGTTAGATTATATTTTAAATTGAACTGAAAAATTGGCACTGGAATCTACTGACTGTCCACTAGAAAGCAGGGTGAAATTAATTGTAAAATCAGCAATGACTAGGGATTCTATTAGTGTACCAAGGTGCCCGATGCCCATTGCTTGAATGACAAAAAGAAGTTCAGTTTTAATGTTGGTAACCTGCATGTTAATAGTTGTGAGGGACATGTATACATGTGGCACAGCTGTCTTGTCAGAGACAGCTTGAGACTGCTCAGGTGCAAAGAACAAATTTACTAGGAGTCTTGAAAATCTATTCATGAGAGCTTTAAAGTGAGTTACATGGGGAGGGAGACAGTATTCTAAGGGACATAGGGACACCAAGTACTGGGGACAATGGCTTCAAGGATACAGGGGTAATTGGACCAATAGTAGCTCCTTTTTTGTGGATAGGAATGTATATTGATATTTTCCAATCTTTTGGCCATCATTTTGTTTTCCATATCTGTTGACATATGTTGGTTAGCATTAGAGTTGACTCTGTCAATGTGGATTGCGACAGTTCTATTGGGATATCATCTGTACCTGGAGACTTGTTTTTTGCCATTTCTTTTATTACAGCTTCCACCTCAGTTTTTAGAATTTAGGGTTCATCTTCATATGGCTCTTCATTCCATGTGTCCTTCGTGTTGTCATCTCTTTTATATAACTCTTCCGTGTATTGCATCCAACGTCTTTTTATTCCTTCCCAGTCTTGAAGTATGTTATTTTTATTGTCATAAACCATCCCTGTCCTTGGTTTGAACTTTCCTTTGATTTCTCAAATCTTGGGGAATAGGTATCTCATTCTTCCTTTTTTGTTGTTGTCTTCTGTTTCTCTGCATTGGTTGTTGTAGTAATTTTCTTTACCTTTGCTCACTAGCCATTGTACTGTTGCATTCATGCTTCTTAGTTTATTCCTATCTCCTTTTTGTTTCATTTCTCTTCTTTCCTTTATTGCTTGTAGCATTTTATCTGTCATCCATGGTTTCTTCACTTTCCTTTTGACTGTTGGAAGTGTATTTGTGCATTCCTCTTTTAGAGAGTGGAAAATAGGTTGACAGCCTATTTGGGTAAAAATTAAAGTAAAACAATAATGACCTCTTTGTGTGGATCTACCATAGCCTCCCTAGCCAGACCGAAGATCTGGCTGATGCCTTCCTAAACTAAATTACCAAATATTGAAAAATGACAAATGTGGTAGTAATTGGATGGGACAAGGTGGCTCAAGTGGTTAAGACACTGACTCTGTTGATTGTAAGATTGGCAGGTTAGCAGTTTGAGGACCAGATGCCGTGTGATGTGGTGAGCTCCCATCACTAATCCCAACCTCTGCCAACCTAACAGTTTGAAAGCATACAAATGCAAGTAGATAAATAGGTACCACTTCGGTGGAAAAGTAAACAGCTGGCCACATGACCTACAGAGCTTAGGCTTAGTAACAGAAATCAGTACTGCTCCCCTACAGTCGGACACGATGTGACAACTTTGTCAATGGGGAATACCTTTACCTTTACCTTGATAGTAATTGGAAACTTCGCCAACCCTAATATATGTTGGAGGTCACACTCTGCCAAGAATGTATGAGCCAACAAATTCTCAGTAACCTTGCAGAGAATTTTATTGTACACAAGATGGTAGTGGCAACAAGAGGAGCAGCTGTTTTGGATTTGATTGAATCAACAGAGATGAAGTGTTCAGTGAGGTAAAAATAATTTGATCCTTTAATGAAAGTGACCATGTCTTCTTAAGATTTGTTATACATTTGTCCCTTCACATTTGCTGGGATTAGGGGAACAGGACCCCCATGAATGCAGAAAAAACACAAATAACAAAAACACTATATTTTTACCTGAGAGAACTCCTCTCTAGGAATCTCTAGGTCCTCCAGTGCACCTGTGGTCAACATCTGCCAGACATTGACCATAGAATTGTGCTGGAGAAGCTATAAATGCCTAATGGAGTCTTCTCTCTAGGAATCTCTAGGTCATTCAGTGTGACTTTTGGTTAAAGTTGAGCATTGAACTGTGCTGGAGGACCTAGATATTCCTAGAGAGATCATATTAATAAAATCCATGAATAACCAAATTCACAAAAGTCAGCCACAAATGTGGAGGGACGAATGTACAGAGGAAAGGGGAAGCCAAACATAGTCAGATGCAGAGTCTGAGCTACAAGAAAGGCAGATTTCTGTAAGCTTGTGAAAGTACTGGGTGAGATTCCCAAGTTAGTGGGACAAGGAAATGGCAGGGCCACTGGGTAAAAAAGATGGTGAAATGCTAACAGAGAGAATTCCAAACTGTTCAATATCGTATTTGCCTCAGTCTTCTACCAAAAGAAAAACAGTGTTCTAACTGGTGAGAATGGAATAAATCATACAGTAAGGGGACTATAGCCTCTTATGTAAAGATGTAGTAAAGGAATACCTAGCTACTCTAAATGAATTAAAGTCTGCACCATTGGATGAACAACTTCAAAGCATACTAAAGGAACTTGCAGATGTAATCTCAGAGCCACTGTCAGTACTCTTTGTCAGTTTTGGGACAGGAGAGATATAGCAGAATGGAGGAGATATTGTCCATATCTTCAAAATGGGCCAAAAACAGAACCTGAGCTACTACTGACCAGTCAACTTGACATCAGTAACAGGAAAGGTTCTAAAACATAAACAGGCAGTCTGTACACAGTTATAAAAGAAGGCTGTGATTACTAAGAGCCACCATAGGTTTCTCAAAAACAAGTCATGCCAAACTAATCATATCCCCTCCTTTTTAAATAGAGTTGCAAGTCTGGTAGATCACAGGAGTGATATGGCTGTAATATATCATTATCTCAGCAAGGCTTGTGTCAAAATCCCCCATGATATTTTTTGCAGAGAAGCTGGTGAAATGTAATTGGTTGACAGACCAAATCCAGAGAGTGTTCACCAATTGTTACTTTTATCCTAGGGTGTCTCAGGGTTCCTGAACCTGGTTTTGTTTAACATCCTGAGCCTGATTTTGGTCTTAAACAGGCCGGCAAAAAGTGCTAGCATCGGGGTGGCATGGGGCCATGGCGACCGCATGCCCCGACACCACCTCGAAGCCAGTATCACACTGCCCCACTGACCACACAGCAGGGAGAGTCGGGGCATTTCTGCAGCGTAGCATTTAGATAAGCTGCACCACAGATACTCTGAAAAAACTCCACCACTGCAGAAAAAGCATCTTTTCCCTGATGTAGGAAGGAACAGCTTTCTGCCAGTCCTTTTTCGCCAGGGAAATGCTGGGTTGGGGCAGGGTATTCAGTGAGCAAAGGGGCAGCGGCAAGCTGCTCAATTAGGGCCATCTGTTTCGCCTCTTTGTTTAACATCCTTATAAATTATACTGTAGAACAGGGGTAGGCAACCTTTCCCCTTTAAGGGCCGAGGGACTTCAGCTCCCAGAATCCCACGAGCTATTGGTCAACATGGCTGAGGCTTCTGGGAGCTGAAGTCCTTCGGCCCTTAAAGGGGAAAGGTTGCCTACCCCTTCTGTAGAAAATACCCTACAGCACAGGAACAGAGTTCAAAACAACCTTGACAGATTGGAGAGCTGGGCCAAAACTAACAACATGAGGTATTACATATAAGCAGGAAAAATGAAATGCACAAATATAGAATGGGCTACACCTGGGCTGAAAGCAGTGCATGTGAAAAGGGGTTGTACTAGACCACAAGCTAAATTTGAATCAACCATGTGATATGGTGGCAAAAAAAGCCAATGAGTTCTGGGCTACATCAATAGGAGTATAGTGTCCAGATCAAGGGAAGTAATAGTCCACTCTATTCTTCCTTGGTCAGGTCTAACCTGGAAGACGGTGTCTAGTTCTGGGCAACACAGTTCAAGAAGGTTATTGACATGCTGGAATGCATCCAGAGAAGAACAACCAAGATGATTAAAGGTCTGAAAATAGAGCTTTACAAGGAACAATTTAGGCAGCTAGATATATTTCACTTGAAGAAATGAACACTGAGAAGGTGACATTATAGCTATTTTTTAAAAATCTGAAGGGATATTGTATACAGAGGTTATTTTCTACTACTCCAAAGATAAATCAGAAACTAGTGAATTCAAATTACAAGAAAATAGATTGTACCGAAACAACAATAAGTTTAGTGTATATTTAGTGTAAGAGTTATTTGAAAGTGGAATGAATTGCCTCTTAGGATGGTGGACTGTCCTTCTTTAGAGATTTTTGAACAGAGGTTGAATGGGCCCCTGAACCATTTTATTTGTACAAATGCCTTTGTCTATGTTGGCAGTGTTCAGGCAGTATGTTTTAAATATTTTCTGTAAATCAATGTAATACACAGTACTGATATTCTGGAGTACATTGTTTGACATTTTAAAAACATTTGAAGTAAGTAGATAAAATAAGTAAAATCTGGGTTGCATGGAATTTTACTTAATAGTGGACATTTTGTAATGCTTAGATGAGCTATACTACCTGCAGCTAAAATTGTGTTTTATTCATAGCAATCTCTATGTATTCAGAATGCTGCTAGATCTGATCTTCAAACTAAGAATACTCTGTGGGTAGGCAAGTTATTGAACATAAAGCTGATCAATATAAACATAGTGAAAAAATCTTTTAATTAAAGTGTCTCACGTTAACTTCCAAGGTAAGTAAAATTTGAAGAAATTTTAGTTACATCATAGCTTTCTCACAGAATCTCTAACAATGTAGTATAGGAATATAGATTAGAGACTGAATTGTCACACAGAATAAAACTATATTAAATAGTTCTCTGCTATACTATTAAATGTCCTTTGACTTCATTTATCAGTGATTCCCAAAATGTGTGGTACACCCCCCTGGGGGTAGTGGAAAGATCCAGGGGGGCAGTGAGGAGGAAAGGGGGCATTAAGGGGTCTTTCAGTAAAAGTATTGGTGTTCAAGAAAAACAAGGGAACCAGCAGCTTTTAGGATCATGGTGGGATGAAGGTTGCATGGAACTTCTTTTCAGGGTCCCTTAAAACCACTGCAGAGCCATGCTAATTGCTTCATGTGCTGGTGTCTCCTGCTTTTCACTTCCCCAAACAAGCTCACTCCCTAAGCTGCATATTTCACTAAGAGTGGGGGTTGGGAAATTCTTGTGTGGCCTGGGTGCAGGGCATCTCTTCTGTGTTGGAGCAATGCCATTTTGAGACAGACTGGCTCCTAAAACAGAATCCCTGGATTCCTCCTGCACTCCACACCTGAAGCTGGAGAATTTTATGTGTCAATGGCAGACAACAGCCTTCTTCACACTCACTGGCTCCCTAATTTTCCTGCCTGTTTCACGGATGAGGCCTGACCATACCAGAAAGACCGAGGAATCTAGAAAGTCCTGCCATGTCTCCTCCTCTTCCCTCAGAGTGTGTTAGAAGCTCAGTGGTGGGAGAAAGGAGAAGCCTCATTTGTCCCAGGTTCTGGCCACACCTCTTCCACTGACCCTCCCGTGTCTTACAAAGTATGCTAATGCTAAGTCCTGTTTCTTCCAAAAGACTGATATTTAGGGAGCAACAGTGGCATTGCTAGGATGATGGCTGTGGTGTCACCCCACAAGGTGTCACCCAGTGTGGCCCGCATCCTGCATACCCCATAGTGACACCTCTGACACAAGGCCAGCACAGGCGACAGGCTTCTTAGTCAATTCTCACCCAGTCACTTGGTTGCTGCTCCCAGGATGACTGAATGACAAAGAGAGCAGCGACTGAGATTGATTGTTTTGAATGTGAAGTAGAACAGTAGACTTAATATCAAGAAATATATGGGGGGGGGCACTAGAGTTGTCATCCAAGAGGAAAGGGGGCTGTAGAGCAAAAATGTTTGGGAACCACTGATTTACACAATGAAAACACTCCTTCAGTAAGTAATGGAACAGCATTTTGTCATATAAATTACTGGAATTAACTTGTAGTTCAGGGTCAGAGCCTTGAATATTTTCACCAGTTAGTCTTTATGGTATCTTTGAATATGTTGCATGCATTCCACTTCCTCCAGAATACCTTGACAACATTCTCAAGGACCAAATAGGGAGCAGACACAAAAATCCCATTCCCTTAAGTGGTTTATTAGGCAATTTCAATGTTGCTTGGAACCAATTCTGGAACTTTAGTTTTCACTCCCAAAAAAGTCCCAGGCACTAGTTTATGGAAGTGCCAGTGCTATCAACAAACCAGCAACTATACAACTATAAAACCTTCTTCCATGTATTAGGGCTATCAAGACTACAGCTTTGAATGACACTTCTGGATTCAGTCTTCGTTCCTTTGCTCTCTGCATCAGTTCTGCAGATCAACATACCAAAAGATCCTGGTCCACCTTTTTCCTTGGAGAAACCTTGGAGAAACCAAATAAAAGGGAGAGAAAACAATGATTTTACCAATTCTAATAATTTCCCCTGCTGTCAGAGATTCTAGTGTATTTTTTTAAAACAGGAAATATAGCTACCTGTATTATCCTGATATTCCCTGGGTTAGAGAAGTGAAAGTGACAATAAGTTCACTTATGAGCCAGTGTTAGAGGCAAATACTCAATCTGCTTCTCAGTTAGTGTACTTCAGCAGACTATAGCCCTCAATAAGGTATAGATCTTTCTAGTAAATCACATATTTTCCTAGTGCTCTTACCATGGCTTCCTACTCTTACCATGGCTTGAAACATATCAGATTGGCTGCCATTCATAACATTTTTTCCAGTCCCATGACTCCAAGCAAAAAACAGTTTTAGATTGTTAGCTAAGCCATGGTACTGCATAAGGATTCCACTTGGTAGATTTTAAATAATTCTAGTGGAGTATATATTTGACATTTCTTAGTCAGGTTCAATGTTAAAATATTGTTTTAAACATAAGTTAAGATCAGTTAATCTGCTAATATAATTGAAGAACTGAAGCAGTTGAATACTTGTGAAATTGATGGAATTGCAGGAATGGTTTGATTGTTTGTCTGGATCAAAAGAAAATGGTCAGACAGAACTACATCAGACATATACCTTATTTTCCTGCGTATAAGACTACTTTTTAACCTGCAAAATCTGTGGTTAAAGTGGGGGGGTCGTCTTATACGCAGGGTATAAGGATAAGGAGGATAGAGGTGCTAAAACTATATTTTGACTGGAAAAATGGGGGGTCGTCTTATACGCCGGAAAATACGGTTATGTAGAAAATGAGGCATACTATATAAAGTTGCTCCAAAATCATAATTCTTGTCAATAAGCAAGTCTTTATAGTCTAATGCATTTTGTGGGCTTGTAAGGATGGCAGTGGCAACCCCCTCTGAAGAAGCTTGCCAGAAAATCCCTTGATAGGTTAGCCTTAGGGTCACCATAAGTCAGAAACAACTTGAAGACACACAACAACAATCCTATATGGTTAGATTATTTTGAATTTCAAATGTGCTCTACAAGATTCACTTTTGATGGCCATTTACACCTTAGCTGTTTTCAGAAACAAAGTATGAAATCATTTCTATTCTGTACTTCCATCAAAGAGGAAAGAGTATTTGTAAAATAATTAGCCTGAACTATTCACATCAGTATCCATTTGTCTAGATTGGTTTACTATTATTTTTTTGGCTGTTAAGGATTTCAAGAATATTGAAAAATAATTGAAAATCATAAAAAACACCCCATGAATTTTGAAAATCCCTAACAAGAAGAACCCTGAACTAATGACAATCTTTGCAGTTCAAGACTTATTCTGCACAAAATTTACACATGGTTGTTTTGCATAGAAAACAATATTTTCTGTGCAGAAAATATCTGTGTAGAAATATAATGCTGCACATTTCATGTGCAGAAAATGACATCTGCTATGCAGATCAATCATGAGCAAATTTTGCACAGAAAATTACAACATTTTCTTTTCAAGAAATAGTTTGCTGTGTATGCATAGATATATTATCTGCTGCACAGGAAATGATGCTCAGTGGGAAAATCCTAATACTAATTACTTTGAATAAAATAAATATTTATTTTTACATTTCACAGCCATAACTTTATTTCAGTATATTTATTATAGCATAGGGGGCCCTTAGTCACCTTCTGGTAGCTCTGTTGACATAATTTTCTAGTAGCTTTTAGTCTCAATATACTGCTCCTTTATTTTCATCCCCTCTGATTCACCAGGGTTATACAACATAATGAAGAGCATCTATACCCTATGTTTAACAGAATGTTTGATGCATCTCTATGATGTATTAAAGGATCTCTAGAGTTTGGTGGTCAAGAGTGGCAATGTTATTTTCCATAAAAATTATTAGTAATGATATTTTTAAATAACTTAATTATCATTTACAACAGAATTTACTCTTTACTAATGCACATCTTTGCCAATATTTCCAGGAGATATTGCTTTTTTTATTTTTAAAAGAAAGGAAAGTGAAAGAGGCAGAGACAAAGAGAGAAGCAAAAGCATGACAGTAACATGGTTAACAGTGCAGGAGGGAAACCAGGAGAGGCCATGGTCATGTTCCACACAGTTGTTTGTATAGAGAATATCACACTCCTTCTGGCCATCCAAATGAATCCTTCCTTGTCTAAGTTTGTTTGCCCTCATTTCTAACTGACATTTTAAAACTAATTTATGAAACTCTTCCCATTCCATTTACAATAGACAGAGATCATTTTATGAAATTGAAGATTTTTGTAATGTAGATATTGTTACTCTTGAGACCTTAATACAGAGGAGTAAAGGATATTAGTCTTATGATAGAAGTCACTGTATTTTTCATTTTATTATGGTTTTATGAAAGTAATAAACTATCATAGCAATTGGAGACTGCACATAATGACCCCATATAGTTTAGATGCACTGCTAGATTCATTTGGTGTAGCTTAGTGTGGGATTAAATTAGATTACATTAGTCCATGAATCCATGATATACTCATCATGTACCAATTTAACCACACATGTAGTTGTATCACTGTAGCAAAGCATCAAAATTGTATTTCCTCATTATTATTTGTTTTGTTTTATTTTGGAGTTTCTAGTACTATTTTTCAGCAGTTATTTCTTGGCAGTAACATCTGTATTTTTATGAAACTAATTTAACTAATTTGTCTTCCACTTTAATGTGATGAAATACTCCTTTATCAGTTTACATTATATTCTATGTACAAACTGCTACAGTTATTCATACTTCTGCCAAAAAAAAAAAGTTTACTTATCTTATGGTACAATGGCAAAATAATGCTATTTTTATGTTTCCACTGCTATAATAGTCCTTTAATATTGCTAATTGTGTTATTTGTTTGGAAATGAGCAGTCTTTGTTATAAATCTGGAAATATGGAAACATAAGTATGTGAATTCTCAGTACTGTAATCGTGACTAACAAGTCGTGGTTATAGTCACTGTCCATAGGAGCCATGCCAATTTCTGAATTAAGCAGTGATTTTAAAAGTTAAAATACCTGCTTTCAAGTCTTGATGGTTGTCATTTGATTAAATATCTGTGAATTCTGTTTGATGTCTTTGCTTTATAATGGAGAGATGATTCAATGTATGAGATTTATCTTTATTTTTCTGAGAATCAAGCCTTAATTTCACTTCCTCTATATATGCTTGCTACAGGCATGTTAAAGCTCATGTTGTTTGTTTAAAACTGTGTTGTTTTTTAAAACTGTGCTTAACTCCCTCCATTTGTTTTTCACAAGGAAGAAATTCGTGTTAAGGTGGAAAAAGAGGGGTGGAATCCATTATATTTGAAGGAATTTGATAATTTTGTTGTAGTTCATTGCATGGCAGGTGGTAATAATGTCTATGCCAGTGCTGTCAAAATATGAAAATTAAAGTGACGATGGGTTTTAATGAAATCCATTTGACAAATATAATTAAGGTGTTTTAATATGAAGGCCTGTAATAAAGACTACCGGTGGACTCCCCGAGGTCCTGACTAATTGTGTAGATTGCTTTTAAGCTTTGAATAGTTTTATTGGATAATGAACTGTTAAGAAGTGTTAGATCTTTCTTAAGCAGAATTTGGTTTGAAAAAGAAGAGGAGAGACAGGCCTGAGGTGTGGCATTTTAAACATAATTAGAAGAGAGTTTTAAGTTAACATCTTTGATCTTGCTGTCAGGTTTTGATTAGAGCTGTAAATGCTTTAATCAAGTGCAGTGTAGTCATTACATTTCTAACTGTTTTAAAACTGTGAAATTACTGAGATGCTGACATCAGTTTAGCACATTATGAACATTTGCAGCAAAGTTGTGTTGGTAAATTAGGATTTCTATTACGATGGTAGAGTGTGATGATTTTTCCCAATGTATGGTATGCATGCAAAATTGTAATATTTTTATAAAC
>JAIPUX010001880.1:53109006-53120454 GCA_020142125.1 Phrynosoma platyrhinos | reverse complement strand
CGGGGGGGGTTGCGCGCGGCGGAGGAGGGTATCCCCATGCACACGCTGCCGCTGTAGCGCTCGCTGCCGCAGCCACCACGGCACATGTCACGGCCGCCATTTTGGCCGCGATTTGGACTACAAAAATGGCGGCTGCGACATGCGCCCTGGTCGCGAGACATCCAAAATGGTCGCGAGCGGCGGAGGAGGGTACTCAGGCATAGGGCAGATAAATAAAACATGTTTAATCAAATATATTAAACTGCTCTAATCCCAACGTATCATTGCTAAAGCTAGGGTATTGCCTATGGGCAAAGAAGCCCAGTTACACCTCTCATGCTACCCCTAGTACGTGTGAAGTTAGCATACTGAGCCATTATATGACCAGGATACCGCTACATCAAGAAACACAAAATCCAGGCTTGCCTACATTGACTTATGAGTAAGAGGCAAACTGGACCTAGTGGAGTGCTTTCATGACCTGAAAGGCAGACCTCAAATATTATATATAGCAGTCCTTTTAAGCTATAAATTTGAGCAGTCTTCCCTATGTATACATGTGTCCGTCTTTTTAATGAAAAACTAATCAAACTGAACCAGGGTATCAGTGTATACATTTAAAAGATTGCTATATGTAATATTTGAGATCCACTTTTCAGGACACTAGGTCCACTTTGCTTCTTACTAATAAGTCAATGAAGCCTGAGATTTGTACTTCTTGATCAGGAAAAGTCAGAAATGTGTTGAGATACTCTGGTTACATAATGGCCCAATGTGCTAACTATTCATGGAAGAACACAAAGAACCCATTTTTAAGCTGCTTTGAGTCCTGGACTGGGGAGAAGCCATGATAGTGATAATGATAACAGAACAAATGAGTGAGCATCATGTTTGAAAGTGAAAAACCAATCAAGGATTTTTACCATGAGAAGTAGTAATCAGTGTGCCTCTCTGCATGCACACATTGCTTTTAATAAGTAAATATAAATAAATTTAATGAATGAATGAATGAATAGAAAAGACTAGATTCAGGAAAGAGGAAGTAGTACTGTGGGCTGAATCCTGTTGTTTGTCCCAACTGATGCATGCCCATTGCATTAATGACCTATGTTAAGTTGACTGATGTAAGTCCCATTGTTTCAGTTAGTGTACTCTAACTAGGAGTAAGAACTGGATTTAGCTGTATGTTCGTTTCAATGGTATAACAAGGTACTAAGATGAAAGTATTTCTCAGAAAGACATATCAGCCCAGAAAAAATCTGAATGGAGACCTTATCAAATAGCTGCTGATGGTTCAAGTTGGGGAGCAGGCAGAAGGACAGTAGCTAAGACAGGAAAGAAGTGATGACATAGAAAAAATGGCTTGATCCATAACACAAATTACTGCAGATGAACAGCTTGCCAAGTAGAGATAGCTGCATGTGAAGTGGCTTAAGCTGTACACCAGTCCTTAATCTTTTCATACAAAAACCTAGGGTTTGCTTTTTGTTTTTTTAATTTTCTTCTATATTTACCTGACAAAGGTTGAGATAACAGCACCCCTTGCTTCCATATCACAAATCTCTCACAATTCAAACTCTGAACCGTAGCATACAAAATTCTCTGATTAAGAGTAATATGTAAATGACACAAGCTAAATTCAAAATCCATGGAGAAAGGAAGCAGCAATTGAAAGAGATGGTTCAGCGCCTGTAGACAATCAAAATAATAATAAAAAACTCCATGGGCAAACTTATATCCTCTCCAGGAACAGCCATGCGACATGAGCTGTAACGAATATTCTGCATATGTCTCCATTTTGTCAAATCTCATTAAAGGGGTTTCTTGCTTTACGTCAATTGAGCTGTCCAAAAATCATTCATCATTTTTAGTGTAAAAAAAAAGCCATACACTTATTTAAATAATATCATATTAATGTTAAAGTTCAGCTGTCATTTAATAGCATGGCTTAATCAGACATAGCATTTAAGAAAAATAGTTTTTTTGGGCTTTACTTCGCTTTCAGGTTGGCAGATTCAAATAAGGATTTATGGGTTTCTAAACCAATGTGTTTTCCCCACATCTTTATGCTTGATGAACCTCAGCTTTTATTTCAAGAGAGTGCAGTCCGTTATTTTCAGTAAAATAAAATATCTTCTCATATTGTGTTTGAATACATTTGCACATAATTTAGTGAGGGCAAAAGAAAAAACATGTTGTAACCTTTGACATTGTTGTGTGCTTGAGAGTTGCAGTAGGACTCATAGTGTATAAGTGTTCCATAAGCCAAATGAAAAGTGTGACCTTTGTGAAATATTCATGGCTCTGTGTTCTCAGACAAATGGATTATTTAGTCAGATGCTTTAAAGGACATTTCACTTTTGTTTGTGCTTGAAAAGCACATTTAATTTCTTCTTTTTTTTAATGCAAAAAAAAAAATTAAAATCCTCACATAGTCAGATTTACCCATCAGGGTAAAGAGACAAGTTGAACTTTCAGTCCAGTAGATTAGTGTCCTGGTGAAAATTGTGTAGATTTGCATGTTTCTATCCTTTTGTTAATATGGATTATATATGGGGAGGGGAGCACTTGATACCATGCCAGGAAAATTATCCCATGTCTCAAACTGGTAAATTCATGATGTCATTTAAATTTATTTTATATACAAGCTGGGTATCAGTTTCCCGAAGTCAACAGTTTCAAATGGTTATTAAGGATTGCTCAAAAAGCAATCATAAGGAATTAAACAAAAAGCTTTTCAGTGAAGATCTATGCCAGGTACTACTATTGGAAAATAATAATTACCAGAAAGTGACAGTTAAGTTCTTTCTGACTATATTTACTTCTAGATGCTTTGCAGTCATGCACTTATTTGCTGAAACGACTGTTGGAACATTTTATTCCACCCAATTCCTAGAACGAAACAAGGAAGCTGAAGTGGGCAAGCCTTGCTTGCTGTGTGTTGAATCTGCCAATTCATTTTGAAAGCCAATGTTTATCATCTTAGTAAATGGCATGAGAGTCTCTAGGCAGTTTGTAATGTAATTGTTAAATCGATCAATCAGAAACTGTTTTCTGTTGTTTGTGATATTTCTTATGCCTTGAAGTTCCTTTTCTCAACAAAGCTTGGAAATATTTTTTTCATTCTGGTAATAACACGGCACAACTAATTTATATTATAACTATAACTTAGCTTGTTTTGCATCACAGACCATTGGCTTATTGCATTTGGAAGGTAGTTCTGGAAAGGTTTTGGGAACTACTACATTTATATAGTAGTTATATGATATAGCTGTAATTACTTTTCAACAATAACTTTTGAAGCTCTGTTCCGCGACATTTAATGTTTCTTCTGTCCCCAGTACGTACTTGGGAGCTGACAAGACAGAAATCTTGGGAGGAAATTTTACTAAAATATGTTTGTTGGGGGAAAGTATCCCATTTTAGAATTTAACATTGTCTTATACTTTTGTTAAGGGAAATTGGAATGCTAGTATCAATATGCACTGAATTAGCAGTTGTAAACAGTTCTTCCCTAATTTAAGCATACTAGTTGTTAATACATCCAGTTAACTTCTGACATGTCTCAATGTTCCTGTGCCCTTGGAGTTCCAACTCATAATTCTGAAATTGTTTAGAGATTTAGAGGAAAAGCTTAGCCTATTTTATTGTCTATTTGAGGAACCAAATGTGTATGTGTGCAGATGTGGGGATGTTAACATATAACATGGAAGTCTCTAAATAACAAGGCCTGTGAACTGCAATTATATTCCAGTCATCATTAAAATTATTTTCATACCTTCCTAGACAGATCAGTTGCTCAGTTAAGGTTACTAAAAGGCCTTCGGCGCCTTTATTTGGCAAAAAGGCAAGATATAAATGTAGTATATAAATAAAAAATAATATCTTTAGGAATTCAGGACCAATAAATTAGAGCAGGGGTAGGCAACCTAAGGCCCGGGGGCCGGATGTGGCCCTCTGAGGCCTTTGGACCGGCCCCAGGCCAGTCCTGCCGCCGCCCCCCGCCGCCACCCCCCCTGCCATGATGATATTGATTATTGTTGTTATTACTTGTTCTTGGGGTTTTCTTGGCAAAATCTCCACAGGGATTTTGCCATGGCTTTTCTGGGACTGAGAGAGTGTGCATGCATATTTTTAAAATTCTTTTAATTTTTTTTTAAAATATTTATTTATTTATTTATTTATGGTGCTTCGGCCCCCCAATTGTCTGAGGGACAGCAACCCGGCCCCCAGCTCAAAAAGGTTGCCTACCCCTGAATTAGAGGTTTCTTCCCTGCTCTGTTAAATAATAAAGAGCCTTGATGCAACAGGTATTGAATATAAGAGTCACCAGTATTTATAAAAGCCTTCAGCAAGTCGGTATGCTGCTACTCATAACTGGTCACATACAATGAAAACATCACATTTAACTTGTTTCTACAGTTTCCAACTGCATTTTCAGTTATGAAAGACTGTCAGAAAATGCAATCTCTTATTTAATCCATATTTTGCAATATCCTATTAAATCCATATTTTGTGGAAATTCATCAACTTTCCATTCTGCAGTCATAAAAACAAAAGCTGTTCATGTCTTTGTTTAGTTTCTAAGCAACAGATACGCAAAGAAAACAAAACTAACGTTATACCTTCAGATACACTCAGAGACATATCTTCTTAAGTAATTTTTTTTCCTGAGAGATCCCATGGAGTCTGATAGATGAGATGCAAACCAATTGCATTTTTGAGTGTGCAATGTTTCCCTGTAAGTAGAGCATCCCACTTTTTTTAAAGCAACACTACTTTTTGATAATCTTCATCTTGAAAACCGTTATACATGAGGTGTTAGAGAACTGGTGAATACATCTGCCTCTATAAAAGACCCCTTTTAAAAATTAATTTTAACCAGGATAGGGGCTGGAACTCTGGTTGATGAAAAAGGAGCAATATACATTCAACACTCCAGTGATAAATTGGGTGATTTGCCAACACCTTCTTGACAACCACTAATATATGCAAGAATAAAGCCTGCTTTATTCAGCAGTCTAGTTGGTCAAATTCCTTCTCTTATGTTATTCTCAGAAATTGCTATGAGTTCCATTCCTGTCTAGGGTTCCAGTAACCCATGCTTTCCTTTATACTTAGCTATCTCACTTCACTATTATTCATATTTCCAATCCATAGTCTAACATTATATTGTGAATTGGATTACAAATGCAGAAAGCATTAGAAGGCATTTAATGCAAATTTTATATATTGCAAAAATTTCATGATGTCTTATTAGCAAAAAGCTATGTTAGCATAGGAAGAATTTACATAGAGAAATATATAGAGGAATGCGACCTACCTAAAAGATTAGGAGTTTTTCAGTTTAAAAACTCAATGAATACTTGCAATCTGATTGGGAATATTAGAATATTAGTAGTCTGGTTAAGGGGAAAAATGTTTCCTCTTTCATTTGGTAGCTTTGCAGGGGGGATATGATGGACAAAACATCTGGAAGACTTAAATATAATATCAGTGTAATTCCTAAGGGTAAACATACTTCATTATTAGGCATTCCAACCAGAAAACAAGTAAACCTTTCAGAAAGTTCAAATAAAAGAATATAGTTGTCCTGGGTATAGGGGAATATATCAATTTGATTTAATAGGAAGAATTTCTTTTAAAATACATCCAATTTCTTTTCCATATTCCCTATTTTAACAATATAATCTCTGCTATATTAAAGAAGACACTATATTATAAATTAAGAAGCAAATTAACGGTGGTGAATTACTTTTTCCCTCCCCTTTCTAATACCTAGAAATCAGGATTTTTATTTTTAAATTATTGGAAACAGTTTGGGTCCCGTGACATGAGAAAAGTGGGATATAAATTGAATGAAATTAATATGTATTTAAGAATAATTGTCTACATTTCATCCTCATCCTGCTTTCAGGCTGTATTTGGTAGGCGAGTACAGTTAGTTCTGATATAACATTTTTTTCCCCAATGTGAATTGTCGATAATGTGATTAAATAATAGAGGAACACTATTCACAGAATGTGAATTTTTAATTTGCCATGGTGAAATTCCCATCTGAAGCATTCAAAATTGGCAAATTGGCGCCTCTCTATATCTCAGCGGCTTAGCAGCAAAAACCCCTCCCCTAATCTTAGTGGTTCAGTTCCAAGAAAGAAGAACCACCACCCCACACATTTTTTTCAGACCATCCAGCCTCCTCCACTGCTGCTGCTGCACAGACACACAACACCTGGAGCACCAAAGCTACACCTCTCCACATTGCAGGAGTCCTGTTTGGATGGGGAAAACTGCTGGGAGTAAAGGGCTGAAGGGAATGAGGGGATTTTTGTCCCAGCCAAACATCGACTTTTGCATTGTAGAGAGTTGTAGCTTTGCTGCTGCTGCTCCTCATGATAGCATATGCCTAGCCAAGTGTTGTGTGTCTGTGTAGCAGCAGCAGTGGAGAAGGAGGCAGCAAACAAATAGAGAAACTCCTGAGACTAGCCAATTTCATTTTATTTTCAGCAGATTAAAATTTATGCTAAATTAAATAAATAGCTTAGAAACGAGTAATGTTTTTGAGATCTGCACATAATGCTTGTCTCTCCGGTAAGAACTGTTGTATAATTGTTACCAAAGAGTGTTTGCTTCATTCACCAGTGCATTATGAGGACACACTTAAAAACAATTTAGGTAGACATTTAAAATACCTAAACATGCGTAAAGTGGCCTTCTATCTCCTTAGTGGCTGCGTCTAGACTCCCAAACTCTTTCCCAAGGAAGTATCAGTTGTCTTTTGTCACTGATCTTTATCCAGCAGAGGAATTACAAAAAAAGAGTCATAGTTTTAGTTATGTCACCTACAAGTCACCACATAAGTGTCATAGGTATGCTGTATTTGGCTTTACCAGGTCACTTTTGTTCTTGTTGTTGTTGTTGTTGATGATGATGATGATGTACTGTTTATTTATTTTATTTTATTGCTTCATGTTCATACAGCTGACTAGTAACTCTAAATTTAAATCAGCTCTTTTCAACTGTCATTTTAAGTCAACTAATTTGAATTGTGATTTGAAGAGAGTTTTATAGGTATTATGGACTGTCCAAAAGAAGAGATAAATGGCCTAGACCAAATTAAACATGAATTCTCACTATAATCCAAAATGACTAAACTGAGGCTATTCTAGTTTGGACAGATCATGCAATGATAAGAATTGTTTTTTTTTTTTTAAAAGCACAATAATGCTGCAAAAATTTAAAGGCAGTTGGAAAAGAGGGAGACCATACTACAGATGGATTTATTCAATAAATTAAGCCATAACTCTTTAAATTAAGACCTGAGCTGTTAATAATGGGATGTTTTGGTAGTGTCTGCTGTGGTTACCTTAAGTCAGAGACAGTTTGGCAGCAAATTATAATTTTAATATTGGATTTAAAAGTGGAAGCAGAACAGCACTGACTGTTTAGAGCAGATGAGGATGTTGGAACACAGCAGTGGAGAAATCTATTTTGCTTAGAACTTAGAACTCCACTCACATTCTTAGTTGCAACTCTTAGGTTTAGATGTTTAATTTTTAAAAAGTAAAGAGCGATACAGTGGTACTGTTGAATCCATATTACACTTATGGCTATGTGCAAATCATAATGGTTGTTTGGTTTATCCTTAAAGTGTTTTCCCCCCAACTCTGTACACATGATTATGATCTAAATGGATCTTTTCGTCTGATGTTTCCACATGGTTCTTTTCAAAATGTGATGTGCACTTGTTTTCATTATTCTTCCTTTCTATATCATCTGGAATTATTTGTCCTTCTCCATCAACCTTGACCATCTGTACAGCTGGAAATACTATTATCCAAATCACAGTTACACTCTTACAAAAAGACAGGATCCCAGTGGATGTTTTCCTGTACTAGTTCATTCAGCCAACATGTACAAAGAATGTGATACATCACACTGGGTTAAATATCATCTAACCCCTGTGGTTGCAGTGTTCATTGAGACATGCTTAGTATCATTAAGAGGTTAGAGCCTTCAAGGAGATTGTAGTTTGCAGTTTCAGCATGTCAAAATACACAGTAATATGCCAAAGTTGCAATGCACACCCTAAAGAACATCTGTGTGCTTCACAAAAATGTTCTTCTCTGGCCAGCAAAGAGGTGCTACAAAGGGCTGCAATATAAACAAGCAATTTCTGCACAGCAGAATTTGTTCAACTGTTACTAAAGCAATGATAGCAAACTCAGGTTTTGGCCAACAGTTTTTAGGTTTTGCCAATTCTTATCAACAGTTAATTTTATCTCATTGAAGAAGGAATATAAAACAACTAGGCATAGGTAAATTGGATTAAAACATATATATCTCTAAATTATACCCTGCCATTTCAAAATGCTGATTTGGTCTGCTGACATGAAGCGGTTTGAAATGTCATTCAGATAGGCAAATGACTTAAGACGTATCTAATACTAGGCTTAAAGTTTTGATTTATTTTTTTTACGTTGGAAAATTGGGGTGAAATAATATCCCTCCTCTCTGTAAAATACAACCAAGGCGACTTACATGATAAAACGAACAGTCCCGTCCCCCAATAGCCCACTCCCCAAAAATATAATTAAACAATCAAAATTTAAAGACATACTTAAAGATAAACTACAAAAACATTACAATAAATGACAACTAAATTAAAATTAAAATAGCTGTAGCAGGAATCAGGAACAGGCATAACTATTTTGGTGGCCAGTTATCTGCTCAGAAAAGGCCTGCCAGAAGAGATCCGTCTTAACAGCTTTTTTTAAAGCTGTTTAAGGTGGTCAAGTGATGGATCTCATCCAGCAGTCCATTTCAAAGTCTGGGAGCGATAGCCGAAAAGGTCCTCTGGGCAGCTGCAGATAATCTAGTTGTTATAGGTAGCAATAAGTTCTTCCCAGAGTATCTCAGTGCGCAGGTGGATTATGCGGAAGGAGGTGGTCCCGAAGATAGGTTGGACCCAAGCCATTCAAGGCTTTAAAGGTAATAACCAACACTTTGTACTGCGTCCAGAAACTGTTAGACAGCCAGTGAAGCAATCTTAGAATAGGTGTTATGTAGTTTTTTTCTGTTTTTCCCTGAGACCAGTCTGGCTGCCATATTCTGTACCAGTTGAAGTTTTCGAACTAGACACAAGGGTAGTCCCATGTAGAATGCATTGCAGAAGTCGAAACAAGAAGTTACCAGCACATGTACCACGGTTTTGAGGTCCCTAACTTCCAGGAAAGGGCGCAGTTGGTGTATCAGCCAAAACTGATAACAGGCGCTCCTGACCACCGCATTCACCTGATTTGTCATCTGAAGCAATGGATCTAGGAGCACCCTCAGACTGCAAACACAGTCCTTTGAGGAGAGTGTGACCCATCCAGGACTGAAGATTGTGTCCCAATACCTGAGTTTTGGACCGTTACCTTAGTACCTTCATTTTCAATCTGTTTTTCCTCATCTAGTCCATTATCATATTAAGACATTCATTGAGAGGGGAGACGCTATCTGAAGTCAGAGCTGTAGACCGAGACAAAATGGCTTTGAGCACTAGGCTGATTAAAAAATCTTGTAAGTTTAATTGGTGTGAGAAATGGGTATCCATTCTCATATTTTTTGTCACCATGTGACAGTAAAGAAATATGCTAAACAAAATTAGCATTTAGCCAGATGCAGTATGCCCCTCAAAAGCTTCCAACTAGCTGCTGTTCCCTATGCTCTTGCCTCTTGGAATTATGTTATTTGATGTACATTGCTCAAGTTAAATTTAACCCTAGATTTTGTGACAGTAAAGACTGCATTTTTAAATGAAGCCCTATATTAATCTCCTATAGTAGGCAGGGTTCTAATGACTATCATTTTTAATTTGGCAATTTTATATGTTTAGTTGTGTACCTGCATTCTGCATATACCAGTGGCAATGGCCTATGGAATATTTTTTCTTTCTTTCCATCTATATCACATTATCATTTTTACAGAATTATACCCACTATAGGAGGTAGAAGGCCTTTGACAAAGTCTTCTGTTTAATAATATAATCTGTAGAACAATACATGCACTTTACATGGTTAAGTATTTTTAAAAGCCATATTTTTGATTGAACATTTGCTCTGTAAATTGGTGCATTCATATATGAGCTTGTTTCTTGTTTTAAAGGCCTGCTGTGTTCATAAGATGGTACAAAGCAGGCTCAGTAACAGCTCGTATCTTGTGCAGGTGGTCAAGCTAGTTGCCTTACAAATCAAAAGTCAAAGTACTGTGAATCTTCCTTTGAAATGGCAGTTAGTAAGACAAAGCTGGTCTTATCTCAGCAATAAAAAAGAGTTATAGATATCCATCATGAACTTTTGAGAACAAAAGACTGTTTCATAATCATCGAGCATCAAATAATGCAGGCTTTTCTGAAAACATCCTTGGAATATACACACACTCCTATTTAACTGGATCAATTTTAAGAAATATTTTAGAGCTATTACAAATGAAGTGGCATTTCTAAATCTGTAGGGACCATGGATCTGACATTTTACTAGACAGGAAGTTGTTTTCCTGCGTCATGAAATATTTGGAGAGGCACAGCTTGAATATTCGACTTCAGATTAAAATGTAACCACATTATCCAACATTCACTTTAATGACTTCATAATCATATGGAGTTACTTTTTAATATAAACATGAACCTGTAGCCAAAAATAGTATATAAGAACAGACTTGTAAGCAGATTCTGTGGGGATAATGTCAAGAATATTTATGTCAGTATCCTTTCTGCAGGTAATGTTTCCTTCTATAACTAAGCATTATTCAAAATACTATCATGTTTCCTGTTGGTCTTTGGCAAGATGTCTGTTCCCAAAAGGAAAAAAAAATATGTAATGAAAGTCCATGACATGAACTAACAACGTTAAATGTTATTGTTGAGCTGGAGATGCAAATCTCCAGTTCTCTTCCCATATTGTATGTTGTTTCATACCAACTAAAGTGGCCCAAATGCATGCACTTTCTAGGTGTTAAATTTTCCCCTAAATGTGCAATTTATTGATAAAATTTCTATAGGAGCTTCATTTACACAGATTGGGCTTGTCATCATTTTAGATCATAAGACTGATCTAAAATGACTCTGGGAACCTCTTTGTCATTGGTGTGTTTTGATCTATGCTGACTGATAAATCGTCATCTGGCAGTCATATTCTATAGTCTATAAATTGAGAAAAGCAAATGTATCGCTTAAATACAAACTGCTAAGTTACTATACTATTCCACTGTTCCCATTTTGTCAGCTAAACTAACTTTGGGTCTGATGCTGTTATACTAAAAGGCAATAGTTTTCTCTTGTCTTGATTATTCCCTGCTTTGGTCCGCCCTCGAAGGCTAATGGACTCTGTTGGATTCCAGAAAGCCTTGGAGAGTTTAATGGTTGGAAATGCCGGTGACCCTGTTGAAGCCCTGGTTAATACATGGAATAACGATCTTACCAGGGCC